>SNQJ01S0001284.1:105651-128859 GCA_010110895.2 Picea sitchensis
CTCAACCTCAAGAGGCATGTTACCATGTACATTTTAGAAATTTGGAATTTCAAAGGAGTGGATGGATGAATTTTGAGAAAAACATTTAAACATGCAAGATATTTCTAAGAAAAAATATTGTAGTCTTTAACAGAAAGAAAATGTGTTGAGGAATTAAGAATTCAACAATTATAAAGAAAAGCATCAAGATATGTGAAAGGATATCCTTCCTATAGCCTTTAGAACTTCATACATTTAAACATAAGGAGGTACCCTTTGCATACATTCAAATATATCCAACAAGATGGCAAGAATTGGTCATTTAAGATGGAAACAATTCAATGCCATGATAAACATCACATAGTAACACTGAATGTGGTGCTAATATGTTGCTTTGATATTTTATTAATGAGATCTGATACAATCAACCATAATTTGAGAAGATGGCTTTACTAGAAGACAAATACAATGGAATAATATGAATATGGGTTTTACAGACTAAATACACAATGGTGTATGAATCTCTTGAGCCCTGCTGCCTTCATCAACTGCTTGTGCCTGAGCTCCATGATCTAGAAATTTTGAGTATAAGAAACTCTTTAATTCCACAAAGTTCCAACCCATGAAAATAACGCCTTATTCTTCTTTAATAGCATTGTGCTCTATCCAAAAAAACTTCTTGATACTTCTTACTGCTTCTTTATTCTTTAAAACCACCTCTTGTTTTGGAGGGGCCCCACCATGTTAAAAATGTTTTACATAGTCTTTTACTTTATTTGCCTTTATTACTAGGCATGTCATGTGCCACTTGATCCTCCCCGCCATCCGAAAGGGATCTTGGCGTATTGACGCATGTGATGCCAAGCCTTGCCCATAGGATATTTAGTCATATTCATGTTTCTTACCAGCTCATCTAGATTGGTGTATCGTTCATAGGATGGATAGGGTAGGTTCTTAAAGATTCATTTTAGACTATAAAAAATCTCAAAATCTGCAACCATCATTTCTAGGACATCCTTCCCTAACAAAACTCCCCGCATATTGTCAAACCCGCTGTCATTATTCCTGCTCTACTCCAACTGCTCTTGATACTTATTTTGTGGGAGTATGTCTCCATTCCCATCCCAAGGGGGTGGCAACCCAAGTTTAAGGAGCTCAGTGAAAATCCCTTTGAAAGAGACTACTTCTAATGCATTTCATGGAACCTATTTTTAACATTTTGCACGAGCCTTCTCTTACTAAGAACCTTTTTAGCATCAATTATGATGGTAGTTCTTTCATTAAAATTTAGGTTCTTGAGCTGATCCTTAGTCTTGTTGTTCAAGAACTCTATAACGTCATTATCCAAATATAGTTTGTTTTCTAGCTCACTAGATGTCACGATTATGTCTTTCTTAGCTGAGGTGAGTAGATCCAGCTCATCCCCTATTAGGGATAAATGTGACGAATTGTCAGATATCGATGTGGATATTATATCCCAAATGACATGCTTAGTTTCTTTAAGGGTTGAATTTCGTGTAACTTTTGTCTTTATATTCTCCAACTCCTTTAAGGCCTCTTCTTTAGCAGCATTTATTTGAGCCAACAAGACTTCTCTGCTCTTTGCTTGTTCTTCCAATTTTTTCACCCTTGCATCTTTATTTTTGAGTTGGTTGGTCATAGTGCCTAGCTCCATCTCTTTCACACTAAGGTCAACCATCACTTTAGTTAGGCCTTCTGCTGGGTCAACCAAGATGGCCTACTTTGTTTTGGACTTTGTTGTTTGGACCAACTGAGTCTGTTGATTCTTGAGAGTCATTTTCTTCTTGCAACCTTTGATTTTCACTATGCAACCTTGCTATCACCTTCTTATTTTCAACCAACCGGTGATAGAGCTTCTCTTTTTCTTCATGGTTGGCTTGAAACTCTGGGGTTTTCACATGTTGAGCTTCAGGGAGGTTAAGCCTCTTTCTCAAAACCTTGATTTCAATATCTTTCTGCTTCACCAACTCTCCCATAGCAATGAGGTCTTTAGAGTATAGTCCTAGAGCTATGATCTTCTTTTCAAGCTCTACTATCTTTATTTGATTTGCCTTAGCAACATTTTTCTATTGCCTCAATTTCCTATTGCTTCAATTTCCTATTGATTTTGTGTACCATTTCCATCATTTTTATTTCACTGACAGAGGATTGAAGTACCCTTTTGTATAACATATCACTTGTCTGATGGTGTGGGTTAATGATGTCAGTGGGTTGAATATTTCCCAGCTTGAGCTTGATCTAGGTTGCCTTGTAGTCTATTGGGGAGAGGGTTTTTGGCACTTTACATCCCAACAAGGACAAATTGAAGGTGCATTGTTGATAATCCACTGTTGTTAGTATATTTTTCTAGGATGTCTCTCTTATTTCTTAGGGTTAGATCTCATTTGTCATCTCCCTATTATGCCTTTTGATATCCAGATAATGAGAGAATAAGGAGGGTTGATTTTCTATTTCTTTCCTACTGACATTTGTTTGCTTTAAGACTCTTGTTGATAACATGGTTGAGGGGAGATGTTCAATAGTCAAGGCTGGCCCCTCAAACTCACTCTTCCCTTGGGTTATTTATAGCACTCCTTTCCCTTTATCTAAACTCCTTGTCACACTGTCCTCTGTTTCCACCTCCTCATCACCTTTAGAACTTTTGTTTTTCTTCCCATCCACATCCATTCCTAACTACATTTATGAGAATGATCTTCTTATAGGATGAGTGGTCCAGACTATGCTGGATTCAATTGATGAGACAGTTGCGTTGGGAGTCTAACCTCCTAGGATATGCTTGACCTCTTCTTAGGACTCCAAGTTGGCAATATTTTCTATCAACACCTTTGGATAATGTTTGTATGCTGGCTTCCTTGCAGAAATGACACCATGGGGGTCATATACCCATCCTTAATATTTTTCAAAATCAAGTTGTTTCAACATCTCTCTCGTTGCAACAAAAGATGTTCTTTGCTGAACCAAAAGGAGGCCAATGTCCTATGGTAGCGGGAAGATGATGGCCTTTCTGTGTTGAGAAAACAAGAAGTGATCAACCATCAGTCTTTTCCTGACATACTCCAGGGCCAACATTCTTGGTGTCAAAAAATTAGGGAGCCTAAATGGTTCTTGTTCGGAACCATACAATATAATGATGGTATAGTCTTTTGCTAGGTACAAATCTCCTTTCCTAACATCTTTTCTCAATTGTAGAGTGTGCCTCGTTTCTAGGATAACTCTGTGATCTGAGCCTGGGAGCGATAAGTTTCCAATAATTGGTTATTTCTGTCACTCCTTCAAAAGGGTCAGTTATAGATCATTTTACTTAAGCAATTTGCAATTAAAGGTAAAGTTGAAGTCTTATAAGCTTGGATCCAAAGTGAATAAAACATCTTTAGTTTTCCTTATGTGCGATATGTCATGCTTTCTTTTAACATCCTATGTGCGGAAATTCATGGAAAAACAACATAAGAACATAATACACATAATGGATATGACACTTCCCTTGATAACGGAGTTCACCCGATGTGGGCTACCTCTTCGGGTCATGCTCCAAAGCCGGACCACTTTATTCTCCTCGTTGTAATGATGTCTCTCCTTTACAAGTTGTAAGGTGAAAGTCCCTTTTCGGTGACGACAACAAGAGATCGGAATGTGATCATGAATGTATATAGCTTCACAAGTTTTCATACTCATGAGGCATCCATGACACTGACATGGACATCATCCCCACATACTCAATACATAAAAAGATGAAGAATAAAATATGACTCCCATCAACATGGAGCCATCAAAAGCCTTAGATCTGCTGCTCATATCCAAGCATAAATATGCAGCCCATACAAAAGATCCCACAACCACGAGATTTAGAACTGCTTCATTGGCCACTTATCATGCAAGTGCCACAATTTCTCTGTCACATATAACTGATTGATTTGATGTGAAAGAAGAGAAGAAAACAAATAGATAGAAGGAATAAGATGATCTTACTGCAACCTCTCTATGCTCCTTCAGACCTATAACACGCATGCTATGCTAGTGCAACATTTAATGACAAAACAACATAATGAAAAGCATGCTTACATTGGATTTTCCAGAACTTAGCTTGCTGATCTGAAGCTCTGCTGCAAAAATAGACCTCGTCATTGGATTTGCGTCGCTGAATTACCTAAAAATGACTGTCAAATCGTCTCCATCCGAGTCAGACACTTTCAGGCCCAAGAGACACCTCTGCCTCGATTTTTGTGCCACTGCTTTTGCAATAAATGAGTCATTTTGGAGTTAAGCTACATAATATTTGCTCAGATCAGAAAAATAACACCACCACTACGTTCGTGGCGTCATTTTACCTTAAAATGACTATCTCCACGCCTCAATCCGAGTCGGACACTTTTTGGCCCAAGAGGCACCCTTGCCTCGGTTTGCATGCTAAAATCCGTACCAGGCCGTACGAATCCCTCTCTCGTGGTCCATGTGTGTCGAATGCACTTGCTGTTGTGTGTCCCGAACTTTTGCGGAGTTCGCCTTTTTATAAAATTTGTCGGCAGTTATGCAATAATGAGGCCGTTAGCCTAATCGGTGGGCGAATTCTATTATAAGACTTTGGTTAGAGGAGGCCCCGGGGTCGAACTCGCTCTCATATTTTTTTTTTGTGTTGTTGTAACTAGCTAGCGGAGATTTTGACGCACGCTCTAAACATAGCGGAGGTTACTATAATGGTAGAACTGTTGCTATTTTTGGCGGAATATGATAGCTATTTCTGGAAGACAGTTTAGCGAAGGTTATATATAGCAGCTCTTCCATATATAGAAGAGCTTCCACCATCTTTGGTAGAGTTCTGTTATATATATATATATATTTTTAATTATTTTTTCATGGAGGGTCATTGCGCATTTTTGGAGTGCCACGTGGCACCTCCCTATTGGTCCATGTGGCATCCATTGATTTTCCCACTTGTACGCATGACGATGTCACCTCGGACATGTGGCACCTTTTGGATGGTGCTAGTGGCATTTTTTTACTGGTCCACGTGGCACCCTAAAAACCCCAAATCCGAGTGACATGTGGTAGCCTATGGTGCTACCACATGGCATGCTGACATCATCATGACATGTGTCACCCTCTACGCTTGCCACGTAGGATGTACGGATGTTGACGTCAGAAGTACAGATGCTGACTCATCCTTGCTCACTGGGCTAGGTTGACCAAAACTTTGACCGCTTATACCTTTTGATCCGTAACTCCATTTGATGAGCCGTTTGCATCGTAAGAAAGATTGCGATGCGCTCTTCGTAATCATGTCATTTTAATTGAGTTTTGGGAACTTTTATTTTTTTCTCTTTTCTGTCTGCTGAAGCCATTATGAGCCTCCTAGGACGGTTCTGAGACTTCTGTGATGTTCCCTAGATCCATTTGGATCACTCTGGGAAGTGGGGCACCATGTATGAGGGTATATATGGCCCTCATGTATTTATTTACATAAAGGTTGAAACCTCTATTTTGTTCTTGCCTCCTCATCTCCCAAGTCCATTCATTGATTGGCTTCAAGCTCCTACTCTCAGCTATGATCTAGTGCTATGTAGATTCTTTAGCTGGGCTTGCATTAACTCCTTCAGGAGTTGGTAGTAGTCAAAATTAAGGAGGGTCATGAATGCTATGGGAATTAGAAGAGAGAAAATACCCAAGATAGCCTCATCGACTATGTCATCTTGGTAATTTTTCACACACCAGTGGACAAATTCGGGGAAATTGAAAGTTTGTAGGACACTGAATCTGGCGAGGTTCAATTCTCATAAGTGTAAGTAGTCTTGGCCATTAATAGCATTGGTTTGGGCACTATGAATGATTGGGCATAGGTCAATAAATGACAAGGTTGGGTAAAAAACATCACCATCTTTGTCAATTAGGGGTTCATTCGCCATTGAAAACTTCTTAGATGTTTGAGACTTGCTAGGGTTTGTAACAATAGCCATTTTACTAGTTTAATGATAGTGAAAAGTTGCATAAGGGAATGCAGGGACAATATGAGTTCTTAGGTTACCTCTTGATCATTGGAAGCTACGTAAGAGGAGGCTATTGTACTTTGTTTGAAAGAACAGGCATCTGACTTGGTGCTTTGGAGATGGTGCTCGTCATGCCCAATTACGATTAATTCCCCTATTCTAACCTTTTGAGCACGACACATCACTGTGCCATTGATGAAAATCTTTGAATTAGGAGAAGAAACAAAATTTGAGTGACGTCATTTGTGACGTTAGTTGGGCCCCACAGACACATGGGAGCATTATGTTGGTCCAAGGTGGCATATAGGTGGCATTGGGGACATGCCACATGTTATCAGGTTTAGAGTTAGTGATCAATGCCCTTGGTATATTTCGATGGGTCTCTCTTACCCAGGTGGCAGCTGCTAGTTGGTCCTTGGGGTTGCCATGTTGGCATGCCCACTTGTGTTCAGTCATTCTTTTGGTCCACTGTAGTATGACTTGTTAATGTGACATGTTAGCGTGACATGGTGATTTTTTAACTTCCATGTGTGTCTCATGTTGGGGGGTGAGGATGGTTTTCTTCCATAACAAAAAATGCTATCGCATGCACTTGAAACTGGTTTCTTGAGTCAAAACACATCATTAAAGTTTCATTCTATTTACACCTTGACTAATTACAACCATTAAAAACAATGCTAAGAACTAAAATGAACTAGATTAATTTTCCTTTTGATAGAAGACACCAACATTAGTCTAAGGATATGGCCTTGGTGTAGGTTTGGAGAGTCAATTCTCCAAGGCTATAAAAACTAAAACTAGGATTATTAAAGAGTGCAAAATCCATTATTAGTGAAAGGTACTTGTCAAGAAAGCGTGTCTCACACCTGTGTTAATCTAGGAAAATATAGGGATTATCCGCTTTTTCTTGTTTGTTGGGATATGCGTGATAGGGAATTTTGGTAGAATTGGCAAGTCCTTGAGGTGAAAACTATTCTCTTGAGTTGGGTACAAGATGAAGCATTGTATTTTTGACCCACATCAGTCACCTGACCCATAATTTTGTTCTTCCTAATTGTTGATCATGAAGTAGTAACCATAGTTGATTTTCTTAGTTTTTCACACAGGTGGTTGCAAGTGGGATGTGTTTGTAATACTTGAGACAAACACATAACATCCACCTCAGCAACCCTGGAGAGTGCCCGTCTTCATGGTGGTACTTTCAACTTGGATGATTTTTGGATGAGGGTTACCATAACTATCTCTCACACCTTCACTAGTTGGAACTGAGCCGTTATCATCCTGGGTTGACCTTCAAGAGACCCTTGTTTGTTGGACATATTTCCATTGATGTGTTGTCATTGGTGACAAAAGCCGATGTCATTATGATGTCATGATGAGGTGTTATGAAAAACATGTAGAGGAATCTACCTAAATCTCAGGGGAGGTAACGTATTAGATTTAATGAGATCAACACAATGCAAAAACACCATCAGGATTGAATTCCCAACATATCAATGATATCGATCAGTTAGAATCCAAGTACAAAACCAAAAATCTCAAAAGGAAAAGTGCATTGCAGTGATGATGAGTTGTTATGAACAACATGTTAGCACTCTATAATTCCCAGAGGTTGTCAAGGGTAGAAGAAATTGACAGAGGTAACTTACCAAAACCACTTTCAAAACTGGGATCTAGCCCTGCCAGTTTCAGAGAGGGATCTCTCTGTAGGATTTAGATTTGTTTGAGTTTAACATGTTAGGCTACTTAAAATAATCCGAGTTTGTTGTTTTGTTTATAAGGATTGGCTGAAGAATTGCATTACACATCCATTGGGCTATGGGGTTTGTATTAAAGATTAGAATCAGATACAGTTTTTATAAGATTTCTTCACAGGGCGAGATAGTGAGAACACAAGATCTATTAGAATTAAATGTGATGAAAAGATAGAATAGGTGAGAAAGACAACTAAACAAAGAACCAACTAAGAATTTCTTTGCTTAATATCAGATGAAAACATGTAGATCGCCAAAAGACCATAAACATAGTGCCCGAGACAAATTATGTTCATTAACTTCCTTTTAATGATTAGAAACAAAAAACATAATGATTACAAAGAAAGATAAACATTAATAGAGAAAGATAAACATCACCAATGTTCAAACACAAGAATCCCGTGAATAGTCTTTTTATTACTGGTCGATCTTCTTGAAAAGATTACAAAGATATCTCCTTGGGCGCAAAAATTAACCCTCAATACTTCTAAGTGAGAGGTATTTATACAAAAATTACATCTGATCCTGTCATTAATGATCAAGATATGGTGGAGCAAAAAATCTAACTAACTAGATTATAGATTACAAAATAATAGGAATGTTGGTGATCAATTCGAATCCTTGGTGATGATTCTGGGTGAAGTAGTTGGTGATTCATCACTTTGACTTGATTGTCTTCCTCACGATGACTCAGAATTCCACCTCACCTTTACTCAAGTAAAACACATAGGTCTTCTCACCTCTTTTGACTAGGGATGGAAACCTTGAGTAACCTTCTATATGTTTTGTCCATCTCAGTGTACTGCAAATGTATTTTATCTCATGTTGAATGCTCAGGTCCAACTATAAAGTTTCTAAGAAAGCCTTGCCAATAATGCTCCCTTGTATGCCTACAAATTTAGAACCATCTTTTGCTACTGAGAGGATATTCTATTTGTAGCTTGACAAAGTAATGAGCTTATCATTTATTACTAGTAATCCTGGAAGTCCCTTCTTGTGCAGTGAATCGACATTGCTGAAAAATATCTGCACTCCAACGTCCATTGTCTAAGCTTTCTCTTCTAGTTGCAACATTAATCCTTTCTTGGTCAATTTTTTTTTGACCTCAAGGATGGTCTCTATCCTGTCTTCAATTTCCAATGCCTCTAAATCCTCTTTGGTCTTGGAGTTTAAGACCTTGATGATTTCAGTGGCCTCTGTAGGCCTCTCTCCCAATTCCTCTCTTATCTTGTCAATTGCTTGTCTGGCTCTCTGCACCAGTTCATGCTGTTCAAACACAATTTGTATGAGTGGCCATATCTCTGTCATTGATTTGTTGATGTCCATCCAAATGTTTTCCTTGGCTTCGGACAATGTCTTGGCCATGATAGTCTCTTTCTGCAACTTATGTATTTCTTGAGTGAGTCTTTGTGATTTGTGCATCTCTGTGATGTAGTTGGATTGGAACATGGATTTGAGCTTCTGGACGTTTTTAACCTCTTCTTGCAATCTTCTAATTTCTTCTCCTTGCAGGGTCATGTACTCCATTGACTTCACCAATTTCTCATAAGAATATGGAACTGTCACTGGAATAGCTGATGGAATCTCTGTTGTAATAGTTGCTGATGCTATACTGACTTCTGTGAGAGGGACTTCCTCCAATGGGATAGCAACCATCTGCACACTTTGTTCTTTCTCTTTTACTAACCTATTCAACTCGTCCTCCATCTCCTTTATTTTTGCATTATGCTCCATTATTAGTTTTATCATCTCCTCCTTGTGGCCTTCACTCTCAACCATTTTCTTTGCTTGTGAATCTTCAATGGTTGGAAGTTTCAGTTGTTTAATCAGAGATACTATGTCAACATTTTTCTTCTTCAATATTTCATTGACTGCTTTGACATTGGATGGATCATAGCCAATTTTCAGTACCAGTTCTTCTAAGGATTTGATCTTATTATCCTTGGCTAGGGAAGATATCTTTTCTAGTTTCAACTGAGACTGGACATTGTTTAAAGAGACCTGCAATTTTGTAACAGTCAAGGATGTATTTGTTAAGGTGGAGAAGATCATCTCCCTTGTTTTCCTGTGCATGTCCATCTGATATGCAGGATGAACTTATTTCACATCAAACTCAAATGATGCCTTCTTGTAATAAGAAATTGTCTTAGGATGAGGGAACCGTGCCTGCAAGAATGACACGTGCATCCTTCCTTTCTCTGTGTTGAATGCAGATAGCAACTTGTGTTGAGATATGGATGTCTGCTTCCAGAACTAGGCATATGTGTTGTTAGTTAGAAGCTCATTCTTCTGTTTGATCAAGTTGTACTTCTCAAAGATATTAAGTCCTGCATGCTCCTATGAAGACTTAGCTAACAGTGTGGTATCTGCTTGCTTTTTGGATGAGGAAGTGTCACTATGTGTTGGCTGCCCGAGAATACTGATGAATGTGGTCCCTCCATAACTATGGTGGACTGAATTTCTTCTTCTGTAGTCCTGTCAGGTGTATGGCTAGTCTTGGTCCTCTTCCTGTAGACATGGAAATCTTCTGCTGACACCTCTATGATTGAAGGATAGACTTCTTTCATAGCTCTATTTTCTGCTTGTACCTGTGGAGTGTTGGTATGTGAAATATTGGCAGGTGAAGGCTGTTGTTCTGTCTCTAGCAAATTATTTTCCCGCCACTCTGTCTAATTCATGAAATTTTCAATTTCAGGCTTTGGCACGTGAGCATAAGGAGAGATCTTATTTTTAAGCTTGGTTTTTGCTATAATGCCACAAGGGTCATAATGCCACGATAAGCTTAGGATGAAATTCATTTCCTTTAAAATATTATTGGCTTCTTCCCTTGCAGCTCTGTTGTTGCATATGAAAGAACCTATCTAGCCTTTGATCCTGATCTGCTACTTCTTATTGAATTCCACGAAGTGGATATCATCAGAATTGATCATTTGTCTGATGTAGTCCAAGGAGAAAATTCTGACAGGCAGGTACTTTGGCAGCTTGTATGGAGGTGATTCACACCCATAGACCCTGATTTTTGTATGGTGTTGGTAAAGGTACCAGTCCCCTATTTTGACTAAGTCTGACAGGTGCATAATCCTCTAGACTTCCTCATTTATTCTTGGTTCTATTCTACTACCAAGCATGCATACCACTGAATGGTAGAATTGGTCAATGAACTATTTGAAGTTGAATTCAGTTGATTTCTTCCTCACTATTGATGTCCAAGAGGTCATTGGTTGAGGATTTCCATCTTGATCCAACTTCTGGAGGGAAAAAGAGAATTTATCTACCTCGAAGAAGAGGAGTAGGTACACCAGCACTGAGGAATACCTAAACATTCCATCTATGGATAATTTGAAATTTTTTTCATGTATAATGTCAGCTAGAAACTGACTGTAATCAAATTGAGGTGTAGCCTTTTCTTCTGTGGAGAAAATGGATAGAAAACCCAAAATGGGTTCATCTACCCATTCATCAGAGTAATATCCTAGCAGACAACATAGGGAGGAAATGATTTGATTCCCTTTGACTGAGAAGATGGAAGAAGGATATGGAGGATTCTTTTTAGGGAACTATGCATCTTTAGGCAAGAAGATTTCGAAAATATGGGCTCTTTGAGGAAAGGAAATATTCTGATAAAGTTTGGTCAGAATTTCAATGGAGAAGGGGGTGACATAGTCGGTTCTGGGTATTTGCATCATTTGGTTTATTGTTTCTGGGGTGATGGTGAACAGAGTTTCACCAGACGAAGACACAATTGACCTTTGGTCGGGAAGGTAGTGAGCTTGGCACTTCAGGGCGAAGTTGGGAAAATGGTAGGTCTAGGGAAAAATGTATAGTGGGATATTGGACTCCCAGAGTCCGATCTCATCACTCTAGTCCAGGAATATATCTTTGAGCCAGAACTGTAATTCGAAGAAATCAAATTCACACTTCGGATTTGCAATTTGATAATCTTTATCGGCCAAGGGGATGCGATCCAAGTCGATGGGAGAAGGAAGGAAAGGATTTTCTTTTGTTTCAACGGATTTAGATTTGGGCACCATAATCAAATGGAGATCTGAAAACAAAAACATGTATGGTATGTGATTACCCGGCTTGATGGCGCCTGTTGACGGTGAGCTTGGTGGCGGTTAATATTTTAAAATAGGAAATGATGGTGTCGACTGTGTCTAGATCGATGAACAATGCAGGAATGGTGAAAGAACGGAGTTAAATGGTGTAGGGAGCTATCCGTTATGGAGCGGGTGGTGATTTGGATGGGTAACGGTCATGGGGAGTGACATTGATTGGCCAACGAATGGATGGAAGTGACATGGAGGATATTGAATGGCCAACGAGTGGATAGGATGTGATGTATGATAGGTGAGTGGAGTGTGACGTGTTGACAGGGTAGTGGAGTGCGGTGGCAGAGTGCGGTGGAGGTATTGATGAGTGATTTGGCGGTTTATCGGNATTAAGTGACGGGGGTCAGAGTTGATAAGGAGTTGACACGTTATGAGGGGCCCACGCCAGAAAAACCACTAACTCGGACGCCCCCCCCCCCCACCGTTAAAGGCAAAAAGGTAGGGGGGGTCCGATATTCACTGCAGACCGTTGATTTGGGTGCACTTTGATCGACTGCTGAGATGAGTGCGCCCTTTAGCCACAAAGTGCCAAAGCTATCAAATCTCAATAGACTTAGGATAAAAACATATTGTGGGTCTTTGCTAGCTTCCTTTTCTTTATTTTGTCACCAAGGGGTCAAAACACATTAGATTAACTCAAATTAAAAGGCCTTTAACCAACCTTTTGCAAACTTCATTGAAATAAAACATGCTAACCTAGTTCCTAACCTAATCACCTAGCACATCGACCCAACTTAAACTGTTGGGTCAATAATTACTCTAACCTAAGACATTTGGCTAAGATTAGACTGTTTAGCCAAATTTATTCACTAACCTATCTAATTTGGCTAAGATTAGATTGTTTAGCCAAATTTATTCACTATCCTATCTGCATAATTTTAAAGGGCTTGATCATTTTTAGACAGTATGAATCAAACCAAATTTATTCCAAGGGGTTTTATGTTTTTGTCTTTTATTTTTTATACCCTCTTTTGATTTTTTTTTTTTCTTTTTCTTTTTCTTGTGTAAATCATTTGCAGAATAAAATATTATTTACAATATAACACAATGAGAGGAAGATATTCTAATCACCAAGTGATCCTATTAATTATACGGTTATAACAGTGGCTCCACTTGGGGATGGTGCTCTCTTTGTGAGGTGCCAAGAACCAACTACCTGTTCCCTTGAATCTTCTTCTCCAATGCTTTTTCTGCAACCTGATTTGCTTTGTTCTAATTGTAAATCTGGTGGTATTGATAAATGGCTTAGGTCCTTCTCTTTGGGCTTCAACCATCTGATAAAAATCACCCACACATGACATAAAAATTAAGGTGGTTTGTACAATGAGATGAGTGACTAAAAATATTCATTCTGGTGGAACATAATGTTTGAGCATTCTGCCATTGATAGGCCCTCCTGGAAGGTCTGCTTCATCTGAGTCCTTAAGTAAGAATGCATTGTTTCCTTTATAAGCCTGGATTATGAAAGGACCTTTCCACAAATTTTTGAACTTTCCATGCTTTCCCTTGTCTTCATTTCTTGAATCCCACTTCAGTACCATATCACCCAATTTGAAATCATCATCCTTGACTCTCCTATCATAGATTTTCTTAATGCTCTCTTGAATTACTTGAGTCTGGTTATAAACATATTCCTTGGACTGTTGCAACTATATCATCTGATTGATCCTCCTTTGGATGTCATTAGGTTCTACCTGTACTTCTTGTAACAGATTCATAACAGGAACACCCAAAGAGGTGGGAAAGACAACATCAGTTCCATACACCAAATGATATGGGGACATACCAATTGATCTTTTTGTAGTCATCTCGTCAGCCCAAAGCGCATTAACCATCTTGTTGTGCCAAGATTTCTTATTTTCCTGCAACATTTTCTTGATGATATTCACCAAAATTTTATTAGAGGACTCTGCCAATCCATTGCCCTGAGGGTAATAGGTTGTTGAGTGCCCTAAAGTGATTTAATACTTACTGCAAAATTCTATCATATTTTTTGATCTAAAAGCTGCCGCGTTATCGATGATAATCTTCCCAGGGCATCCACAATGAGAGAGAATGTTATTTTCCAAGAATTTTATAATTACAGCGTCAATGGATTGCCTGGAAGGTATAACTTCAATCCACTTAGTGAAGTAGTCTGTAGATGTGAGGATCCACTTGTGCTGGCCTGAAGAAGGTGGGTGAATCTCCCCAATAAAATCTAAACCCCATTGCTGGAATGGAGCTTCAACCGAAATAGGTTTCAAGGGAAAGGGAAAAAGTTTCCTTTTGCCTTAGAAGATATGGCACTTGTGACATAAGTTTACCTTTTTTTGGACATCTGCTAACAAGGTAGGCCAGGAGAAACCAACTCTAAGAATCTTGTTAGCAGTAGTCTTCCAATTTAAATTCCCAACACAATTTCCTTCATGGAACTCCTACAAGTCTTTGTCAGCTTCGTCTTTCAATAAACAATTAAATAAAATGCCTCCAACATATTTCCAGTAAAGATTTCCATTCAAAATGCAATATTTCAAAGATTTAAGTCTTAAGAATCTAGCTTTAGACTTTGTCAATCTAGGAAGAGCTTGTAAATGATGCAGGACAAATAAAAGGTCTACGTACCATGGAGAATTTGAGAATAACTCTTTGACATGTGGAGTCACCTGCTCTCCCTGTTCATCAACTGCGATTAGAAATTTTATATCTAAAGCATGAAAATTTGATTCAGCCATCAGTTTGGCTAAACCTTGACCCTTGATCGATTTGGTTGGTTCGATTTCTATGTCGTACTCAAGGATTACATCAATCCATTTCCCTCTTCTTCCATCTAGGTTATACTGAGTCAGAATATCCTTCACCACTGCATTAGGAACATAAGCAATGATATGTGAATGGAGAATGTAAACTATGAAATCTTTAATTGCTTTTACCAAATAAAAAGCCCGTTTCTCCACGATGTTGTAGTTCAATGCAACATCTCTCAATGATTTGATGAAAAACTCTATAGGCTGTTCATAGCCTTCACTGTTTTTCTGCAAAAGAACTGTTGCAATGGTATGTTCAGAAGAAAAAGAGAATAAATAGAAATCTTTGGTATAATCAGAATTGATTAGTACAGGGGCCTGTGTCAATGCCAATTTCACTTGATCAAAAGAATGTTTATCTTCTGTGTTCCACTTTGTTTTTGTATCTTTTTAAAGCATGTTTGTTATGTTTCTCAGGAGCTCTGCCAAATTAGGTATGAATCTTCTTAGAAAATTTATTTTTCTTGTGAAGGACTGCAATTCCTTAATGTTTCTCGGATGTCCTAACTTCTGCATGGCTTCGATTTTGCTAGGATCTATCTTGATCCCATCTTTAGATATAATGTGTCCTAGTAGTTTTCCCTCTTATAAACCAAACACAGTCTTCTTGGGATTTAGTGAAATTCCAAACTTTTTGCACTTTTCAAAATCTCTTCTGAGGTGTCATAGGTGTTCTTCATCATTTTTTGAGTAGAAAGTTACATCATCCTAGTATATGACTATAAATATCCCAAGTTCATCCACAAAGGCAATGTCCATTTCTCTCTAGAATGTGGCACCAACATTCATTAAACCAAAGGGAATTTTCACATACATGAAAGTGCCCCAGGGTGTAGTGAAATATGTTTTCTCTTGGTCATCGGGGTGGACAAGAACTTGGTTATAGCCAAAAAAACCAACTAGCAAAGATATCCCGCTGGCTCTAACTACCTTTTGTAGGATATGATCCATCTTAGGTAGATGGTAGTTGTCTTTAAGAGAAACTTTGTTGAGGTTTCTGAAATCAATGCAGAGCCTAATTTATCCACTCCTTTTTTCTGGTAGGAACTAGATTAGAAACCCATTTTGAAAACCTTAGAGGGACAATGATTTTAGCATCATACATTTTCTTGATTTCCTTTTCAATTAGTGGCATTAACTTGAGTTTGATTCTCCTAAGTTTCTGCTTGAAAGGTTTATGCTCTTCTTTTATAGGGATTTTATGTTGTATGATACTGGTATCATAAGACTTCAAATCTTCATAACTCCAAGCGAAAACATCAATGAATTCTTTGAATAGCTCAATATATTTCTGCTTTTTCTAAGGAGGTAGATATTTGGATAATTTAATCATTTTAGGTTCCTTATCCATTCCTATGTTACATTCCTCAACATCTTTACCAGTAGGTTCAATTTTAGGCTTTTTTGCTACGCCATTGAAATCAAATAGTTCTTCAAGTGGGACTAACCCTCTAGGCAAGATGTTATCTTTTAATTGCAAGAAATCTGTATTTTATTCATTTTTGTTTATTTCTTCTGAATCTAATTTATTTACACTATCATTATCACTATCTACATCAATGTTTGCACACTCAAATTCATTTTTAGACTGCAGGAAATCATCAATCTGTTCATCATTACCAAACACTTGCCAGTACCTGATATTATATGGGACAATAGGTCTGCATTTCACCTCCACTGTGTATTGGCTATTTGGGTGAAACAATATTTTATAGGTGGTTCCAAAAGTAGCCAGTCCATCAATAGGTATATTTTGTCCTCTAGGAATAACTTGCAAGTCATATTCAGTAAAACCTTGTAAAAAATCTAAAACAACATTTTTATAAGCTCTGAGTCTAGGGTGTTTAGAAAAATTATCACCTTTGATCTGCTTAATGATAGGTTCAAAATCACATCTTACAACAATTCTTTTGGCACCAAGATTCTTCAAAAATTTCAAGCCAAGCATCAATGCTTCATACTCAACTATGTTATTGGTGCACTGGAAATTTAATTTAATACATTGGTCTTGGATTATTTACCCACACACCAACTCCAGAGCCTTCTTTACTGATAGCTCCATCAAAGTCTAAACTCCAAAGAGGTTCTGCTGGTTCATCAGTCTCTATTGTCACCTTTTTACTTTCCTCAGTGATTACTTTACTTTCCTCTAGGACAGACACATCATCTTCCAATTGTGCAATTTGACTGTCCAAGTCACCATCATTATATAAAATGAAGGAGTCCAGGTCAAAATGAACATAGTACAAAGGATAGTTATGTGGCTTCTCTTGACTGTTGACCATGTATTTCATCAGAGTCTCTCTATACAATCTTCTCTGTTGACCAAATACAAGAATAATGGCATAAGACTTGTCTAGCTGTAAAGTACCCTTTAAATTGGCGCCCCATGATTGAGATAATAACATACCATATTTTGGAGGAATATTTGCAACAATAATATCCATCACCAAGCTTTTAGCTGGGATTTGTGCCAAGGTAATGCACAAGTCTTTGATTATACCTGTGCATTTAACCTTGCTTGAATCAAAAGAGTATAAGTCCTTGTAAGGCCTGGTGATATTAAGCCCCAATTTCTCCATCACAGCTTTGGGCATAAGATTGTGAGAAGCACTAGAATCTAGCATGGCGTTGTGTAATGTCTTGTCATGAATATTCAAACTGGTGTAAAAAGGAGGAACATAACCATTGTCAGTTTGTCCCTCGACCTCAGGACCAAACAACAGCTCAGGTTGATCATCAACAACATTCACAATGTCTGTAGCTACTCCTGGTTCTATGTTTCATGCTTTGATCACCTGTGATCTGTAAGCATTTTTGTTCATTAGTTATGTCAGAGGAATATGAATTTTAAGTTTGGCTAATTCACTTTCCAAGATGAAAGTGGTAGAAGTTCTGCTTTGGTTCTGAAATTATGATTTATTAGCCACATTTTTGTGTGCAGTAGTATTAGGCTGACTTGTGGATGCCACCTCGGTTTGAGTTGTCCTTGATAAGGATTCAGGAGTTCTTTTTGCAAGGGTCTATGAACTTTTCTTTTCAGGAAATTTCTTAGGAGTAGTATCTAAGGTTTTGTTAGTTTCAACAACTTTCTTAGTTGGGTTGTCGTTAGACTTCTTACTCCTCAAGTTGTACTGTCTATGGAATTCCATTATTGCATTTTTGAAGTCTTGCTGTTCAGATTCTTCCTTATTTACCTCAGTCTGTGAAAGGAGAAACATGTCATGTTCTTCCTGAGTAAGAAAGATGGAATCATTATTGTTAACCCTCATAAGATTTATGTGAATATAATCCAACTCCTCAATTATCTCTTTCCCCTCATTAGCATAGTTTTCTTGAAGAGGTGGCTTGATCTGCTGATCAAGGCCTCTCTGTTCCCTTTGGTATCTGGGCTCTCTTTGTCTGATCTGGGGAGGGTTCCTTCTGAAATTTGGATTTAGAATATGAGGAGAAGGCTAATTCTCTCTAGGCGGGTTTCTATCTCCGATTTCCAGTCTTTCCATTAATCTCCCCACAGTTCTGATCGAAGAATCAATTATGGCATTTGAGGTGGAGGTGTAAGGTTCTTCTTTAATTGTAACTCTCCTTTCATTTCTCTGTCTGGCTCTCCTAGCCAACAAATTTGCTTCAACACTTACAACACTCTTTTGCTTATCTTCTAGAGTGGAAAAATTTCTTTCTCTCAGTTGGTAGGACATATCAGCATCGAAACCATCTAGGAACTTGATTAAGGCCAAGCCTTGAGGAGGTTTGATATCCACAATGTTAGCTCCCAAAATGAACCCGTCCCTTTGGTCACATTTTGTGGTGGATAGCATGGCTATTGGTAGTTTTCTCAAATGATTTTTTGAGTTTTTCTAAGCTGCAAGGTTTAGGTTTTGATTTTGTTTTAGGAATAAGATGACCCACAAAAGTCTTCTTTTCAAAATTTTCATAATTTGCTTTCAACATCTAAGGAGCATCTTTCATAGGCCCGTGTGCTGGTGAAAGTGTTGGTTTTCAAAACATCCAAAGAAGTATTGTCGTGGGTTGAGCGCTGGTGAAAGTGAAGATTTTCCACAGCTACGGAGCAGTTCTTACGGGATCGTGCGCTGATGAAAGTGAAGACTTTTAACAGCTAAAAGGGGTTTTTCACAGGATCATGCGCTGGTGAAAGCGGTAAGTATCAACAACTAGGGGGCGTTTTCCATGGGCCATTGGCTGGAGAAAGCGGGAATCATGTGCGTGTTATCCACGTTTCTAAAAGCTAATGATGATACGATCATCCGATGTCATGCAAATCCAAATCATGCGCTGATGAAAGTGGGTAATGATGGAGACTCAGTTATGCACATCAAAATAGGATTACGATGCGGATCTAGTTTAGTGACGCATGCTGCACACTCATGGCCCTGGGAATGGTAATTTCGAATTCAGCAACTCAGGTACAGAGGCTGTACTGCCGGTCTGACAACATCAAATCAGATCATTGTTTCCATATCACACATTGTTCACGAAGGTTTGTTAAAGTTTCAAATGTTAGAAAACAGAGCCGACTCTCGAGTGCTTTCAACAGCGCAAAACTTCGGCTTGAACAACAGTTGCAGGGGTTGATATACAAGATTGTTGGGGTTTTTAAGCTTCAGAATGGCGAGGAGACGAAGTGGTGCTCTACTCAGAAAAGAGCTGGACAACCTATCTTTTTTACAGACACATCCCGAAGTCCAGAAACATTTTTCGAACGCAGGTTGTATTGAATTCATTGAGAGGTTGTAAAATGGTTGCCACCAGTTGACAGCCGAAGCTTTTGCCAAAAATTTCGATGGGAATAAGGCTCGTGTTGGGTCCTTGGAAATCATAGTGGATGAAGCTGCCATTGCTGCAGCAACCAGCCTACCAAGATCGGGCCAGAGTTGGTTCAAAACCACTGCCACCAAAAATTTGAATTTCAGAGCTTATTTGAAGGAAGAGTTCAAGCACAACGCATGGAAGAAGGGCATGCCTGTTTCGTATCTAGAAGAGGAGTGACAGGAGCTGTTTAAGGGCATCCAAATTTACATTACCTTAGAGGGCAGGTATGAAAAACTCATGATGTATCATTTTAATCTCCTGGACCATTTCACAGGCAAGACTCTCCTCAATTTTCCTTTTTTCTTACATAAGAGTTTAACTAAGGTCTGCAAGAAAATCAGGGCTCAACCCCTAAGCATGAACAAAAATCTGTGCCATTTCGGCCTCATTAAATTGATCATTCTGGAGGAATTAAAACAACAGGGAAGGAGCTGGCAGCATTTCTTATTTTGGGAGGGTTTTGAAACACAAACTTAGCCTGCAAATGAACAGGGGAAAGGTTCAAAGAAACAGTTGACTCCTCAAAGTAGTTCAAGGAAGAGGAGGACCCTGCCAGGACCTCCAGAAGATAGAATCTCTGGAGTCAAGCCTCACAGGTCGAAGAAAAGGTTAAGCTTTGAGACCACTATAGAGAAGCCTACAGAGAAGAGAACCAATATATTAAACTTTCCCTATACGGACTCAGAATCAGAGCAACAAGATCAATGCCCTGTCACTAAGAGTCCTGAGCAGTCAACTGATTTTGCACAAAACTATGAGACTTTCACTCATACAGAAGAAGGAGAAACATCAAGAAGTTCTAAGTCAAAGAAATCTAAGAAAATCAAGCATCTAAAAGAGGTAATTGCTCAACAAGAGGTTTTGGAACGGGTGATCAAAGAAAGGTATAAGAAGTTGTCTGATAACTTTGCCAAAACCAATGCTGCGTTTGAGAGACTGGCTCGGGAAAGTGTTAAAGAAAAGAAAAGAAAGCAGAAAGTCACCAAAGAGTACAATAGCCTATGGTGGCTTGCCAAACGCCTTAAAAGGTAGATAAGAAGATTGAAACAAAAACTAAGGCAAAAATCCCATCGAGATTTGAAGGTACTTGCTCAAGTCGCTGTTAATATGTAAGGTGAGAAATCAGAGACACACTGAGTTTTGATGGAATCAAAATTTTGAAGGTGAAAACTCGTTTTGGGTGCAGTCAGAGCTTTCATCAGCACAAAGTGATATTTTATAACCCGTTAGCTGGTGAAAGGCAACGCTTTCATCAGCTAACCAGCAAAATATTAAACGAGTTAGCTGTTGAAAGCTGGAAAAGCGTTTTTTGAGGCCAAGGACAGAACATGTCATTTCTC
Source organism: Picea sitchensis (assembly GCA_010110895.2). Classification (NCBI taxonomy): domain Eukaryota; kingdom Viridiplantae; phylum Streptophyta; class Pinopsida; order Pinales; family Pinaceae; genus Picea; species Picea sitchensis. The sequence goes on from SNQJ01S0001284.1 coordinate 126,452, forward strand.
ACAGGTTATGAAGGAGTTCCAGAGTATCAAGGGAATGAAAATTGCTTACAAAGGATTCGATATCAGAGATTTGAGAGAATTTTGGAAGCCACATATAAAACAAACTTCCTCAAATATCGACCATGAACGTTGGAGGAATCCAACTGTCAAGACAGGTGTTTTTCCACATTGCATCAAATCAAATATTCCAGGAGCTGAAGGATGCAGATGGCGAATTTTTGAGAATGAAGAGAATTAGAGTGCTAAGTTTAGTTGTTAAGTCTTTATCTTCAAGTTGTTTAGTTTGATTTGAATTGCTTTTATTAAATACAGATCCATTTTTTTAGGATCTGTAAAACCAATTGTAAGAGGCTATAAATGCCTAATTTTGATATGAGATAAGGGTTCAAACTAGGAGATATTTCATGCTACTGTATAGACTCGTTTTGCAATAATAAAGTGCAGTTTCCTTTCGTTTTCAATATCAGAATTGTCCATCTTTCATTTTCTGTACTTTGTTTCAGTTTATTTTAGTTCATAAAGACTGTTATCTCTTTATTGAGCTCATAGGCTTGAAATTAAAGGATTTCTCTCTATCTTGTATTAAGCCCTACAATCACTTGTATTGGTAATCAAGAATAGTATTCTCCATCTTCTCTTTCAATTATTTGATCTGATTATTGTACCCTGAAAGCATTGTATCTTTAGATGTGTGATGAGTTGTTTCTTACATAAATCATTAAAGACCCCATTGTCCCAAACACATAAAAACCATTATTTCTAAGTTACCAAGCATCCTTAGACTACAACCTTAAGGAGTTTCTTGGAGTGATAACAAATTGGCGCCGTGCCGGGGAGACGGAATTCAAGCTCTGCTTTCCTGGGATATGACACAGAGCTGATCTTTTATGATAGACAAAGATTAGACATTTTCAGTTGGTTGTAATCATCTATTTGGCGACTCCACAAGTTCATCCTGGCTCCTAAGAGGATCAGTACTAGGGCGAATCCTCAAGAATCACCGATCACACTAGTGTCCAATCCAGAATCAATTCTCTGGAAGGGAAAGACGATTCAAGGTCAAACTTCAAATACAAAAGGTAATCCTCTTTCCAATTCTGGAAAATCTACTACAGAAAAATTTGAGTTCTTTTCAGAGAACACTGATGAAAAAACAACTGTAAATACTGTTGAAGAACAAATTCTTTTTGATCAACAGAAAAATCCTAGTGATGATAAATTGATAGACTATAATTTGATTGAAAAAACATCTAAGACTTTAGAAAGAAGCCACAGTTCTTCTTCTCTTGAGTCTTTCCACTCTCAGCAACAAGAATATCACTTGAACATTTATACTAGCCTCCTTTCTGTTGAACATCTCCTCCAAGAGCTATCTGCTAAGGGTGAAGAAAATTTAGCTGGGCAGCTTGCAAATTTTTACAGAGCCTCTTATCAGACCTCTTTCCCTTTAGAAGATTCACCTCTTTCACATTCCTCCAGTGTTGAAGACTTGAAGAAGAAGAACATATCATTTTCCCCACCTTTGATAGTCATGGCTGCACCACCTCCTTTGACTAAGATGCAAAAAATCCTAGCTGCTAGGTATGCACCACTCATATTGCCAAACCCAGTAGCAGCCATGCCAACGGGAGACTATCAGAAATATATGCCTAAATTCATAGGCGAAGGCGATGTGTCTGCTGAAGAACATATTGAGGCTTTTTACAGTTATGCAGAGAACCTTAATATTGAACAAGAAGATGTGTGGAAACGAGTTTTTGTCCAAAGCCTAGATGGCCATGCTAGGAAATGGTTCAAAGAACTCCCTGCTGGTTCCATCGCCAGAATCGAGCAATTGGATGAGACATTTATGAAACATTGGGGTGACAGAAGAGATTTTGTCTACTACATCACATAATTTGGAAACTTGAGAAAACAAAGTAGTGAGTCAGTCTCTGATTTTACTAAGAGGTTCAATCGGATGTATGGCAAAATACCAGCTGAGATAAAACCATCAGATGCTTCTGCCAAGATCACATATTCTGATGCTTTTGATTCATATTTCTATTTGTTGTTGAGAGAAAGGAGGTCACCAACATTATCTCTCATGCAAAATGCTGCCCTTGAGGTGGAATCAAATATTCTAGCCTCCCAGAAGCGAAAGGGAGACTCTGATAGGAGAAGACCAAAGAATGAGGCCTCATCTTCATCAAATGCTGATCCGAAACTTGATAAAATGTCGAAGATGCTAGAGTCTCTAACCTTTGAGATATCTAAGCTCAAGATCGAAAATAAATAGCCTGTGAAGGGAAGAAGCACTTATGACTCTGCAGGCAGAAATCCGAACCAAAATCCAAATAGCTTCAGAAGGAATAATCAACCAACTCAGATCCTGCAAAGAGAAAAGAATTCTAATGAAGATCAGAGGA
>SNQJ01S0001284.1:131389-142533 GCA_010110895.2 Picea sitchensis
CAGTCTTTCCTTGGGACTATTAACTTTGTCAGAAGGTTTATAGTAAATTTTGTTGAACTCACAAAACATATCACTGCTATGTTAAGAAAGGACTCTGAGGTAAAATGGATTGAAGCAACCAGACATTCATTCAACGCCATCAAGGAAGCCATCACAACAGCACCTGTTTTGATTAGCCCCGATTTCTCCAAGGTATTTTACATTTTTTCATTTGCTTCAAGTGATACAATCGCAGCAGTACTCTTGCAGAAAAATGCTGATGATCAGGAGCAGCCGGTTGCCTTCTTCAGTAAGGTCTTGAGAGACGCAGAGGTAAAGCATGAATTGTTGGAGAAACAGGCATATGCACTTGTCAAGTCACTGAAAGCTTTCAGGGTCTACATTCTTCAGGAAAAGGTAATAGCTTTTGTTCCATCCAGTTCAGTTAAAGATGTTCTTGTCCAACCCGACATTGATGGAAAAATGAGTAAGTGGATAGCAAGGTTGATTGAATTTGACGTTGAAATCAAACCAGAAAAATTAGTGAAAGGTCAGGGCCTTGCCAAACTTCTGGCAGAGGAAAATTGCAGGCTGCTTGAAATAAATCTGATGAGTATCAATGCAGAAAATGTTCAGTCTTCAGAGAACAAAGAGGGTGAGGAAATGTAGGTCTCAGCTCACTTAGATGATTGCAAATGGTACAGTCATATTATTCAATTTCTCCAAACTTTATCAGTCCCATCAAATTTGACAAAGACCCAAAGAAGGTCTTTGAAGCTCAAAGCTATAAATTTTTGCATCAATGATAACTTGTTATTTTGGAAAAATCCCATAGGTTTATTGTTAAGGTGTGTAAACCAAGATGAGGTAGCTAAGGTCATGATTGAGTTTCATAATAGTGAATGTGGGGGACATCACTATTGGAAAACCACTGCACACAAAATCTTAAGATCTGGTTACTATTGGCCATCCTTATTTTCAGATGTGTATGAGTTTGTGAAAACATGTGACAAATGTCAGAGATTCGAAGGTAAACAACAACTGAAGTCTCTTCCCCTCAAACCTATAGTGGTCGCAGGTCCTTTCTAGCAGTGGGGCCTGGACTTCATAGGTGAAATTCATCCGCCTTCCAGTGGTCAGTACCGGTGGATCCTGGTTGCCACCAATTACTTTACAAAGTGGATTGAGGCTATTCCCACCCGGAACGCCAATCATACTATCATCATAAATTTTCTGCAAGAAAACATATTTGCCAGATTTGCCTGTCCCAAGAGGTTGGTCACTGATAATGCTGTTGCATTCAAAGATAAACACTTGTTGAAATTGTGTGAAGAGCTGGGAATTCATCTGGTACATTCCACAACTTACTATCCGCAAGGGAATGGCTTAGCTGAGTCATCCAACAAGAGTTTAGTTAGAATCATAAAGAAGCTGCTTGAACAAAATGCCAGAGGTTGGGATTCCAAACTGAAGTTTGCCTTGTGGGCTGACAGGGTTACATGTAAGAAATCAATTGGTACATCTCCTTTCAAGTTGGTATATGGTACTGAGGCCATATTTCCTGTTCAACTTGCATTGCCGGTTGCAAAGTTCTTACAAGAAACTGATTCTGAACCAAATGATTTGACCAGGAGAATTCATAATTTGGTAGAACTACAACAAGATAGAGAGCAGCTCCTGGAAAAAACAGAATTGCATCAAGAAAGAATCAAAGAAACTTTCGACAAGAAAGTCAAATCAGATGTCTTCAAAACAGGGGATTTAGTCTTAAAGTGGGATGCAACAAGGCAGGAGAAGGGGAAACATGGAAAATTTGAGGCTCTCTGGACAGGTCCTTTTGTCATAACAGCGGTGCAGCAAAACAATACATTTGTTCTCCAAACTCTTTCAGGCAAGGCAGTAGCAGGTGACCCTTTCAACGGGCGCTTCCTGAAGATCTATTTCTCATAAGGCTTCCTTTGAAGCCCTGTTCTACTTGTACATAGTTTCTTTTTCAGTTCTGTTTTCTTTATTTCTGTCATTCAAATAACTCCATGCCCAATGGTACTAGCAACTTTTTTCAAATTTCTGTTTCAAATTGTAATAAGGCTATTGAGTCTAGCTAGGTTCTTGGTCACCTCACAGGGAGATGCCCATCCTAGTTGGAGCCAAATGTTAGTTCCCAAAATGAACCCGTCCCTTTGGTCACATTTTGTGGTGGATAGCATGACTATTGGTAGTTTTCTCAAATGATTTTTTGAGTTTTTCTAAGCTGCAAGGTTTAGGTTTTGATTTTGTTTTAGGAATAAGATGACCCACAAAAGTCTTCTTTTCAAAATTTTCATAATTTGCTTTCAACAGCTAAGGAGCGTCTTTCATAGGCCCGTGCACTGGTGAAAGTGTTGGTTTTAAAAACATCCAAAGAAGCATTGTCGCGGGTCGAGCGCTGGTGAAAGTGAAGATTTTCCACAGCTACGGAGCAGTTCTTACGGGATCGTGCGCTGATGAAAGTGAAGACTTTTAACAGCTAAAAGGGGTTTTTCACAGGATCATGCGCTGGTGAAAGCGGTAAGTATCAATAGCTAGGGGGCGTTTTCCACGGGTCGTTGGCTGGAGAAAGCGGGAATCACGTGCGTGTTATCCACGTTTATAAAAGCTAATGATGATACGATCATCCCACGTCAAGCAAATCCAAATCATGCACTGATGAAAGTGGGTAATGATGGAGACTCAGTTATGCACATCAAAATAGGATTACGATGCGGATCTGGTTTAGTGACGCATGTTGCACACTCATGGCGCCGGGAATGGTAATTTCAAATTCAGCAACTCAGGTACAGAGGCTGTACTGCCGGTCTGACAACATCAAATCAGATCATTGTTTCCATATCACACATTGTTCACAAAGGTTTGTTAAAGTTTCAAATGTTAGAAAACAGAGCCGACTCCTGAGTGCTTTCAACAACACAAAACTTCGGCTTGAACAACAGTTGCAGGGGTTGATATACAAGATTGTTGGGGTTTTTAAGCTTCAGAATGGTGAGAAGACAAAGTGGTGCTCTACTCAAAAAAGAGTTGGATAGCCTATCTTTTTTATAGACACATCCCAAAGTCTAGAAACATTTTTCGAACGCAGGGTGTATTGAATTCGTTGAGAGGTTGCAAAATGGTTGCCACTAGTCGAAAGCAGAAGCTTTTGCCAAAACTTTCGATGGGAATAAGGCTCGTGTTGGGTCCTTGGAAATCATAGTGGATGAAGCTACCATTGCTGCAGCAACCAGCCTACCAAGATCAGGCCAGAGTTGGTTCAAAACCACTGCCACCAAAAATTTGAATTTCAAAGATTATTTAAAGGAAGAGTTCAAGCACAACGCATGGAAGAAGGGCATGCCTATTTCCTATCTAGAAGAGGAGTGGCAGGAGCTATTTAAGGGAATCCAACTTTACATTACCTTAGAGGGAAGGTATGACAAACTCATGATGTATCATTTTAAGCTCCTAGACCATTTCACAGGAAAGACTCTCCTCAATTTGCCTTTTTTCTTACATAAGAGTTTAACTAAGGTCTGCAAGAAAATCAGGGCTCAACCCCTAAGCATGAAGAATAATTTGTGCCATTTCGGCCTCATTAAATTGATCATTCTGGAGGAATTAAAACAATAGGGAAGGAGCTGGAAGCATTTCTTATTTTGGGAGGGTTTTGAAACACATACTCAACCTGCAAATGAACAGGGGAAAGGTTCAAAAAAATAGTTGACTCCTCAAAGTAGTTCAAGGAAGAGGAGGACCCTGCCAGGACCTCCAGAAGACATAATCTCTGGAGTCAAGCCTCACAGGTCGAAGAAAACGTTAAGCTTTGAGACCACTACAGAACAACCCACAGAGAAGCCTACAGAGAAGAGAACCAATATATTAAACTTGCCCTATACAGACTCAGAATCAGAGCAACAAGATCAATGCCCTGTCACTAAGAGTCCTGAGAAGTCAACTCAGTTTGCACAAAACTATGAGACTTTCACTCATACAAAAGAAGGAGAAACATCAAGAAGTTCTAAGTCAAAGAAATCTTAGAAAATCAAGCATCTGAAAGAGATAATTGCTTAGCAAGAGGTTTTGGAACGGGTGATCAAAGAAAGGTATAAGAAGTTGTCTGATAACTTTGCCAAAACCAATGCTGCGTTTGAGAGACTGGCTCGGGAAAGTGTTAAAGAGAAGAAAAGAAAGCATAAACTCACCAAAGAGTACAATAGCCTATGGTGGCTTGCCAAATGCCTTAAAAGGCAGATAAGAAGATTGAAACAAAAACTAAGGCAAAAATCCCATCCAGATTTGAAGGTACTTGCTCAAGTCGCTGTTAATATGTAAGGTGAGAAATCAGAGACACACTGAGTTTTGATGGAATCAAAATTTTGAAGGTGAAAACTCGTTTTGGGTGCAGTCAAAGCTTTCATCAGCGCAAAGCGATATTTTATAACCCGTTAGCTGGTGAAAGGCAATGCTTTCGCTAGCTAACCAGCGAAATATTAAACGAGTTAGCTGTTGAAAGCTGGAAAAGCGTTTTTTGAGGCCAAGGACAGAACATGTCATTTCTCACAGGTTATGAAGGAGTTCCAGAGTATCAAGGGAATGAAAATTGCTTACAAAGGATTCAATATCAGAGATTTGAGGGAATTTTGGAAGCCACATGTAAAACAAACTTCCTCAAATATCGACCATGAACATTGGAGGAATCCAACTGTCAAGACATGTGTTTTTCCACATTGCATCAAATCAAAGATTCCAGGAGCTGAAGGATGGAAATGGCGAATTTTTGAGAATGAAGACAATTCAAGTGCTAAGTTTAGTTGTTAAGTCTTTATCTTCAAGTTGTTTAGTTTGATTTGAATTGCTTTTATTAAATATAGATCCATGTTTTTAGGATCTTAAAACCAATTGTAAGAGGCTATAAATGCCTAATTTTGATATGAGATAAGGGTTCAAACTGGGAGATATTTCATGCTACTGTATAGACTCTTTTTGCAATAATAAAGTGCAGTTTCCTTTCGTTTTCAATATCAGAATTGTCCATCTTTCATTTTCTGTACTTTGTTTCAGTTTATTTTAGTTCATAAAGACTGTTATCTCTTTATTGAGCTCATAGGCTTGAAACTAAAGGATTTCTCTCTATCTTGTATTAAGCCCTACAATCACTTGTATTGGCAATCAAGAATAGTATTCTCCATCTTCTCTTTCAATTATTTGATCTGATTATTGTTCCCTAAAAGCACTGTATCTTTAGATGTGTGATGAGTTGTTTCTTACATAAATCATTAAAGACCCCATTGTCCCAAACACATAAAAACCATTATTTCTAAGTTACCAAGCATCCTTAGCCTACAACCCTAAGGAGTTTCTTGGAGTGATAACACACAGGAATTGCGTTATAGATATTATTAAAATGAATGCAATAGTCTTGTACTGTTTCCCCTTGATTTCTTTTGATATTTTCATATTCAGATAAAATTTGGAGAGGGTTATTCTTTACCTCCCATCTGTTGAGAAAGGTTTGGTGAAAAGCAACAATATCAACAATGCTAGCAACACGTAATGCTTTAAACCATTTTTTGACCTTGCCAGTTAAAATTTGTGCAAAGTGTCTCATTTGGGCATCTGCCTCGTTAAATTCCTGCAAATCGAAGAAATCATTCATTTTATCGACGTGTTGTTGTGCATTAAGGGTTCCGGTACCATCAAACTGAGGAATCTTGGTTTGATATTCCTAGGGCATGTTATGTAAGGGAGAAACTAACACCAGGGGAGAATATATCACTGCCATGATTGGTGGAGGAGGCTGAATGACAACCCGTGTGATTGGTGGGGAAGTGACATAAGATGTAGAGGAAACAGGGCTGGGAGGTATAGATTGAGATGCTTGAGGATTGACGTAAGCTGCAACAATAGAAATAACAGAAAGCTCAACATACTGTTGAAAATGGGCTTTATACAAGGCTTGGTCAAGATTTGATGCTAGATCTTGTAGTTTCTCAAACTCTTGAAGGATCCGTTGATCAAATTCTGTTCCAGGAGAGAGTCTTTCAGGGGTTCTAGGTTGGAGGATGTTTTGATATAGTACTATCTCATTCACAAAGATATCAGACTTGGTTCTGAAAAGGCTCTGCTCAAAAGGTAGATCAAACTTGATGTCCTGGATTGTGACAAGCTTCTTTGGAAGGGAAGTGGCCCTTTGGAGAGGACTGCTGCTTCCTTGACCTTCTACTGTATTTCTTTTTTCTGATTAATTTTTCTAGATTATCTACTATTGTTACAGGTTCTGGATGAGGGTGAGATCTATTGTGAATTATTTTTGGTTTGGATCCAGAACTTAAACTTTTAAGAAATCTAATTAAATATGTACAAATTTCAACAACCTCTGAACATTTATCTCTTGAAAGTTAGATCTTTAATTGTTCATAAATACAATTTTCTTTATCTATGGAATAGAATTCGTAAAGATGGAAAATTTGTTCAGTCCCCAGTGGAGTCACCACTATGTTAGCACTTTGTAATTCCCATAGGTTGTCAAGGGCAGAAAAAATTGACTAAGGTAACTTACCAAAACTACTTTTGAAACTGGGATCTAGCCCTGCCAGTTTTAGAGAGGGATCTCTCTGTAGGATTTAGATTTGTTTGAGTTTTAGATGTTAGGTTAGTTAAAATAATTTGAGTTGGTTATTTTGTTTATAAAGATTGGCTGAAGAATTGCATTACATATCCATTGGGATATGGGCTATGTATTAAAGATTAGAATCAAATACTGTTTTTATAAGATTTCTTCATAGGGCGAGATAGTAAGAACGTAGGATCTATTAGAATTAAATGCGATGAAAAGATAGAACAGGTGAGAAAGTCAACTAAAGAAAGAAGCAACTAAGAATTTCTTTTCTTAATATCAGATGAAAACATGTAGATCGCCAAAAGACCAGAAACAGAGTGCCCAAGACAAATTCTATTCATTAACTTCCTTTTAATGACTATAAATAGAAAACATAATGATTACAGAGAAAGATAAACATTAACAGAGAAATATAAACATAACCAACGTTCAAACACAAGAATCCTGTGAATAGTCTTTTTATTACTGGTCAATCTTCTTGAAAATATTACAAAGATAGCTCCTTGGGCACAAAAATCAACCCTCAATACTTCTAAGTGAGAAGTATTTATACAACAATTACATCTGATCCTGTCATTAATGATCAGGATATGGTGGAGAAAAAATCTTACTAACTAGATTGCAGATTACAATATAATAGGAATGCTGGTGATCTGTTCGAATCCTTTGTGCTGATTCTGGGGGAAGTAGTTGGTGATTCACCACTTTGACTTGACTGTCTTCCTCATGCTGACTCGGAATTCCAGCTCACCTTTACTCAAGTAAAGCACATAGGTCTTCCCACTTCTTTTGACTAGGGATGGAAACCTTGAGTAACCTTTTGTATGTTTCTTCCATCTAAGTGTACTTGGAAAAAGTAGGCTTTGTGATGAAAATGTATTTTATCTCATGTTGGATGCTCAGGTCCAACTGTAAATTTTCTAAGAAATCCTTGCCAGTAATGCTCCCTTGTATGCCTGCAAATTTAGAACCATCTTTCTCTACTGCGAGGATATTCTGTTTGTAGTCTGACAGAGTAAATGGCTTATCATTTATTACTAGTAATCCTGGAAGTCCCTTCTTGTGCAGTGAATTGACCTTGCTGAAAAATCTCTGCACTCCAATGTCCATTGTTTGAGATTTCTCTTCTAGTTGCAACATTAATCCTTTCTTGGTCAAAACCTTTTTGATCTCAAGGATGGTCTTTGTCCTGTCTTCAATCTCCAATGCCTCTAAGTCCTCTTTGGTCTTGGAGTTTAATAACCTGATGATTTCAGTGGCCTCTGTAGGCCTCTCTCCCATTTCCTCTCTTATCTTGTCAATTGCTTGTCTGGCTCTCTGCACCGGTTCATGCTGTTCAAACAAAATTGTATGAGTGGCCATATCTCTTTCATTGACTTGCTGATGTCCATCCATATGTTTTCCTTGGATTCAGACAATGTCTTGTCCATGGTAGTCTCTTTCTGCAGCTTCTGTATTTCTTGAGTGAGTCTTTGTGATTTGTGCATCTCTGTGTTGTAGCTGGATTGGAACATGGATTTGAGCTTATGGAGGTTTTTAACCTCTTCTTGCAATCTTCTAATTTCTTCTCCTTGCAGGGTCATGTCCTCCATTAACATCACCAATTTCTCAGAAGCATCTGAAACTATCACTGGAATAACTGATGGAATCTCGGATGTAGTGGCTGCTGATGTTGTACTGACTCCTATGAGAGGGACTGACTCTAATGGGATAACAACCATTTGCACGCTCTGTTATTTCTCTTTTACTAACCTATCCAGCTTGGATTCCATCTCTTTTATTTGTGCATTTTTCTCCATTATTAGTTTTAACATCTCCTCCTTATGGCCTTCTTTCTTAGCTATTTCCTTTACTTGTGAATCTTTAGTGGCTAGAAGTTTTAGTAGTTTCCTCAGAGATGCTATGTAAGCATTTTTCTTCTTCAATAGTTCCTCGATTGCTTTGACATTGGATGGATCAAAACGAATTTTCAGTACCAGTTCTTCTAAGGATTTGATCTTATTATCCTTGGCTAAGGAAGATATATTTTCTAGTTTCAAGTGAGACTGGACATTGTTTAAAGAGACCTGCAATTTTGCAGCAGTCAAGGATGTATTTGTTAAGGTGGAGAAGATCATCTCCCCTGTTTTCCTGTGCATGTCCATCTGATCTGTAGGATGAAATTCTTTCACATCAAACTCAAATGATGACTTCTTGTAATCAGAAATTGTCTAAGGATGAGGGACCTGTGCCTACAAGAATGTAATGTGCATCCTTCCTTTCTCTGTGTCGAATGCAGATAGTAACTTGCATTGAGATGTGGATGTCTTCTTCCAGAACTGGGCATATGTGATGTTATTTAGCAACTCATTCTTCTGTTTGATCAATTTGTACTTCTCAAAGATATTAAGTCCTGAAGGCTCCTATGAGGACTTAGATGACAGTGTGGTATCTGCTTGCTTTTTGGATGAGGAAGTGGACACTATGTTTTGGATTCCTGAGAAGACTGATGAATGTGGTCCTTCCATAACTATGGTGGACTGAGTTTCTTCTTCTCTAGACCTGTCAGGTGTATGGCTAGTATTGGTGCTCTTCCTGTAGATCTCGAAATATTCTTCTTACACCTCTTTGACTAAAGGAGAGACTTCTTTCCTAGCTCTATTTTCTGCTTGTACCTGTGGAGTGCTGGTATGTGAAATGTTGGCAGGTGAAGGTCGTTGTTTTGTCTCTAACAAAGTATTTTCTTGCCACTCTGTCCGATTCATGAAATTTTCAATTTCAGGCTTTGGCACGTGAGCATAAGGAGAGATATTATTTTTAAGCCTAGTTTTTGCTATAATGCTACATGGGTCATAATGCCACGGGAAGCTTAGGTTGAAATTCATTTCCTTTAAAAGATTATAGCTTCTTCCACTGCAGCTCTGCTGTTGCATATGAAAGAACCTATCTGGCCTTTGATCCTAAGCTTTTGCTTCATCTTGAATGGCATGAAGTGGATATCATCATAATTGATCATATGTCTGATGTATTCCAAGGAGAAAATTCCGACAGGCAAGTACTTTGGCAGCTTGTATGGAGGTAATTCACACCCATAGACCCTAATTTCTGTATAGTTTTGGTAAAGGTACCAGTCCCCTGTTTTGGCTAAGTCTGATAGGTGAAAAATCCTCTAGACTTCCTCATTTATTCTTGGTTCTGTTCTGATGCTGAGCATGCATACTACTAGATGGTAGAATTGGTCAATGAACTGTTTGAAGATGAACTCGGATGAGTTATTCCTCACTATTGATGTCCAAGAGGTCACTGGTTGAGGATTTCCATCTTGATCCAACTTATGGAGGGCGAAAGAGAATTTGTCTACCTGGAAGAAGAAGAATAGGTACACCAACACTTAGGAGTACCTGGACACTCCCTCTATGGAGAATTTGAAAATTTGTTCATGTATAATTTCAGCTAGAAACTTACTGTAATCAAATTGAGTTGTAGCCTTTTCTTCTGTGGAGAAAATGGACAGAAAACCCAAAATGGGTTCATCTACCCATTCATCAGAGAAATATCCTAGAAGGAAACATAGGGAGGAAATGATTTGGTTCCCTTTGACTGAGAAGATGGAAGAAGGATATGGATGATTCTTTTTAGGGAACTGTGCGTCTTCATGCAAGAAGATTTCAAAAATCTGGGCTCTTTGAGGAAAGGAAAGCTTCTGATAAAGTTTAGTCAGAATTTCAATGGAGAAGAGGGTGACAGAGTCAGTTCTTGGTATCTGCATCATTTGGTTTATTGTTTCTGGGGTGATGGTGAACAGAGTTTCACCAACAAAGACACAATGGCCCTTTGGCCGGGAAGGTAGTGAGCATGGCACTTCGGGGCGAACTCGGGGAAATGGTAGGTCTGGGGAAAAGTGTTCAGTGGGAGATTGGAATTCCAGAGTTCGATCTCATCACTCAGGTCCAGGAATATATCTTTGAGCCAGAAGTGTAATTCGAAGAAATTGAATTCAAACTTCGGCTCTGCAATTTGATAATCTTTGTCGGCCAGGGGGATGCGATCCAGGTCGACGAGAGGAGGAAGGAAATGATTTTATTTAGTTTCAATGGATTTAGATTTGGGTGCCATAATCAAATGGAGATCTGAAAATGGAAACAAGTATGGTATGTGATTACCCGACTTGATGGCTCCTGGTGACGGTGAACTTGGTGGCGGTTAATCTTTGAAAATGGGAAATGATGGTTTTGACTGTGTCTGGATCGGTGAAGAGTGCGGGAATGGAAAAATAACGAAGTTAAATGGTGTAGGGAGGTGTTCCTTATGGAGCAGGTGGTGATTTGGATGGGTAATGGTCACGGGGAGTGACATTAATTCGCCAACGAATGGATGGAAGTGATGTGGATGATATTGAATGGCCAATGGGTGGATAGGATGTGATGTGTGATAGGTGAGTGGAGTGTGACGTGTTGATAGGGTAGTGGTGTGCGATGGTAGAGTGCGACGGCGGTTTATCGGACGGGGGGTGAGTGGTAAGAGGAATTGAGTGAGGGGGGTCCAAGTTGATAAG
>SNQJ01S0001284.1:150160-162560 GCA_010110895.2 Picea sitchensis
GCTTGGTTCATTCGAAGAGGTGTGGAAGTGGGTGAATGAGTGGATCTACACTTGAGGTCGGTGATTTCTGGTAATGGTGATCCTTTGGCACAACAAGGTGCGGATTTCAAAGAAAAGATGAAGTGAAGAAAGTGCGAATTTCAGAGAAGAAGATGAAGTATGGTGATGAGCATTTGTTGTAGATCTCCGATCATGAGTTGGAATATATTCAATAAATGAATGACTGGTATTTGGGCTTGGTTGTACTACTAAATGAAATCTAGTTGGATAGATTGCATTCTATCAACAAGTTGAGTCTTGCGACAAGCTGTGTCTTCCTTTAGAGTTGGTGCTGATAAAAAAGAGTTGGTGTTGGGAAAACCCCTGTGACTATAGTCACATATATTAAATAATACAAAATATTATAAAAACATCTGGTATCTCTTGTTTTCATTGTGCTTATGAATTAATTGCTCTTAATGTGTAAAATTATGTTTTGAAATAATTGCTAACTTGAAACAAGAAAAGTTGTAAAAGTCCAGACACTAATTCACCCCCCCTCTTAGTGTGGCTGGTGTGTTCAGTATTGTTCAACTCTTCATTTATTATACTTAATACTTAATCACCCTAGGTTGATCCTTCAAAGAGTGGTTTTTGTTTTGGTTTCTTTTTAGGCCCCCTTTTATTGGAGATAATTTTTGGTGTAACATGTAGACAACCTAAGACTTGAATGCTTTCTCTTTACTTTTGTCGAGTTTAGAGTTTCAAAGTGGTTGACCAACCACCCCATTAATCTCAAAGGATTAGGGGTATCCCTCATGAGGTCATAGGTTGCACATTCCTAATCACTCATCAAGTGAGTTACAAATGGGATGCTTACAACTTTAGACAAATCCCATAAGAGAGCATGTGGAAGATGAGCCTACCCTTGAGGAATTTACACCTAGAGATCCAACTGCTCATAATTTTTTGTATCATTGGTCTGACATGGTTGATACTACTAGCTCATTAGGTGATAGGGGCATGAACCCTCCTAGTTCCAACATTGCAACTAGGGGAATTGGTATCCTTATTTTTATGTTGACTAGTGGGATCGTTACTTCCATTAGTATTCCTTAGAGCATCAGAAACATATTTTTGGTAGCATTTTCCATTAATCCAAGTATTTGACCTATATTTACCAATTTTGGGATTTTAGTAGGGGGAACTAGTGCCTTATATATCAAATTTCCCTTCGGGAGTGGAAGCATTCCTAGGTCTATACCTTTGTTTGGGAGTTGGCTCATTCATTCTTTAGGAATACCTGTCGGGAGAACCTTTGTTCCTAACATGACAATTACTTTTGGTGGAACATTTACCCCAAAAATTGGATATCAAATGCATTTGAGCTTCAACCTTGGAGATAGAAACATTGTAGGAGAAGCTACATAAGTGGTAATATGACACATAGTGGGATGCTAGGGTCTTCCCACAACAACCCTTAGAGTGTCACCACTTTCCATTTGTGATTCTTAGAAACTTTGAATTTGATTTGTTAAGGTTGAAAAAAGACCCAGTGCAACACAATCCGACCTAACATCCTATCCTGGCCAAGTTATTTGGATATTCCAAAATTTGAGGGTAATCTTGGAGAAGATTCATTAAATCAAGTCATAAATTTCCATCTATGGTGTTCATGTAATTTATTGATGGATGATAATATTCATCTACAAATTTTCTAGCACATCCTATAGGGGTTGTTGTAAAGTGGTACTTTGAGCTGCCACACACTTCCCACAATATTTTTCATCTTTGGCAATCACATTTTGATGAACTTTCAATTGTTGATCTATTACAAGATCATGATAGAGCTCCTGAGATCGCTTTGACAAAATACCTCCACCCACATCTCTAATCATATTCATGAGTGGATGAAAATGAATCAAATGATTAGAGCTTATTGGTTCGTAATTTTCATGTTACCAAGTATTGCCAAAGATGTTTCCTTATTAGGGGCATTGAGCAAGGAAGAGGATATTTTGAAATCCCAAAGATTGGAATTGGTTTATTACCAATATAGGATGTTGTAAGAGATTATACCGAATGTTCCATGGTTAGAGACTGACCCCACAAACCCAATGCAGGACCTCACACCGATAGCGTGATTGGTTCTATAGGAAATGTGCAGCCCAACAAAGAATGAATTAAATGGGACAAGTTTATGTATATTTTAATACACATTCAACTGCTTAGTACACTTAGAGTTCTTTGGGCCCCACCTTGACCTTTGATGTCCATTTGGTCTGGATGACAAATTCGAAGGGTAATCGGTAATCCAAAGGAAAGAAAAAAGGGAAGAAGAAAATCCTCTTTGGAAGGGGGCCTACAAACAATGAAACCAATAATGTTGATGGGGGTAAGAAATAAAAAAAGAAAGTAAAATTCACTTGCAATATTTGTAAGGAAGATCACCCTACTCACCAGTGTGACAAGTTTGAGGATATTTAATGATGGATGTCACAATAGGAGACTCAACAAATGCTTGTAGTATTTACTGAGCTATTTTCTCTGCAAGGGAAACACATGGTTGTAGGTATTTCCAACCTTGCACCTCCATCAGGGGGAAATTAGGGTGCTCCTCCCCTACGGGGAATTACTTTGGATGCTAATATCTACATGTGTAAGAATGAAAGTAATCTCCAGACCCAATCTTGTAACATGATTCTCTTTATCCTAGAGTTATGAATAAGTAAGCATCCATGTCACAACAGATTGATGTCATCATGTTATCGGTAGATTCAATGTACCCAGAGAGATTGTCACTAATCATGGTATGCATTTCCAAAATATGATAATGATGTACTTAATAACTAAGTTATATTTACAGTAGGAACTTTCATCTATGTACTATCCTGAATTAAACGAGTAAGTAGAAGCCATCAATAAGGTTTTGAAAACCATGCTGCATAGGACAATCAACAAAAACAAGTCCAATCAACATTCGATATTATTTATGACTCTTTAGGTGTATTGAACCTTTGAAAAAAACAATGGGATTTACCCCATTACATCTTGTGCATGGAGGGGAAGCAATCCTACTAATTGAAAGTGAAATCCCTTCATTACGATTAACCATTAAGATCCTGCCCAATACCTCAACGGAGGAGGAATGCCTCATATATATGAAAAACCTTGATTAACATCATTCCAATGCAATGATTGCAAATGAGGCTAATAAAAAGTGTGCTAAATATCAATATGATAAAAGTTCCCATCCTTAAGTATTATCAAAAGGAAACTTGGGCTTGGTCTACAATCAAGATAATGATAAGTTAAGGGCAGGAAAATTTGAACCTATGTGACATGGTTCTTACATTGTGATACATGTTCCATAGAAAGGAGCTTACCAACTCATTGATTACGAAGATACTCACTTGGGTGAGACTTGCAACAAGCTATATCTAAATAGATATTATGCATAGGCAACAATGCCTTGTGATACCCTTTCACATGTTGTATATAAATTTGTTTTTCTTTCATTTCATTTTATTTTGATTTTGATTCCTTGCTTATCATGCTTTGCTTTGTGCTTGCTTGTATGTTTTTAGACACACCTATATATGTAGGATTCATAGACAGTGCCAACTAATGCACTTAGAATGTTGTTTTCACAACTTGGGTGACTTATTCTTCGACATGATAGCTTAAGAAATCAAGTGGAATTTTCCTTAGTCCCATGACTATTAATGATGTTTCCAAATATCGTGTAGTTATTTCACATATTCTAGAAGCCATTGCATTCAATATACAACATGCGATTGTCTAGTTGGATTCACAACTGGAACTGTTGTAGTTAAACAATGTTTACTATGTGCACAATCCTATGCTTCTCCAAGAGTATCTACGGGTGGGACTTCTTGAGCATTACTTTGAATTTATTACTTAAATTCATGTGCCAAGTAGAATGACATTCGTTACATTAAGTTAATCAAATCATGCATGTACATAATAATGAAATGATAGTCACATAAATTTTTGTGCACATAAGTAGAACCAAAGTCATGTGTATATATAATAATAAAATGTCATCATGTCCAAATATGTTATGCCATATACAAAATCAAGGTCTATAACCTCTAATGATATGACGTGGATATATATGGACACTGATACAAAAAATGAATGTAATCAGGACTACTCCTCAAGATCATATTCTGCATGAACACCATGATAATAGATGAAATTATGTTCAACCACTATATGAGACATAGCCACAATCATGTTACCCCAATTACATGCCTTTGGATCCGCTTAGGATATCCTCGATAAGGGTCACGAGAACCCTGGTGGTCAAACGCTCAAGGTTTCACCGAACCTCTCAGATAACTCTAGTATTCTTTATGACATCTACTCCTTTGGATGGTCGTTCCTTGTTGCATCCTCTGTGTTGGTTCCTAAAGAACCCATCTAGTCAGATTGGGCCTACATCTATATAATTAAAACTTTTGTGTTAGTGACATTGTATACCCAAAAAATTATATGCCTCTAAAATTCATAAAAATCAAATATTTTAAAATGAATATATATATATATATATATATATTATAAAAACAATTTTCTTACTAATGTCATCCCATTGGGTTTTGAGGGGCAATGCTAGCTCAAGATCTTGTTGGAACTTAGTCTTAGTGTATGGGTAGTCATTGATCTAGATTATTTTTCGGCACGAAATGAGAGCGGAGATATAATAAAGAAATACATAGAGATATCTTAGATATTCAATAATATAACAAAAATGTATCAGAGATGCAACCATAAACACATAGATACACACAATTTCTATTGATGAAATAAATGTATAGAGACTGTAAAAATACAGAGTGAAAGACTCGCTAGAATGGTGGCAACTTATCTCTGAGAAGAGATGTGACGACTACTCGCATTCGCAAGAAGATGGTTACAATGAAGCTCTGAAGGCCTTTTTACAATAAACAAGAATGTCAAAAATCCTAGAAATCCAAAAAACTAAACCTCGGATATGAAGTGCCAAAAGTCATGTGGGCCCCGTTTGGGTAAGTTAGTACATCAACTTCCCGGGGTCGTAACTTTTGCATACGATATCCGTTTTAGGCGCACGATAGCCCGTTGGAAAGGTATCACCGAGGAGATTTATTTTAGGGGCTTGATTATGCCTTCGACTATCATTGAGAAGCTCGATCCCAAAAAACCTTCATTTAGGCCCTCAAAATGCCCCCTGAAGTTAAAACTGCTAAAAATAGTAAATTACCAAAATTGCCAGAAATTGTTTTGAGCGAGTTGGAAAAGGTGGGTGGCCACCGATATCCACCTAGATCAATATTACCTCCTTAGGAAGCAATGATATCCATTGTGTTGAGTTCTCGGGGGAGAGGGGGAAGCATTTGCTGAATCTGAATCTTGGTGAGCTGCTTGCCTTGTTGGAGACGTCGTGTTGCTTGGTTTGTGGAAGGCTGTCATGAAACTATTGCTGGCGGGGTTGAATTTGTTCAACCAGTCGGGCTACATGAGATGTTTGTGTGTAGACATAATATTTGCGCTTTGTTGCAATCTTGTCGACCCTCTTTTGTTGGATAAAAGGTTCTTGGGCTGAGGCTGTAGTGGTTGCAATATCCTCCTGTTCACCTTTTGAACAGATTGTGAAGAAGCTGAATTTTGTAGTATGAGATACTACCTTGTGGCACTGTTTAGGTGGGATAGTAGTTGGAACTACCTCTGGTATTCGGTAGAGATGACCCCCCAAAGTAAAAATGACACTATGGGGTTGAGACTCATAAACAACATGGTGCTTCGACATATATGACTGGCCCAAGATAACATCACAAACATCTAGTGGGGAAACAGCACATAATACCTCATCCTTGAAGGGATGGATGTCGTATGACAATCGACACTGTTGGCTGACACAAAGATCTCATCCTTGGCGAAGCCACCCGATGCTGTATGGTTGCAGGTGTGGTGTTGTCGACAATCCCAACTGTTTGATGACCTCTGCTAAGATGAGGTTCTTTTGTCTTCCGTTATCAATAACAAAATGCAGCAGGGTCCCATTCACCCACATCTGTGAATTGCTGTGGTCGCGACAATATCAATGGGGTCTGCGTCGATGATCTGTATTTTACCAGTATTTTCAGAATCATATTTCGAATCAAGGTTCGACTCCTTGTCTTTGATCTCAGCTACCAATGACTGTTTTGAGCGACATTCATTGGTGTTGTGCCAGGGACTTTTGTGGAAATCGCACCATTTTCCGGTGTCCTTCTTTGTCTTCCTGTGAACCTTCTTTTCCTGTGGCTTGGAATGGTTTTAGAGAGACTATTTATTAGGGCCGTCTTTATCATACTTTGATTGTTGTAGATTCACAGACCCAAACTCTTGTTTGTTCTGATGCTTAAATTTCTGCTCGATTTTAACAACATATTGATAAGCAACACCGAGTGATGAGATGTCTAGAAAATCCATTTCAGTTTGGATGTATCTGTGTAGATCCCCACGGTATTTCAGAACCAAATGTCGTTCAGAGTCTTTGATACCAAGCTTGGTGTGCAAGGTATGGAAGGTATTGGTGAACTTCAGAACTTCTTGGCCCCTCTCTTGCCACAGTGTGGTCCATCTCATGTACTAGTCCTGATAGTTGCCAACATGGTAATACTATTCCTTTACTGCATCCACAAAAAATCCAAAGTGGGCTCAACCCCATATATTCCAGACTCCTCTGTGGAACTTTTCTCCTAGTAAGTTTCCCACCAATGTTTGACATGGGGGAGAGATTTAAGGACTGCGAAGGTGATCTTTTCCATGTCGGAAAAATTATGAACAAAGAAATAACCTTCTAATAGATTTAACCATTTGTCTAGGGCATCCACATCTATCTGACCTTCAAATATGGGAATATCAAAATTAACCTATACCTTTAAAGGAGAGGTGCTTCCAAAGTGGTTGTTTGATGAAGATGTGCCCATTTCTATCGACATGCGTTGAAGGATGTGGGAAATTTTCTCCATCATTTCATCCCTCTGTTGTGTGAGAGCTTGCTCAAGCAACAAATTGGTAGAATCATCTGCTCTGAAGTTTTTCTTTTATTCCGCCATGGAGGGTTTCTTGGGTGTGTGAGAGCGATTGTATTCAAGAGAGACAAGCTTGAGACCCAAATTGCTATACTCGGACCTTGTCAGGGACATGCACTAAAAAAAACGATCAAGAGCAGCCTGCTCTAATACCACTGATCCAGATTATTTTTCGGCACGAAAGGAGAGCGGAGATATAATAAAGAAATGTACAGAGATATCTCAGATATTCAATAATATAACATAAATGTATCAGATATCCAACCATAAACACAGAGATACAATAATACACGATTTCTAGTAATGAAATAAATGTATAGAGACTGTAAAAATACATAGTGAAAGTCTCACTAGAATGGTGACAACTTATCTTTGAGAAGAGATGCGACAACTACTCGCATTCGCAAGAAGATGGCAAGAAGATGGTTACAATGAGGCTCTGAAGGCCTTTTTACAAAAAACAGGAATGTAAAAAACCCTAGAAGTCCAAAAAGCTAACCCTAGGAGATGAAGTGCCAAAAGTCATGTGGGCCCCGTTTGGGTAAGTCAATACATCAACTTCTCGGGGTCGTAACTTTTGCATACGATCTTTGTTTTAGGCGCATGATAGCCTGTTGGAAAGGTATCGCCGAGGAGATTCATTTTGGGGGCTCAAATATTCCTTCGACTATCATTGAGAAGCTCGATCCCGAAAAACCTTCATTTAGGCCCTCAAAATGGCCCCGGAAGTTAAAACTGCTAAAAATAGTAAATTGCCAAAATTGCCAGAAAATTGTTTTGAGCAAGTTGGAAAAGGTGGGTGGCCACCGATATCCACATGGATCAGTCATCTATGCAATTCAATTGCTTATGCCACTAGTTGAGAAGGTGTTAGTGACTCACCCTCCCCAAACCTATACATTAGGTCCATCCACCTTGTCATCTTGGGATTTATTATCCCGATCAGTAGTATGGATATGTGTGGGCACATTTCTAGAAATCTCTCTAAGAAGAAGGCACAAAGTATGCACCCATATGTGAATTTATTTTTCCTCCCTAACCTACAATCTATAAGTTGAGTCTTCATGTTAACAAGAAGACACATAGACCAATCAAACATTGTGGGCTTCATACACTCTACCCCATAATGAATTAGGGATCATGAAGCTAATTGTGGAGATATAGTCCTTGTGATCCATGTTAGGGTCAATTGAATGATTTTGAGGTGCATGTCTTGGATGGAATTGATAGGGACTTGGTTTCTCACTTTATGTGTACTTTCAACACCATATATTCTATGTACTCTGAAATAGTGTGCACAACCTCTCCTCGACCACCTCCTTTCAAGAGTATCGGTTTATCTCACCGAGATAGTCCTATTAGGAAATATATTTCCTCTACCTTGATCCTCATAATATTTTCATCAAGCATGAATGCATCATGATTGGGATCCCAATAACTGTTTAGTCTCTATAACAGTTGTGTTAGGGTTCACATGTATGGACACTTGAAATTTTTTAGGATTTCGTAGTCTCGTAAATCGTATAGCGTTGCTTGGTCACTAAGGGAAAGGTTATACAGTTCTTCATGTTCTCTTTCTCTCCAAGTAATCACCATTCTGAATATGCTTGCATAATTAACAAAATTTTCAAGAGTTAGTGAATTTTTTCAAAATTTGAAATTGCCACTTTTGGGGGGCACTTGCAACTTTTTATTATGAAAACTACATGCACTCATGGATTCTCTTAATAAAGTTCTTGAGTAGGGCTATCTACTTGTAACCAATGAGGAAAGAACCCATGATCACATCTAGCAAAAAATTTGTAGAGTTCCCCAATGGGTAAAAAATTAAAAAAATTGAAATGTAAGGACGGAAAGCAAGAGGGGTTCAATGTGAAGTACCCATATTAGATGAGACTTAAATTCGTTGGTGGATGATCCTATAATCAATGGTTGAATTTTAGGGGCAAAATTTAGTTTTACATACCAACCAATAAATTTTCAAGTTAAAATGGTAAAAATGACCATTCTTACTCTATCTATAGTATTTTTTAACCATATCTTTCATTATAACTTGTTAGTTTATCTCATTTTTCTTCTTGATTTTGGATTATTACCGATTTAATATCAAGAAAGGAGTTTTTTGATAGTTTGTAGGTCTATGGAATGTGTAATGTGAATTTTATTTGACATTGTCTCGGCGTCAATTTCTTCAGATCTTAAGGTAAATACTTCTTAACTAGCATGTAGGCGTAGGTATCTTTGCCTTCCTTTTTGCATTATCGACCTTTTCCTCTAATTTTTATGCCATAGGATTGACCACACTGAGTTGTGATATTTAACCATCCCTATCTGTTATTTGTCATAACTTGCGTGGTAGAGCCTATCTATCATGGGCTGCCCTAGTTAGCAACTTGCTTTCCTTTTGNGTAAAAATGACCATTCTTACTCTATCTATAGTATTTTTTAACCATATCTTTCATTATAACTTGTTAGTTTATCTCATTTTTCTTCTTGATTTTGGATTATTACCGATTTAATATCAAGAAAGGAGTTTTTTGATAGTTTGTAGGTCTATGGAATGTGTAATGTGAATTTTATTTGACATTGTCTCGGCGTCAATTTCTTCAGATCTTAAGGTAAATACTTCTTAACTAGCATGTAGGCGTAGGTATCTTTGCCTTCCTTTTTGCATTATCGACCTTTTCCTCTAATTTTTATGCCATAGGATTGACCACACTGAGTTGTGATATTTAACCATCCCTATCTGTTATTTGTCATAACTTGCGTGGTAGAGCCTATCTATCATGGGCTGCCCTAGTTAGCAACTTGCTTTCCTTTTGATGCCCATGATGAGTTTTCTCATAGGCTCAAGAGTCCTATTAGTCTCTCTATCACATTCAATTTGAACTTGCACGATTCTCTCTCATTCCTTCTCAGGCCATTCCCTAGTGGACTCCGATTATTTTGTTTGATTCACATTTGCATTGATTTTTTATTCTTGCACACTTGTTCCTAATGCCCGATTGCAACCTTTTTACTACCATTACATTTGCTTTTGTCTCTTGCCATTTGCATTCACTGCTCATGCATTTCGAACCTTATCCCTGGAAGAGACATGCTTATGAGCATCCATTTTCTGCACAACATATTTTTTATTTTTTGTTTCGCATAGGTCTGTTCCTTATGCTTGGAACATAATTGCATGCCCTACAATACTCGTCTTTTCCATTGTATCATGGCATTCTTTTATTCTTTTTTTCACACTTTCTTAACATGAAAAAGACAAAAAAAAAAACCCAATATTTGTAAAAAAGAGAGGGGGGAAGAATTCATATCTCTATAATCTTTGTATTTGTGGTAGTAATCAAGTCATGTTTCCCTTGAAAAACACACCTACTTTGTGTCAATTCTCTATGATTGGGTCTTAGTATAGAAGCTATTCCATGATTTTTCATTTCGACTACTCCAACTAATTTATTATAAGTTTATTTTTATATTTTCATGTACTTGTTGGAATTTGAGAAAGGTTGTCTGTCTATTTGTGTGCAAACTTAGAGAAGGACTTAGTGCTAAAGGAACATTACATAGATCATTTGATCACAAATACTTTCATCTCTTTATCTCATTTATTTATGAGAGTAACTTGTTTACTATGGAAAAGTAGTTATTGTT
The DNA here is from genome assembly GCA_010110895.2 of Picea sitchensis. Taxonomy (NCBI): domain Eukaryota; kingdom Viridiplantae; phylum Streptophyta; class Pinopsida; order Pinales; family Pinaceae; genus Picea; species Picea sitchensis. The sequence continues at coordinate 160,876 of SNQJ01S0001284.1, forward strand.
CTTTGACTACTATGTTGGTAATATAATCCTAATCACTATAATCCTAATCACTAGTAACTTTTCCCTACAACAAACATTAACGATGATCCATTAAACTAACTCCTTGAACTAATCTCACTTTCATTATACTTTAAACTATTATTATTACATGAATTTTATATAAAATTGAAATTGTATGTTAAAATTAAATTTTTAATAATAATAATATTGTATTATTATTATTGCTAAATATAAATCTCACTTCCATTGTTACATGGCCTTTAAGAATTATAACGAGATACCTTTATGTATGTGTTTGATTGTTGTTAGATATAAGGAGATACCTTTTATATGTGTTTAGTAATTGTTAAATATAAGATTACATAATCTTCTCATTACATAATCTTCGTATAAGATTACAAGAGATCGAAATTGTACTTAAAAGTTGTAACAAGACAACTTATATATGGCACTTGGGAGTTATAGTTATAAAAATATAGTAGGAATGCAAAGTTTTGGGGAGTTATAAGAACATAAGGTTGAAATTATGCGTAGCTTTTTAACAAGATACCTTTACCTATTGTACTTGAGGAGTTATAAGAACATGGTAGGAATGCAAATACTTGGGAGTAACATGAGAAATTTTGAGATACATTTATATATGTTTAATAGTTGTAAGATATAAATTTTGTATTGTTATTTTACTTTTATATAAGGATCAAATTATGTTTGGATTTAGAATGAGATATTTATATATATTGTACTGGGAAGCTATCAGTGTTAAAATAATTGATGTGCTCATTTTTATAATAGACAATATATTTATTGTCATCCATCTATAGACATGAAATCACTCCTGAGCATCTTAACTTTTGACGAAATTATTTCGGAAAACTATACTAGGACCAACAGATAAACCCCAGCTGCTAACTGCAACAACAACTCAAGACAAGTAGAACGCTATTTCTCCAAGGGTAGCACACAAGAGAGAGAATCTCCATATCCATAGAACAAGTACCATACATAACTGCAACAACTACAAGTGAACTACTCTCTCAAAATTGCGCCATACTTAGCAAGAATATCACCAAGAGTATTATCAAGAATATCACCAAGAGTTTCACCAAGAATATCACTTGATAATGCTAGAGAGAGACCAATACCAAGAGATGTCCATATGCCCTTATTCCTCCTTACAGTTGCAGTTATAGCTGCAACTGCAACTCTCCACAAGACTCACGCTCTAACTGGGTGTACAAATGAGCTAAAACGTCCTCTACGTATATTAATATGTTGATATTATGGTAGTTGCGGGAGGTATTTACCTCCACGTGTAAACCTAACGAGGATAGAATACTCCGGGAAGCAAGAACAAACCCTAATGAGTTGGCTAATAACCCTAGAAGACTTGTTGGCTCAAGAAGATAATTTATATTAGGTTATTAGCCTCCAAGAGAAGAAGTCGGCCAAAAATAATAATATATATTGAACAGACAGATACCCATAATGAGAAGTCATCCCGGGCAGTTAGCCAGAATTAGTATAAACATAGGAGGTCAGTTCTCATTCTGGCAGGCAGTCTCAGAATTGCAGAGCAACAACTTGTGTGCACTGCAGTGCCCAATCTTGTGTGCAGGTTTGAGGAGAGCTGCCATTGCAGCTGCTACAACTAGCAGATCACGTTTGGCTTGAAATATCTCTTGGTT
>SNQJ01S0001285.1:15089-30149 GCA_010110895.2 Picea sitchensis
AGAGAGAGAGAGAGAGAGAGAGAGAGAGAGAGAGAGGATCTCATGAATGCATCAAAGTTTCGACATGTCTCATATATTGACGACAAAAGTTTTAGAGATTTTGAAAACCTAGTTTCTGAGGTATACGCGGGCTGCAATGGGCGAGGACATGTACATACGCGGGTTGTATGAAGACAGGGCACATCCAGTGGATGAAGTCATGGAAATTAGTGTTTGAGCTGATGAATGGCTGTTGAAGACTGAAGAAGGTTCTAGATCTACAGTCTATGTGCTCAGATCTGCCACTGAGACTCTGGTATGGTTACATTATTACCTTGATGGATACTATTGGTTGTTTTGTAATGAATGCCTAGGGAGTTCTTGGCATGCCATTGTGATGTGGTTTGTGCTGGCTGATAGAGTAAGAAACACTCCTCTAATTCAATGTTGATATGATTGCTATTGTATGCTGATTTCTTATACATGTTTGAGTAGCATTCATATTGTATGGTTGAGAAGCATGAGTTAGTTATTGGAGATCTTCGATGTGTTGTGACTTGTTATGAGTCATATTGAACAGTGAGAGATAGAAGAGAATGATGAATTGATTGCAAATGATCTGAGTTGATTCTTAAGAGAAAAACCTCAGTAACTCAGAAGGAATACATAGGCTTTAATGCAGATAGAATGCATACATATGCGGGCTTTAGTGAGCCAGGGCGCGTACACACGCGGGCTACACTACTGATAGGTCACGTACCTGTGATAGATTGATATCCGTGGAGAATTGTTTCCTCATCTCAGTTGGTGCTGAGGATGTAAGCCGAGTATTGCATATAGAGCTGGTGCTCTTGTAGAGTTGTACTCTATTCAATTGTTGCTGAAAAACCCCAAGGATTGAAGTTCGTAATAAAATAAAATTGTACATACAACTTGTGTTCTTTGTGTTCCTTGTGGTGATGACTTATTGATGATATATTGTTGATATATGTTCACATCTAACTGGTTATAAATGACAAAAATAAGTAATGAGTTAATGGTTCTTTCCAATTAATGAGTTTTGTGTAAGAGGGAAGTTCTTGAGAAAGAGCTCCACACTCATTCACCCCCCCCTCTAAGTGTGGTCGGCGTGTCCAACAATTGGTATCAGAGCAATCCTTCACTATAATCCTTAACAAGATTGGAGGAGATCCATAGACACACAAATGGATGATGAAGTTCAAATCTTTGATGAGGAAAACTATTCTACTTGGAGAATAGAGATGAGAGTACATTTGAAGGAAATGGGAGCGACTATTTGTAAGGCAACCATTGGTGGATCAGTTTCATTGAAGAACAAGTCAAATTTTATGGCTCCAAGGGAAGGAAAGAAGAATGATGCATTGGCTCTCAAGACCATTCTTAGTGGACTCTCAAGCCCTATCAAAGAGAGCATGGGACAATGCACTTCCACCAAGGATCTATGGCTAAATCTAGAGGAGACATATCAAAATAAGAAAGAAGATGATGGAGACCACTCCATAAGGATCATTAAAGCTAAAGAATCTCCAAAAAATCTTGAATGCATTACTTCTAAATGTGATCTTGAAAACATTTCAAATGAAGACAAAGAATCAAGTGATGATGTTAGCACAAATGAAGATATTAAAGATATTTCAAATGAAGCAAATAATCATGTGATGATGTTGGCAAAAAGGAAGATCTCAAAATTATTTCAAATAAAGGTAAAGAATCTCCAAATACTCTTGATTGCAATGATTCAAAATGTGATGATGTTGAATTTTTCTCTACAAGTGAAGAAGAAAATATAGAATAGTTTGTGTAGAGTTTGATTGTAGTTATCCCATGGAAATAATAGAAGAAGATCTATTAGAACTTCAAAATAAAGTTGAAGATGGTTTAAATGAATATAACAATGATCATTATTATATAGACTATAGCTATCTTTTGGATAACACTAAAAATTTTCGTAGGAGGAGTCAAAGGCACATCTTGAAGTTAAAGGGAATGGTCAAAGAACAAGAAGAGAGTAATAAGACTCAATTAGAAGAAAAGGAAGAAGAGATAATAAGACTAAAGAATAAAAAAGAATATATGAAGGTAAATTATGATATTATCAAAATTTTTGAAACTATTGTCCATCTCAAGATCCAAATTGAAGAAGCCAAAAGGGTAGAGGAACTATTGAAGAATAAAATTAATGAAAAAGGAAGAGTCATGTCATATGTTAGAAACTAAAGTTGTTGATATTAGAAAGAAAGTAGAGAAGTCAAACAAATTCTTGAATCACTCACTAATCTTGAATGAGATCTTGGAAAGTCAAAGATCACCAAATGATAAATCATGTCTTGGATACAAAGAAGCTACACATGTTGGAGCAAGAACCTCAAAGAAGCATGAAGTAAAGGATGAAGAAAAGGTTGCAAGTCAATCATCCAAAGGCAAGGAAAGTTTCAAAAGAACTAAGCAAGAAAGACATCAAGAAGCTACCTTTTCACCTCAAAGAAAATGGACACCAAAGCAAAGGTATGAAAGTGTTTTTCATGGTCAGTGTTTTTCATGGTCAATGTTATTCATGTAATGAATATGGTCACAAATATTTGGAATGTAGATCTTATGAAAGGAGATATAATCAAATATATTCTAAAAGGTTTTGGAGATGTGATCAAGTAGGAAACATTGCTGTTCACTGTAACACCATGAGATGCTACAACTGTAGTGGATTTGGCCAAAAATCCCAGGAGTGCTGGAACACAAGAAGAAAGTTCATGATAAGAACTTCACATAGCATGACTAGAAGAAGGAATGAAGTAAGGAAGGGAGAAATATTTGAAAAGATGGAAACTTAGAGCTCAAGTTCTGAGAAGCAGGGACACCTTCAGAAGTGGGTGAAGAAGACTGAACAACCAGAGCATAATGGAAGCCTTAAAAAGGGCTCAAGTGTGTCATCTATTGAAGCATACACGAGTGACAGTGGTATCAATCGCGTACATACGCAGGCTGACCTTGAATAGGTCGCGTACATACGCGAGTTGTCTATGTAGCAGACCATGTATATGTGGTAAAGCCTTGGGAAAAAGGCAGTGCACATGGGTTGCAGATTGATGTGATGGCATACCACTCTGTTGCAAGGTTTGACATTGTTTTTTGCATGTTCTGAAACTGTTTGCTACAGGTTTTCATGATTCTATATTGGATTATGTAAGGTGATGATGTAAAATAAAATCTTGGGTGCATGGAACTAACCCATGAGTATGGATTGAGTTACTTTCTGTTGAAGAACAATGCTGGCTATGACAGTAAAGTTATGGTACCTTTGATTTGTGATTTCATTAAAGCACACTACTAGTACATGCATTGTTGGTGCATGCATTTTGGCGTATGGTTGGACTACACTTCGGGATATGTAGTTGGTGAGTTAATAATATGATCATGTTGTACATCATTGATGATCTATAGTTGATGCATGATTGGCACATTGGTAGAGGCACCTACTAGCAGTTTGATTGGCAGATATTTCATGGAGGATTTGGCATACATGTATAAGGATTCATCATGTTGTAGTATTGGTGCACGGTTAATGTACTTGTTTGGTACACTCATAGAGGGCATATGATTGATGGTATTACTTGATTAGCACAACAATTGGTATTTGTTTGGAATACATGGTTATGACACTTGGTTCATAATGGAGACATATCATGAGTAATATGACACCTATTGGCATGTTGATAGAAGCATATGGTTGATACTTTCCATTGATGATATCTTATGGCACATTGTATGGTATTGATGTACATGGCTGATGTACATGGGTTTTGTGCATGATGAGCACACATTTTGGTACATGATGTACTTGGGTGATGTTCTACTCATGATTCTCTATTTTTGACATATCGTTTTCTTCATGATGTTTGGTATAGCATGAGTTTGATGCATGAATAGGTCCAAGGATCATCATATGGTAGCATATTGTTCATATTGAAGAGAATATAGGGGGAGACATACCCATAGTGGGAGCTATTCTTCTTACCATGGTTCTAGGAGGAGAAAAGAGCCCTATACTTGAAGAAAGAGCACAAAGGCATAGTTCCAGGAGGATCAATGGTCACAAGGGGAGTATGAGCGATGTATTTTCAACATTAGAGTGATATCCCTTATTCAAAAAGGGGAGAAATTATTCAGAGGAAGATCAAAGGCATTCAGACAGGGGGAGCAGCCCCAAGGAGAGTTCAAGTAGGGGGAGAAACCCCAAGAGGAGAATGACCCTTTTTCATTGATGTCAAAGGGGGAGAGATAGTCACATTGATGTGATTGATGATTATTGATGGGGAGAGATAGTCACATTGAATATTGATGTAGAGCATGCCTTATCTACATGTTTACATCTGATGCAAGAGCATTGTCAGTAAGTGCGAGTGGAGGACAACTGGATATACACCAATGCGCATTTCGAAGGATTTTGAATTTCAAAGGATGGAACATTAATGTAATATCTGAAAAGATATATTTGATTTTAATGTTTTGGGGATTGTAACGCAGATCTTGGGAATTTTCTTTCATCTGTCGGTTGTGGACATTTACTGTAATAAATGTAAAGTAGGTAGTCATCTTTAATTTTGATAAGATAGCTTAGAGTTGTAGGAGGAAAAAAAAAACTCAAGAAGACTCCCTTGTAGATGTATGGTATTATCATTCTCATTTGCAATTAAGATGTAGAGAAAGAGATCATAGGAGGGCAGAGAAGAACAAATATTGTAGAAGTTGTTTGAGAAGATAGATGTTGCTATAGAAAACCATGTACATAAGCACTTGAATTAATATAAGGATGTTTTGACCTAATTTCATGGTGTATTATGGTTTCTGTATGTATCTATTGAATGGTATGTTTTTAACTTTCTTGTATACTCTGTTATGAATTTATTTCAATGCTACGCATGTGTGTGATTTCATGTTGAATTTATTAAGTCTGTGAGGGGAGTATGAGTTTCAATTGTTTCTCTTCCTGATAATTCCTGCAAGGAGTGCAGTGAAATTCCGCAAGGAGGGCGTCAACAAGATTTTGAGTTTTATCTCAAAAAGCTCAGGAGAGATAATGTTAACTTATACCAGTAGAAGTGCAGGTAGAGCACGGAGACATGGAAGGTGTGTGCAGGCTGAGGAGAGTCTTATACTTTTCCAACCCAAGTGAGTGGTTGAAGAAATTCTGTCGCAAGGAGTGCACAGAGTTGGAGTTGTCAAATAACCCGAGGTTATTGTGGAGGCCGCAAAGAGTGCACACATGATTCCTTAGAATCCTTGAGTTTGCAGCGAAGACCAAGCTCAGGAAGGATAGAGACTTGGAGAATTTCATAGGAAGGATGAGTTTTGGAGTCACCTCACGGAATCAAGCTCAGAAGGGTTGACGCTGAGTTCTTTGACTGGGAGTCATCGAGAATCTTGGTAGATGGTTGGAATTCCTGAAGGGAGAAGAATGATTTTCCGTGGGCTGTTGAATACAGAAGATCTGCGGGAAGGATAAGGTCGAGTGTCTTTTCAACACTCGCAGGCCCAGAAGAAAGGGTAGCCATTAGATCTAGAGGAGCGCAAGCCGTTGATTTGGTGCTATGAAATATTGACATTTCTGGAGTCAGAAGAGTGTGGAGGAACTGTTCTGGGGGGTCATGAATCGTGAAATCCTGACGCGATATAGACCGTCGGATCATGGGGGAATCGGGACCGTTTATATGAGGTGAGGAAGTCACAAGTTTGGATATCACGAAAAGGGAGCAAAGCTACATCATGAGTTCAGATATTGGGAAAAGGAAGAAAATCTACATCGCGAATTCCCGATACACGAAATCTCGACGTGCTCAGAGGTGGACCCCAGGGTTTGACCGAAGGTCATATGGTAGAATAATAAGGAAGGTGCTAGGGACCATTATCCCTATTTCAGTGTTTCAAAAATCAGAGGAGTCGAGGCGACTCGAAACAGAAGTCCCGAAATCGCGAAACGCAAAGCGCCTTTGTTTGGGCTTGTGGTCACTGTCGATGGTCACGTGATGAAGAGACTTACTCCTAGTGATTATTCACGTGGGTGTAGTTTCGTAAGAAGGACCTATGGATTTTTTTTCGTGAAGGTTCCAGTATGGACCAAGGAGCCATTTCAGCTCAGAGGAGTTGAATATCCATAGACCGGGAGGTCAACAGATACTGCTGAGGTAGGGGCCCTATGTCAAGTGGTATCAGAGCTAACAACTATTTTTTTCTGTAGAGGGAAGACATAGGACAGTTGTGATTTGAATTTTGTGTGGAAAGATTGAAACAATGTTGCCAAGAAGATGTCCAAAAAGAACTTTTCCCAATCCAGCCGTGGAAAGGGAAATGAGAGAACTTCGTGCTCGATTGGATGCTATGGAGACATCACAGAGGTGAACACCTAATACAGGAGATATTAGTGAGGCTGAAAGAGAGAAAGAAGAAGGAGCCAAAGAAGAAGCTGTAGCCGAAGATGTTGTAGAGGAATGTCTATTTAAAGATGTTGAAAGAATAGGTGCCAGAGAAAAGCTGGACATCCCAATGCATGAAGGCAACTTGGACATTGAGGAGCTGATAGATTGGTATAGAGCTCTAGCTAAATACTTCCACTATGAGGATATTGAAGAATATAAGAAAGTTAAGCACACTGTCACTAGACTGAAAGGACATGCAACACTGTGGTGGGATGAACTGCAGACTGACAGGTGTTGCAAAGGAAAACAAAGAATTAAAAGCTGGGACAGAATGGTAGCGAAGATGAAAGCCAAATTCATACCCATATATTATCAAATCAATATGTTTCGAAGAATGCAAAATTTGAGACAAAAAGGGATGACAGTGAAGGAGTATACAACGGAGTTTTATAGGTTAAACATCAGAGCTGGTCATTTTGAGAGTGATGATGAAAAGGTCGCTAGATATATGAATGGCTTGAGATATGATACTCAGGATGAGATGAGCATGGTGACAATAAAAAATGTGGAAGATGATTATCAGCTTGCTTTGAAGGCAGAAGAGAAATTGGCTTGAAAACAAGGTCAAAGGGGCAGAGGTAGAAGTGAGAGTAGAGGCAAAGCAATTGCCTAGGATAGAGTATAGAAGCCCAATGATGAAGAGAAGAAACCTCATAACCACCCAGAAAGGGGAGGAAGTTCGCAAGGAAGACAATATGCTGACATGAATACTTTTCCTCAAGAAAGAGGAAGAGAAAGAGGCAGAGGAGGTGAAGTAAAGTGTTTTGTCTGTGGGAAGATAGGACACAAATCTTGGGAATGTCCTGATAGAAAGAGGGATGGAGGAGGCAAAGCTCACATTTCAAAAGTGCAAAGGAGAAATGTTGAGGCAAAAGATGCATAAGGTGGAATATCCTTGATGATGAGGAAGATTCTCTTGAAGCCAGAGAAAGAGATGGAGAATCTAGTCTAGAGGAATAGTTTGTTTAGGAATGTTTGAAAAACCAAAGATAAGGTATGCAAGGTGATAGTTGACAGTGGAAGTACATATAAGTTAGTATCCACAAAGATGGTGGAGAAGCTGGAATTGGAGACATTTGCACATCCAAGTCCATATAAAGTTTCATGGTTGCAAAAAGGACATCAGGTAATAGTCACTAAACAATGTTTAGTTGAATTTAAGATAGGGGGATATAGAGATGATATTTTATGTGATGTAATTCCCATGGATGTCTGTCATCTTTTGTTGGGGAGGCAATGGAAATATGACATAAATGTTATTCATGATGGAAGAAAGAACACTTACACTTTGGAAAAGAATGGTAGGACGCATATAATGCTGCCAATTGAAGACAAGAAGGCAACAGAACAAGCAAGCAATAATATACTTCTCATGAGTGGGAAGGAACTTCTGGATGAAGTAAAGAAATATGAAGAAATGTAGTTTGCTGTGGTGAGAAAACCTAGAGTCATTTTGACCAGTACTTCGATAGATGATCTACCTGAGGAGATTTAGGATCTACTGGAGAATTTTGATGATATAGTGGTGGACAACTTACCTTGTTCGTTGCCGCCCATCTAGAGTATAATACATCACATTGACCTTATACCGGGAGCGAGTTTACCAAACAAAGCAGGGTACATATTAACACCGCAGGAGAATGAAGAGGTCAAGAAGCAAGTCCAATATTTGATTGACAAAGGGTTGATTAGAGAAATATTGAGTCCATGCACTGTACCAACAGTGTTAAGTCCAAACAAGGATGGTGGATGGATAATGTGTAAAGACTTGCGAGCTATAAACAAAATCACCATCATGTATAGATTTCCTTTACCCAGGATGGATGACTTGATGGATTGCTTGAGTGGAGAAAAGTTTTTTTCAAAAATTGATTTGAAAAGTGGATATCATCAGATTGGAATGAGAGAAGGTGATGAATGGAAGACAACATTCAATATGAATGAAGGGTTGTATGAATGGCTTGTCATGCCATTTGGCTTGATGAATGCGCCAAGTACTTTCATGATATTGATGAACAAAGTCTTGAAGGATTTCACTGGAAAGTTTGTAATTGTGTATCTTGATGATATACTGATCTTCAGTAAGACTGAGGAGGAGCATTTGAGACATTTACCTCTAGTAGTGAGGAGGTTGCAACAAGAGAAGTTGCTGATAAATCTAAAGAAGTCGTCTTTCATGAAGACAGAGCTTATTTATTTAGGTTTTGTGATCTCTTCGAATGAGTTAAATACATATCCAGAGAAGGTAAAAGAAATCAAAGAATGGTTGTTACCAAGGAATATCTTTGAAGTCAAAAGCTTCCATGGCCTAGCCAGTTTTTACAGAAAGTTCATCAGAAATTTTAGTGGGATTTGTGCACCAATGCTGGACACAGTAAAGAAAAGACATAAATATTTTCATTGGAAAGAGGAAGTAGATAAAAGTTTCAAGTTGTTGAAGGAGAATATAATTGAACAGACAGTTCTGGTTCTGCCAGATTTTGGTAAAACATTTCAAGTGAGATGTGACACAAGTGGATTTGCGATTGGAGCAGTCTTAAGTCAAGACAATAGACCAGTTGCATACTTCAGTGAGAAACTGAATGAGGCCAAAAGAAATTACTCCACTTATGACAAAGAGTTTTATGCAGTCATACAAGCACTGAAGAAATGGAGAGACTACCTGGTTCCAAAAGAGTTTGTTTTGTATAACGACAACTAGGCCTTACAATTTATAACCAGACAGGAGAAACTGAACCATAAACATGAAAATTGGGTTGAGTTCATGAAGAACTTTAATTTTGTTATAAAGCACATTTCTGGAAATGCTAACAAGGTTGTTGATGCATTGAGAAGGACATGTTTGATTCTACAGAAGTTTTGAGTGAAGACCTTAGGTTTTGATAGCCTTAAGGAAATGTACAGAGATGATTCAAATTTCAAAGATTCTTATGAAGCATGTGAGAATCCTATTTTGAGAGATAGAATCCAATGGATTGAATATTTAATTCAGGATGGACTACTATTCAAAGGAAATCAATTGTGTATCCCGAAGAGTTCTATGAGAGAAAACCTTTTGAAGGAAAAGCATAGTGGGGGATTGGCTGGACATTTCAGCCATGATAAAACATTTGTGCAACTGAATAGTTTGTATTATTGGCCAAGAATGAGGAAATATGTCAAATATTTTGTCAACAAATGCATAAACTTCCAACATGCAAAGGGGAAAAGACAAAATACTGGGTTATATCAACCGTTGCCAATATCCGAGAGGTCGTGGGACACAATAAGCATGGATTTTGTGTTGGGACTGCCGAGGACACAAAGAGGTCGTGATTCCATATTTGTGGTAGTTGATAGATTTTCCAAAATGGCACATTTCCTTCCATGTCAGAAAACCAATGACGTGACACACATTGCAAATCTGTTTTTCAGAGAAGTTGTTAGACTTCATGGTTTACCCAAGAGTATTGTTTCAGACAGAGATACCAAATTTGTTGGTCATTTCTAGAGGACACTATGGAAGAAGCTGGGGATGAATCTATCTTTTAGCTCAGCATATCACCCTCAGACAGATGGACAGACTGAGGTAGTAAATTGAAGTTTGGGGGACTTATTGAGGAGCTTGGTAACTGAACATCATAGTCAATGGGATCAGATTCTGCCACAATCAAAATTTGCATATAATGACTCACCTAATAGGAGCACAGGATAGAGTCCATTCCAGAGAATGTATGGAATTCATCCGAGAGGAGTATCTAAGTTGAGAGACTTAGAGAAGAGTGAGTTCAGAAGTGATGGAGCGAAATATTTTGCAGCATAGATGCAGGAGCTCCATAGTAAGATTAAAGAGATATTACAGAGTTCCAACCATGAATACAAGCATAGAGCAGATCAACACATGAGATAAATTAAGTTGAAATTGGGAGATTTAGTTTTGGCACATCTCAGAAAAGAAAGGTTCCGAAGGGGAACATATAATAAGATGGAAATGAAAAAGATAGGACCGTGTAAGATTCTGAGAAAATTTGAGGCAAATGCTTATGAGATAGAATTTCCAGGTGATGTGGGCATATCACCCATATTCAACGTAGCATATATGTATCCTTACAGAGAAGATGAAGTGAGAGGAGCACAGAATCAAGAGGAGATTCAATGGGTCAAACAGATGCCTGTAGCTGAAAACCCGTAGATGGAAAAGATCATTGATCAGAGAGTTGGCAAGAATACCTAAAGGAAGACATATCTTGAATATTTGGTAAAGTGAAAAGGACACCCGATTGAAGATGCCAGTTGGGAAAGTGAAGCATATATCCATAAACATGGAAAAACAGTGCAGGAGCTCATGGACAAGAGTCCATGAATTTTTCAGCCAGAGGAGTATGATGTAGGAGAATTGTCAGAAAGCGTGAGTGGTGGACAACTGGATATACAACAACGCACATTTTGAAGGATTTTGAATTTCAAAGGATGGAACATTAATGTAATATCTGAAAAGATATATTTTCTTTTAATGTTTTGGGGATTGTAACACAGATCTTGAGTGTTTTCTCTCATCTGTCGGTTGTGGACATTTATTGTAATAAATGTAAAGTAGGTAGTAATCTTTAATTTCGATAAGATAGCTTAGATTTATAGGAGGAAAAAAAAACTCAAGAAGACTCCCTCATAGATGTATGGTATTGTCATTATCATTTGCAATTAAGCTATAGATAAAGAGAGCATAGGAGGGCAGAGAAGAACAAATATTGTAGAAGTTGTTTGAGTAGGTAACTGTTGCTATAGAAAACCATGTACAAAAGCACTTGAAATAATATAATGATGCTTTCACCTAATTTCATGGTGTATTATGGTTTCCATATGTATGTATTATGGTTTCCATATGTATCTATTGAATGGTATGTTTATAACTTGCTTATATACTATGTTATGCATTTGTTTCAATGCTGTGTATGTGTATGATTTCATGTTGAATGTATGAAGTCTGTGAGGGGATTATGAGTTTCAATTATTTCTCTTCCTGATAATTCTTGCATGGAGTGCAGTGAAAGTATGGAAGGAGTGCGTCGACAAGATTATGAGTTTTATCTCAAAAAGATTAGGAGAGATAATGTTAACTTATACCAATAGAAGTGCAAGTAGAGCACATAGTCATGAAAGGTGTGTCTAGGCTGAGGAGAGTCTTAGAATTTTCCAACCCAAGTAAGTGGTTGAAGAAATTATGTCGCAAGGAGTGCACAGATTTGGAGTTGATGAATAACCAGAGGTTATTGTGGAAGCCACAAAGAGTGCGTGAAGGATTCCTTAGAATCCTTGAGTTTGCAGTGAAGACCAAGCTCAGGAAGGATAGAGACTTGGATAATTTTAGAGGAAGGATGAGGTTTGGAGTCACCTCGTAGAATCAAGCTCAGAAGGGTTGAAACTGATTTATTTGACTGGGAGTCATCGAGAATCTCGACGGACGGTTGGAATTCCTGAAGGGAGAAGACCGATTTTCCATGGGCCATTGGATCTAGTAGATCTATGGGAAGGATAAGGCTGAGTGTATTTTCAACACTTGCATCCCCAGAAGAAAGGGTAGCTGTCAGATCCAAAGGAGCGTGAGCTGTTGATTTGGTGCTCTGAAATATCGACATTTCGGGAGTCGGAAGAGTGTGGAGGAACTGTTCTTGGGGTTCATGAATCGAAAAATCCCGACGTGATCTAGACCATCAAATCGTGGGGGAATCGGGACCGTTGATCTGAGGTGAGGAAGTTGCAAGTTCGGATATCAGGAAAAGGGAGCAACGCTACATTGTGAGTTCCCGATATGCGAAATCCCGACGCGCTCAGAGGTGGACCTTAGGGTTTGACCGGAGGTCATATGGTAGAATAATAAGGAAGGATCTAGGGACCGTTATCCCTATTTTGGTGTTTTGGGAATCATAGGAGTCAAGGCAAATCAAAATGGAAGCCCCAAAATCCTGAAACGCGAAGCGCCTTTGTTTGGGCTCGTGGTCACTACCGGTGGTCACGTGGAGAGGAGACTTGCTCCTAGTGCTTATTCGCATGGGTGTAGTTTCGTAAGAAGGACATGTGGATTTGTTTTCATGAAGGTTCTAGTATGGACCAAGGAGCCATTTCAGCTCAGAGGAGTTGAAGATCCATAGATCGAGAGGTCAACAGACCCTGCTAAGGTAGGGGCCCTGCGTCAACATCAATAATTGGTAATTGGTATTGACATCAATGTTGGTATTTCCATCAATGCCAAAGGGAGATATTGTTGGATCATGTTGTCATTGATGCCAATGGTTTGATTGATTTATGTCATTGATTGATATCAAGTGATTGATTGATGCCAAAGGATTGATTGATTGATGTGAAATGTATTGTCCTTGAGAATGGATAGATGTCAAGTATATGATGCATGTGATGTCATGCATAGATGAATATGGATCAATAATTTGTCATTGATACATGATGCAAAGATGAATATGGGTCAATAAGTTGTCATTGATACATGATGCAAAGATGAAGATGGATCAATGTGGTCTCCTTGATATATGATGCATAGTTATATTGATCATTATAGTCTTATCTTGGTTGATAAAGTACACAAATGGATGAACTCCAAAGTGGCCCCCTTATGGTGAAATCCCTCACGAGAAGATGCTTTACAGTTGAGTTATCCTAGAATAATGGTTGGAGAACCCATTCTTGATTGGATAATAATGAATTAAAGATCAATGAATTTATTAGTGAAACTACCCTAGACGGATAGTGCTTGTCATGAAATTTCCAGTGGTATGTGGAATGCAACATAACTCCTCATGGTTTGAGAGTTATGGCCTTACGAAGTTGGAGGACCCTCATATGTTGGCTTGAAGCCCCAAAAGGTCAAATAAGTCAAAGTGCTTGAAAAAAAGAAATCATTATTTAAATAATAAAGTAAAGAGACAAAGTCAAGAAGGATTATTTAAATAATAAAGTGAAGTGACAAAATCAAAGAAGATTATTTAAATGATAAAATGAGGTGACAAAGTCAAGGAAGAATATTCAAATGATAAAGTAATGGAGAACTTTCTAATTATGGAAAGCGGTTAACCTTAAAATGAGGAAAATAGGTTAAGTAACCTAGAAATGGGCTAAGTGACCTAGAAGATAAAGAGTATAAATAAGAGGCAAGGGTCTCTTGTGAAAGGTACATTTTTGGGAGAATCTCTTGTGTATCTTTGGTGAGCATCTTGTGTGGATATATTGAGCATGATTGAAGATATATTCTAAGAGAGAGAGAGTATGGAGGATCTCATGAACGCATAAAAGTTTTGGCATGTATGAGATATTGACGACAAAAGTTTCAGAGGTTCAGAAACCCTAGTTTCTGAGGTATACACGGGATGCAATGGGTGAGGATGCGTACATACGCGGGATGTATGAAGATAGGGCATGTACAGTGGATGAAGTCATGGAAATTGTTGTTTGAGTTGATGACTGGCTGTTGAAGACTGAATCAGGTTCAAAAACTACAGTCTATCGGCTCAGATATGCCACTGAGACTCTGGTATGGTTACATTATTATCTTGATGGATACTATTGGTTGTTGTGTGGTGAATTCCTAGGGCATTCTTGGCATGCTGTTGTGATGTGGTTTGTGTTGGCTGATAAAGTAAGAAACACTCTTCTGATTCAGTGCTAATATGATTGCTATTGTATGGTGATTGCTTATACATGTTTGAGTATCATTCATATTGTATGGTTGAGAAGCATGAGTTAGTTATTGGAGAGCTTGGATGTGTTGTGACTGGTTATGATTCATACTGGACAATGAGAGATAGAAGAGAATGATGAATTGGTTGTAGAGGATCTGAGTTTATTCTGAAGAGAAAAACCTAAGTAACTCAGAAGGCATATGCTGGCTGTAATGCAGACAAACCGTGTACATACACAGGATGTAGTGAGCCAGGGCGCGTACACACACGGGCTGCACTACTAACAGGTCATGTACCTGTGACAGATTGATATCCTTGGAGGATTGTTTCCTCATCTCAGTTGGTGTTGAGGATGTAAGCCAAGTCTTGCATATAGAGCTGGTTCTCTTCTAGAGTTGTACTCTATTCAGTTTTTGCTGAAAAACCCCAAGGATTGAAGTTCGTAATAAAAGAAAATTGTACATACATATTGTGTTCTTTGTGTTCCTTGTGGTGATGATTTGTTGATGATATATTGCTGATATATGTTCACATCTAACTGGTTATAAATGACAACAATAAGTAACGAGTTAATGGTGCTTGCCAACTAATGAGTTTTGTGTAAGAGGGAAGTTCTTGAAAAAGAGCTCCACACTCATTCACCCCCCCCTCTAAGTGTGGTTGGCGTGCCAACCAATTGGTATCAGAGCAGGCCTTCACTGTAAGCCTTAACAAGCCTGGAGTAGATCCATAGAAACACAAATGGATGATGAAGTTCCAATCCTTGATGAGGACACATATTCTACTTGGAGAATAGAGATGAGAGTACATTTGAAGGAAATGGGAACGACTATTTGGAAGGCAGCCATTGGTGGATCAGTTTCATTGAATAACAAGTCAAAGTTTGTAGCTCAAAGGGAAGGAAAGAAGAATGATGCATTGGA
>SNQJ01S0001285.1:39291-55943 GCA_010110895.2 Picea sitchensis
TGGTGCTCTTGTAGAGTTGTACTCTATTTAGTTGTTGCTGAAAAATCCCAAGGATTGAAATCCGTAAAAAAAGAAAATTGTACATACATCTTGTGTTCTTTGTGTTCCTTGTGGTGATGATTTGTTGATGATATATTGCTGATATATGTTGTTGATATATGATCACATCTAACTGGTTATAAATGAAAACAATAAGTAATGAGTTAATGGTGCTTGCCAACAAATGAGCTTTGTGTAAGAGGGAAGTTCTTGAAAAAGAGCTCCACACTCATTCACCCCCCCTCTAAGTGTTGTCAGTGTGTCCAACAAATTATGGTATGGAAATATTTGTGGAAGAATAAGCTCTTTCCCATAAACTAAAAAGTAAGGGGAAGTACCCAGTGATTCCTTATAAGTAATTCAATCTTCCCACAATGCATAGATCAAGGCCTTGTGCCAATTTTTGTGGTTATCACTAATAATTTTCTTGATAATTTTTAAAAGGTTTTTATTCGTTGATTGAGATAAACTGTTACCCTGAGGATAATAATTAGCTCAATGTTTTATTTTAATGCCCTTATGAAGTGAAAAATCTATAAGCAATAGAGCATAAAAATAAGATGCATTATCAAAAACTAATGTGCCTGGGAGATCAAATCTTGTAATAATAAATTGATCTAAAAATGAGATTACCTGATCAGTTGTAACCAATTTCAAAGGAATTGATTCCACCCATTTTGTAAAAAAATTGTGGTGTTAAGAATATAACTATGTTTCTTGGAGGAATTATGATATATTTCACCAATAATATCGAGTCCCCATTGTTCAAATGGGTGTTCAATAATGACTGGTTGCAAAGGTAACACTGATTTCTTTTCTCGTCCAACTGAAGTTTGACAACTTTTACATTTTCAAACATATGCATGAGAATCTTTAAATAAATTCGACGAATAATAACCTTCCCGCAAAATTTTGTGTGCAGTTGTTTCACCTCCAAAATGACCACCTGTAGGTCCGTCATGCCAGTCAAATAAAACTTTATCAACTTCTTGTTTTTCTAAACATCTAAGTAACATTGAATCATAATTGTTTCTAAAAAGAACATTATTGATAAGCTAATATTGTGTGGCTTTTATTCTTAGAGCATGTTTCTTTTTAAAGTCCAAATGAGAAGGTGCAGTTCCATGATTAGGATAATAAACTAAATCTGAATATTGTGAATGAGGAATATTAGGAGTAACACATACATGTTGTATATCTTCAGTGACCTTTACCTTATCCGCATTTTCAGATGTAGTATCAATGGTTTCAGTTAATAACTTGCATAAACCTTGACCTCATACAATTTTTGCAGGTTTTATCTCTAAATCATATTCTTGTAATGCGGTTACCCAATTTGCTCTCTTATCCTCTAAGTCTTTCCTAATGAGTAAATTTCTGACCGAGGGATGTAGAACTATTACCTTGGTATGAGATTTGATAAGGAAAGGTATGAAATGTTTAATGGACTTGGAAAATGCATAAGCTTGCTTTTCAACATTAGTATAATTTAATTCTGCTCCCTGCAATGCTAAACTTTCAAAAGCAATAGGTACTTCTACGTTTTTATCATTTTTCTGTGATAACATGCATAAGATTTTTCAGAAGTAAATGTATAAAGAACAAATTCCTTATCATAATTAGGATAGAATAAAGAAGCCGCTTGAATGATTGCTTGATTTATAGAATTGGAAGCCTCTTTTTCAATTATATTCCATTTGAATAATGTGTCTTTTCTTATGATACATTGTAAAGATAAGACCGTTTCTGTGAAATCTGGGATAAAACGCTTCACAAAATTGATTTGTCCAAGGAAAGATTGCATAGATTTTTTACTATGAAGCAAAGGAATTTCAGAAATACTTTTAACTCTAGAAGGATCAATTGAAATTCCTTCTTTGGAAACTCTAAAGCCCAAAATTTTACATTCTTGAAGAGCAAAAAATGATTTCTTAGGATTTAAAGAAATTCCATACTTTCAACATCGTTCGAAAACGTGTTTAAGATGAGAAATATGATCTAAACGATTATTAGAATAAATTGTAATGTCGTCTAGATAAACAACAACAAAATTTATTGATTAAACCATGAAAAACAATATCCATAGCTTGCTGGAAAGTTTGTCCTGCATTGATTAAACCAAACAACATTTTTTGATAAGCGTAATTTCCCCATCTAGTTAGGATGAACTAATACTTGATTATAGCTGGAAAATCCATCTAAAAATGATATCATTTTAGAACCTGAGACTGATTGAAGAATTTACTCCATAGGAGGTAATGGAAAATTATCTTTTTCGGAAGCTCTGTTTAGGTTTCTGAAATCAATACAAATTCATATGTCTTTGTTCTTTTTCCTTACAGACACAAGATTTGATACCCACTTAGAATGTCTTACTGGAAAAATGATCTTCACTTTAAGCATTTTATTAAATTCATTTTTAATTTGGGTTTCAAGATTAGGATGGGTTTTCCTTAACTTTTGTTGAACTGGTTTTTCTTCTGAAAGCATAGGAATGGTGTGTTGAATTACATATGTATCAAAAGTTTTCAGATCATCATATGACCATGAAAAAACAACCTTGTATTGCTTAAGAATCTTTATGACAATTGTCCTTTCAAAAGGAGAACAACCTAATCCAAGATTGACATTTTGAGGAATTTGATCAGTTCCTAGATTAATAAGTTCCACACTCATGATAGAACTTTGTGTTTTACAATTTGTGGGTTTTTTAAATCATAAATATGTTCTAATTTTAGAACAGATTTAGGAACAATATTTTTATATTTCATTTTATCCTCAGGAGAATATTTATTTAACTCAAGATCATGTGCTTCTTCATCAATGATGTCATTTTTCGTATGTTCTTTCTGAAGAGAGAAAATTGATTATATCAACATCGTCATTAAAGAATCGCCAATTTGTTATGTTATTGAGAATAGAAGGTGGAAATATTAACTCAACAAATAATCTATCTAGAGAAAAATCTTCAGGAGGAATAAGTCTAGAAGCTACATTTGCTAATAGATCTGCACTAGTATTTTGCATTTTAGATATAGAAACAATATTAAATGCAAAAAAATTGCTACTGATATCTTAAGCCAATTGCTGATAATGTTTCAAATGACTATAAATACAATGAATTTGAGTTTTTACCTGTTTAACAACGATTTCTGAATCACTGAAGACTAAGATGTCCTACACTTTCATGATAATTGCCTTTTTTAAACCTTGAATTAATGCCTCATACTCTGCGGTATTATTAGTACACCATAATTCCACTGCATGTTAACATAGTTTTTACACCGTCAGGACTGATTAAAATGAAACCTACACCAACACCATAATTAGATTTAGATCCATCAAAATTAAATTTCCAAAATGGATAATTTATAGAATTATCTACAAAATTAATACAACGAGAAAAATCCGCCTGAGAGAAATTTTCAATCTCTGAAATTTGATCCATGGGTTGTAAAGGTGAAACCCGTGCATTAAAATTTCCAAAATAAGAATCAATAGTGTAATTACGAACAATGCTATTAGAAAAATCCATAGGTTCATTTTCTCCATCTAAATATGTCACATTATGTTTCATATGTTTCTCTCTATTAACACATATCTGATTAGGTTTCCCATTATATGGAAGTCAAGGATGAGACCAATCGATTGAGAAATATCCATGAAGTTTTTCATACCAATCTCGACTTAAAACTAATCCATAAGCACATGGAATATCAACAACGATAATATCTATTATTTGAAAAACTTCAGAATTAGATGATAATCTGATTAATACATCCTTCAATTCTCCCAAAACTTTTACCCTAGTTCTATCTAATTGAATAATCTGAATAGATGATTTCATTTTTTTTGCATTAATCTGAAGACAAACATAATACAACATTATATTCAAAGATGCACCTGGATCAACCAAACAATTATGCACAATTTTATTAAAAATTTCAAAAGTGAGAAGAAATGGAGGAGTATGTGACCTTGATCTATCACCTATAAGAATTGAACCAATATCTACTTCAGAAGATAAAGTTTGAACTATTGAAATTTTTTCTTTATTTTATATTGTAGTAGATGATGAACTTATCTTCTTAGAAACTCCTAAAGCCCTTAATAAACTATTCTTTTGAGATTTTAGTTTACTTAATTCATAAAGGGAAATGTTTGCTCTGGTCTTTTTCATATCTTCTATAATATTATAGACAATGTTTTTAGGAACAACAAGGCTTTTTGATACTAACTTGTTTTCTACAGGTTGTGTATTTGCTGGTGTATCAGTTTTAGAATTCCAAGATGTACTTTCACTTCGGGTTTGAGCAAAGAGAGATTCTTCTATGTCATCTTCATAAAAAAATCCATTAATATCCAAAAATACATCAATATATTTAACTTCTTCATTATCCTCTCCTTCTTCCTCATCAACATTAGCTCCTTCCGAAGTTTGGCCACCAAGTGGGATCTGTGGATTCCTTTTGAAAAATGGTCTGAAATGTTTATTCGAAACTTCAACTAGTTTTCCTTTAACATCAACTATCTCATTTGCTAATGTTTTCATGACTTTCTGTAAATTTTCCATATCAAAAACATCTTTATCTTTCCTTTCATATTTGATAATTGCTTTCTTGGTTGTTATAGAAGAGCTTGAATCTTCACTTGGAGATTTACTTGCAATACTAAGTATTTTTTTTTCTACATATAAAGCTTCCTGCATTGCTTCAGTCAAAGTATTTTTACTTGCTCGTTTAACAAACATAACAATAGAAACTGGTAAAGCAGAGGAATAAAAGTCAATCTGAATGTCTAAACCAAGCTTGGATGTTTCAGGCATTTTATTGAGAAGTTTAAGGAATCTTTGATTTTTTCTTTGGGACCCATTCTACTTTTGGATAATTCCACTAATAAAATATATGAAGATTTATCATCTCCAAATTTCTTAATGAATAAATCCTGGAAAGTATCCCAATTAGTAATGGAATTAGCTTGTAAAGAGAAATATGAAGTAGAAGCTTCTCCTTCAAAAGTACACGGGAAAAGTCCACATACAACATTTGCATGCTCAATGCTTCTTAGATTAACAAATAACATAAATTTGTTGATACGATCATCAAGAGTTTCTCTTAATTTTGGATTAAACTTTGGTAACCATTTATCTGTATTTTTAGGTAGATCATGTTGATTTCTAGGAACATTGATTGCTCCCAGATTTCTCGAAGGAGTTCTCAGTACTCAAACCATAATATTTGTTTGACAAGGACGTGATGGAGGAGGTTATGGAATAAGAGATGTATGTAGAGGAGGAGTTGAGGGAGGATTGTTTCCAACAATTTTAATTATGGTTTTTATGATATGGACAAGAACTTGAAAATGAATAGGATCAATACCTAACCTCCTTCTCTGTGCTCTTGTAAGAACACCTAATTCCTGAATAACAGAATCTATAGAATCAGAATATCCTTGAGAAGTTTCTCCTTGATTTCTAAGCTCTTCTATTCTTTGTTTTATTTGTTGAAAATATGGAGAACTAAGAAAACTGGAAGAAATATCACTTACAATTGGATATTCTAACTGTGCAGTAACAAAAAGATATCGTGGGAAAATTTGATCTACTTGAATGGTCTTTGGTTTTGTTGATTGTTTCAGCCATTCATTATCAGAGCACCCTCCTTCTAGCTCCAAAATGTTGATAATTAAATATGACCATATTCAACATGAAGGAATTTGCCTAGTCAGGGTCCCAATTAAACCCTTTTCTGTTGTAAATGGTGATTTCGACTGATTTAGGTCCAATTACCTATAACTATCCTAAAATACAAAAACAAACTCAAAATATATACATCTTCCAATCAATTGAAGATATTTTATTTTTGATTGATTAACAATTTGAAATATAAATATATACATATTTTGAACGATCTACAAGGGAGAGATTAATTCTAGTTATCATAAAAATTACCTCTATGAAAGAGGATTTTGTTTTCTCCTAAAGAGTGAACAATATTTATAATGAAAGTTAAAGAAATGAACTAAAGCAAATAAAACTTAAGAATAAAATCTAATGTTCGGACCCAAATTCAAATAGTATATGAATTTATGTAAAGTAAACAATGTTCTAAAGATATAGATCTTCAAAACAAATTTCTGATTATATTAATTGAAAATGAATTAATAAAAATGTTTAAATAATTAATACAGACTTACAATCCCAATAGTAACTCATATACATATTAATCACTGAAATGATGTGTGGAATGTAAATGAAATTGATCTAATTTATTAACAGTAATTAACTAAATCAATCTGCAATATTGTCAATACATAAACCAGATAAGACTTTGATTTAAAAAATGAACATTCGAATATCAGTAATAGTACCAAATACTGATTTCTTCTATTAATATTCAAAGTCACAAAGAGATTCATAATAATGAATAAAAAACAGAGACTTGTACAACAATGCCTAAGCTTTGTTCTCTTTCAAAAAATTGAAACTCCCCTGGACAAAATTGTTTTCCTTCACTGTTTTATATTGAAGGAATTAAAAAATGGAAATTAACTTCCATAACCATAAACAATTATCCATTTAGAATGGGAAAATAACAAAATTGTTTAATTACCCAAACTAAATTAACTAAGTACATGAAAATAAAAATCACTAACTGTTCAATTTTAGAATTCTGTTTGGAAACTAATTTTTTCATTTCCCTTATTTTCTAGGACATTCTTTTTACACTTGTAAGAAAAAATAAAAGAAAAAACATAAATTAATAAAACATAAAAAACAAAAAATAGAGTTGCTACAGAATTTGAAATTTTGTAGCTACTCTTTTATTAACTAAAATTAATGAAAATGCACACTAAATTGAAAAAATTCTAAACTCATACCAATAACTAAAACATTTTTATCACTGAGTGTTACTGAGAACGATTTTGAATTCTGAATTAACGAAAATATTAACTCCTGGCGAGTTAATGTTAACTGCTTCTTTCTTTTTATCTCATTTAGAAGCTGGAACCTGTGTTCTCTCGCTATTGATCAAAGCTTTATTTTTGGATATAATAAGTTGATTTTCTTACTTCAAATCAATTTTTTGGATCTAAGAAGTTGATTTTCTAATTCCAAATCAATTATATTAGCCTGCAACACTGGAACCACTGTATAATATTTGTCCTTCCAGAAGGAAACCTCCAAATTGGGACCGGTTTCAATTCTTTCATTTTCTTTTTCTTTAACAAGATTTTCAATTGATTCATGCGAATAAACATGTTGTGGGGAAGAAACTTCCTAATTTATAATCAATTCTTCATCCTCAAATTAGATAGGAGAACTGATTTTCAAAGTTTTCCTAGACTTATTTATGAGCATTCTTGATATTTTCCTTGTATTTTGTTCATAAAATCAACTAGACTAATGGAATCATCATTCTTTGTGGTCACATGTGAGTCACATTCAGATGCAAGTGAGAAAACTACATTTTTCTTGGAAGCTTTGGAAGAAACCTGAGGTGCTTCACTGAAAACACATGACTCTAGGCTAAAGCTAAACTTGACAGTTTGACTATGAGCTGTAACACTCACAGTGTTTTTTTGAGGAGGATAAACATGAGGGTATGAAATAATGCTATATTCTATAGGATCTGGGGTTTCCTATTCAGAAAATTTAGACTGTAAACCTACTTTAGAATTTACCTGAAAGTGATTTCTTTTTACAATATTTTCCCAATAATCACCATTCTGTTCTAACTGAAATTCAATCAGAATTTTCACTAAATCATAATGAAAGACATTTCTTTCTGAACTAAGATTATTTCTCTGATAGAAATGTGCTATTTTAGATAGGATTTTAAGCAAGAACATCGACATGTTCAATTCATAATCCACGACTACCATTAAAAGATGAAAGTGATAAATAAAGAAAATGCTATATCTTCCCTCACATGTGATAAACCCCTTAATAATTACTAACATAAAATGTCATTTTTATTTAGTTGAGGATATGGGCATACCTTTGTAATCATATTTGCATTCGGGAGATACCAGAATTTCAGACCAAGGAATCTCCTTCACCCTTTTGGTTTTAGACTAACATTCTCTTTTTAATGAGAATTTAGTCACTCTGGATATTACTTCTTGATCTAGCTGTAATTCTAGATCCCCAATTTTAGTGCGTTCACCACTGAAAGTTCGTGCGAAAGCTTTGGTGACCTGTGTGTTGTAACCATTAAACATGCACAATTTTTTTAACCAACCAACCCTCTCAAAAGTTGGAAAATAATCTTACTAAGATTCAATAAGCTCGAAAATGGGTTATACTCTGGAAATCATTCCCATCTTGACATGCTACAGTTCAAAAAACCCTCATAAACAAAAACTAACAGATTATCGCTTTTAAGTAAATGAAAACATAGCTTCAATACTTGAAACAAAAAACTTATGTCGAGTAAGAAACACCATAGGTAATAATTCATGAATATGGAGATCCAGTTCAAAGATATACATGGACATGAATAAGTGAATTACGAGAAAGGAGGACTGTTCGTATGCATTCTGAAAGGACCTTGATTTAATTTTCCAATAAATTGATTTAAATTTATGATGATCGGATCAGGCCTAATGTACCACGACAAGATATTAAACAACTATTATAAATCGTGGGTATCGAAGTTATGATTGAATGAAAAACATAAAGAAGTTAATGTCATTAATGATTGAATGAAAAACTCAAAGAAGTTAAGAGTATGACCAAAAATGACAAAACTGAAAACATTGTTTGAGTAAAATAAAATTTTATTTTTTCAAAAATGAAAAAGAAGGGTCCCAAATTTATTTATAATACAATATTTGGGAGGTTGTTTTCTTCTACAACAGAAGGCTACCATGATAAGAAAGAAGCTAGTAATCCTATGGTAAGGAACACAGTGTTGATATGGACACTTGACACTAAGCAGGGGGGTGAATCAGTGTCAGAAAAGTTTGGACAATTTTCCACTTTTCATAAATTTACTGAACAACATAGATTTATTTCATTTTCTCAACCAATATATAAAAGAATAAATATTTTATTTATTTATTTAACTTGAATGAATACATAAGATCAATCCTTGAATATCATCTTCAAAACATTATGAGAGACTCAACTCTCTGTTACAAGACCCAGCTTGTAGTTCTCGGATCCAACTGAGAAATGATGAATCCAACCCTCATAACAAGTCCCAACTTGTTGATCTCAGATTCAACTGAGATGTGAGGAATCCAATCCTAATACAAGACCCATCTTGTAAACAAGCACCAACCTGATAGAATGAACATTCATTCAATCCATTATATATAAATATAAATACTTCAACAAATTCAACTACACCTTCTTCTCATCATTCTTTCTTGTTTATATAGTCTTCCAACTGGTGTGATTTGAATCATTGTGTCTTTTGATATTTGAACTGTTGTACCTTTTCATTTAAATGATAATATTAATCTTTAAATAATATCATTTTCCCTTTTTATCCTTTATTCATAATTCTCATGAATTAACTCTCTTTTAATCATGATTGTGTGTCGGTTATTTTGTCTTCATGAGTTGATCATAGACATGGATCGACTCATTATATTGCACTCATGCTTCTGCTGTGTTCTCAGTTCACCAACATATCATATTTGATCCTTTATCGATTCTCTGTATTGTTCTGGTGTTAACTCCTCGTCGAATTAAATCTTTATGAGGCGCTTCCTTCAAACCATTTACATATGACCATATGCGCAAAACCACGAGCTTATTGATTTAAGCACTGCCTCTTATTTTTCCCTTTGTTTCTTTATTCCATACGACCATAGGTGGTGACCAAGTGCTAGGCTAAATAAGTTCTTGATCACTTGTCAAGATCGACGGTCACGTTTTAATCACACGATGAGATGGACGGTTCTCGTTTACTTCAGAACTTTGGCTATTCGTGGCTCCCAAATTCTGGAGTAGAAATTCCTCCGAAGTGATTACCTACCGAATGAGTCATAAAGCGGTGGTGACCTATTGCTTTTGGTTAACACCTCCACTTACGCTATCCTTCCACTATGCTTGATCATCAATTGCGAACGCTCCTGAAGTAGATCAACGACTATCATTAGTTCTTAATTTACGCTTACTCTATATTTCCAATGTACTTTGATCAACGGTCGATAATGCTCCCGAAGTAGATCAATGATTAGCGTTGACTTCGACGCTTTGGGTGATTTCTCCTTCACAGTCCTTCAATCTTCTGGAGTACAGTTCATCGAAGTAGATCGGATGGTTGGATTTTATTTGCACGATGAACAATTCTCGTTCATTTCAAAACTTCAGGACTTCATGTATTTGCTGCTGGTGAAAAATCCTAAAGTACAAACTCCCAGAGTGACGTAAATTGCTGACGTCAATAGTTGATGTGGCACTGACTGAGTGGCTACCACATGTCACTTATATTTGTGACTTACGCATACATGAAATGCCAACTGCACTTTGACACTTGTCTTCATCTAATTGAACCATGTGTCCTTGCTGACATAGATCTCCTCACGTGTCACATGTTCTTCTCATGGATCTAACGATTGTCCTAAATCTCGAAATGTATCTCAGAGTGACGACTAAGAGCGACTTCAGAACTTCGACCTTCGAGTTAACTCCTATGTTCTAAATCCTTTTTCTATGAAGTGGTCAGTGCCAAAGTTGACCACTATTTTGATCCAACGACCATCATGTATTCTCCATATCCAATGGTCCTCATTTACTTATGGACTTCAGGGCTACGACCTTCATCTTTGATTATCCTATCCTTCCACTTTATATACATCGGACGATCAATATGACTCTTGAAATATTTCTTAGATCGGACAACTCATGTCCTCTTCATAATATTTGTGGCTTACACTGTCCTTCCACTTGACTCGATCCAACGGTCGATATATTATCCTAAGTGTTCCTCGGATTGAACAATTCATGTCCACTTCGGGACTTTGGCCTTTAGGTAATCTTACTTGTTCTCAACCCTTTTCTTCCGAAGTGGTCAGCACCGAAGTTTGACCACTGTTGATCTAATGGTTCCCCTTTTCTTATTCCAGATCAACGCCTAATACTTAAATCTAGATCAGATCTTGATCTAATGATTGAAAAACATCCCGAAGCTCCTACTTCATATCTGATGGTCCTTATTTAACCCAAAAAAGATTAACTCAATCCAACGACTAACGAAATTTAGGTATTCGGGATCTCAGGCCTTTTTCCCTGATTATCCTATCC
This sequence comes from Picea sitchensis, assembly GCA_010110895.2. NCBI lineage: Eukaryota > Viridiplantae > Streptophyta > Pinopsida > Pinales > Pinaceae > Picea > Picea sitchensis. The sequence continues at coordinate 50,591 of SNQJ01S0001285.1, forward strand.
TTCCACTCAACTTGATCCAACGGTTGATAATGCTAGATCAACGATTAAGGATGATTGCAGGATCCCAACTAGCATGACGTTTAAAACTATCATTGAGCTCTATAATGGAAACTTCTCGTTGGTAGTGGAATTGATGCCAACCATAGATCTATTGGTAGGTGATGATCGATGGACTAGACTAATTGTGGGATTGGAATTAACGCATTGTTTAATTTTCCCTTCGTGATCCGCAATCAATCCCTGCCCTTGATTTGGTGCTTGTGTATCCAACAGTCACGACTTGATCTGATCATTGACCAATGCTCCAATTGTCCTTTTGTTGTAATCTGACAGTCTAGACTAATTTTTCCAAACTCTGACTTCACCTCATTCTAACGATCTTTCTTTTGATATGTTCATCGTTATTTCTCCTGATCTTTTAGAATGGAATCCTCTGCACCTCACGTTATGTCTTTTGCATGACTGCTCCTTAAAACTTTCTCAATGAACATGATTCTTCCTTGATTCCTTTGGAGTTTTCCTGTGGTATTTCGATCTTGATGGAATTTCTACAATGCCCTCTTCCTTCTGAGATTTGATTAATGTTCTTGATGTGATCACTCTATAAATTCCTAGAGGTTGTCAGGACGTAAAAGAAATTTATCAGAGGTAACTTTATCCAACCACTTCAAAGCTGGGATCTAGCCCTTTCAGTTTCAGAGAGGGATCTCTCTATAAGATTTATATATGTTTCAAGTTTCAGATATTAGGCTAGTTAAATAAATAGGACTATGTTGTTTTGTTTTATAAAATGGCTGAAATATTGCTTACGCATCCATTGGGCTATGGGGTCTGTGTTAAGGTTTGAGATTTGAAAACATGTTTTATTAGGTTTTTTCACAGGGCAGGATAATGTCGATGTTGGATCCTTTATAAATTAAAGTGATGGATAGAAGGAATATATGAGATAATCAACTATAATAAAGAAGCATTTAAGAATTTCTCTATCACAATATCAGAAGATAAACATTTAGATCTTTAAAAGCTAGAAACAGAGTATACAAAGATAAATTCTGCAACTTTAACTTCTTCCAAATGATTAGATGTAGAAAACAAGATGATAACAAAGAAAGATAAACTATTCAACGAAGAGGAGAAAACATCACCAACAACTAACATGCAGGAATCCTGTGAATTGTCCCTTTTTATTACTGGTAGACCTCTTGAAAAAGATTATAGTGCTTACAACTTTCTTGGTGTAAAGAACAACCCTCAGTACTTCGAAGTTTGAAGTATTTATAAGAAAGATTACAAACAATCCTGTCATTAATGATCAAGACATAGTGGAGTCTAAATCTAACTAACTAGATAACAAAATACAAAAATATAGGAACTGCTAATGATATGTCGGATTCTCCATGCTGATTTTGGGGAAGGTTGTTGGCGAGTCATCAACTTGACTTTGACTGCTCCACATGCTGACTTGGATTGTACACCTCATCTCTTACTCGACTAGAGTAAAAATATCCTCCCATTTCTTTTGACTGGGAATGGTGACTTTTAGTAACCCTCTGTAGACTTCATCCATCTCCGTATATTTGGCAAAAGTTGGCTTGGTGATGAAAACATACTTGATTTCATGATGGATACTGAGGTCCAACTGCAAAGTCTCTAAAAATTCCTTGCCTATTATGCTACCCTGTATTCCTGAAAACTTAGAGCTATCCTTTGCCACCATGGAGATATTTTTCTTGTAGTCGGACAAAGTCATCAACTTGTCATTTAAAACCAGTAAAATGGGAAGACCTTTCTTTTGCAAGGCATCAATCTTGCTGAAGAATCTATGAACTCCGATATCCATGTTCTGGGATCTCTCCTCCAATTGTAACATTAGTCCTCTCTTGGTCAAAACTTTATTAACCTCGAGGATAGTCTCTGTCCTATCCTCAATTTCTAGAATTTACGGATCATCCTTAGTCTTCGAATTCAAAAACCTGATGATTTCATTTGCCTCTGTGGGCATTTCTCCCAGCTCTCCCTTTGTCCTATCAATGGTCTGCCTACTCCTCAACACCAATTAATGTTGCTCAAGCATGATCTGCACAAGTGGCCAGATTTCTTCCATGGATTTTGAGATGTCCATCCAAATGTTCTCCTTGGCTTCTACTAGTGTTTTGCCCAAAATTGTTTTCTTTTGCAGCTGTTGTAGTTCCTTCTTAAGTTTTTCTTATGTGTGACTTTCAGTGTTGCAGCTGGCCTGGAAAGAAGATTTAAGTTTCTGGAGGTTCTCTGTCTCTTATTTCAGTCTTTTGATTTCTTCTCCTTGTATGATCATCTCCTCCATTGACTTGGCTAGAGTTTCTGATGTTTCTAGAACTGTCACTAGGGTAGCTGACATAAGTTCTGTTGTGGTAGTTGCTGATGCTGTCGCTGTGCTAACTCCTATGAGGGGGACTAGGCTTAGTGGAATGACTTCCATGGGCTCTGTCTGTTCCTTTTCCTTTACTAACCTTTCCAACTCTACCTTTATTTCCTTGATCTGTGCGTTTTGTTCCATGATTAACTTAAGAATTTATTCCTTTTGACCTTCTGTTTCATCCATCTCTTTGGCCTGTGAGTCTTCTATAGTTGGAAAGTTTAATTGTTTCATCAAGGATGCTATGTCAACATTATTTTTCATTAGCAGTTCTTTAACTACTTTCACATTGGAGGGGTCGTACCCAATGTTAAGTACCATCTCTTCTAAAGATTTGATCTTGTTGTCCTTTGCAAAAGATAACACTTTCTCCGACTTTAGTTGAGTCTGAACATTGTTCAAAGAAACCTACAACTTTGCAGCAGTTGTGGAAGAGTTTTTCAATGTTGAGAAAATCATTTCTCCAGTCTACCTATGCAAGTCCATCTGGTCAGTTGGATGTACCTCTGTTGCATCAAACTCAAAAGTTGACCTTTTGTAATCAGAAATTTCCTTTGGTTGAGTCACCTGTGCCTACAAGAAGGCCATATGCATTCTCCCCTTTTCAGTATCAAAGGCGAAGAGCAGTCTATGTTGTGATGTTGATGTTTGTTTCCATAATTGGGCATAGGTGTTGTTGGTCAACATCTCATTCTTTTTCTTAATCAGATTCTATTTCTCAAAAATACTTAGTCCCATGGATCCTTGTGGTGGCTGAGTGGTCAAGGTGGTGTTAGCCTAATTCTTTGATGAAGAGGTAGAAATTATTTGTTGACTGCTTGAGAACAATGGTGAATGTTCTCCCTCTGCTATTGTGGTAGAATAAGTCTCTTCTCCCTTAGATCTATCAGGGGTATGACTGGTCTTGGGCTTTTTCCTATAAACCCATAAATCCTCTGCTGAGACTTCAGTGACTGATAGGGATAATTACTTTCTGGGCCTCTTCTCTATTGGTACCTGTGGAGTAATGGTTTGTGAAACACTGGCTGAAGGAGGCTATTGTTCTGAGTCTTCCAAAGTGTTCATTTCCCACTCTGTCTGATTCATGAACTTCTCAATTTCTGGCTTGGGAACATGAGCATATGGAGAGATTTTTTTTTTTAGCCTGGTTTCTGTGATAATTCCACAAGGATCATAGTGCCACGAAAAACTAATGCTGAATTTCATCTCCTTCAAAATTTTATCGACCATTTCCCCTGCAGCTCGGATGTTACAAATGAAAGGTCCTATTTGTCCCTTGATCCTCAATTGATGTTTCTTCTTGAAGGATACAACATGAATATCATCTGAGTTAATCATTTTCCTAATATGTTCCAAGGTGAATATGCACATGGGAAAATATCTAGGTAATTTGTAGGGAGCCAACTTGCATCCATAAATTCTAATCTCTGTGTGGTTCTGTTACAGGTACCAGTCTCCGGTCTTGGCGAGGTCTGAGAGATGTAGAATTCGTTGGATTTCTTCATTTATTCTTGGTTCTTGCCTGCCGCTGAGCATGCTTACCACTGGGTGGTAAAACTGATCTATGAATTGATTAAAGGTGAATTCTGGTGAATTATTTCTCAGTAGTGACGTCCAGAATATGACCAGTTGTGGTTTTTCATTCTGACCTAGCTTCTGCATGGAAAACAAGAACTTGTCTGTTTGGAAAAACACAAAAAAATATGCTAGTATTGAAGAGTATCAGAACATGCCTTCTGTGGGAAACTTGAAAATTTATTTGTGAATATTCTCGGCCAGAAAACTGATGTAGTTGAATTGCATGGTGGCCCTTTCCTCGGTAGAGAAAATAGATAGATAACCTAATATTGGCTCATCTACCCACTCATCTGAGTAATATCCAAGTAGACTGCAAAGAGAGGAAATAATTTGATTTCCTTTAGTTGAGAAAATTGATGAATGATAGGGGGGATTTGCTTTGGGTAGTGAGGCACTCTTAGGGAGGAAAAGCTAAAAAATCTGTGCTCTCTAGGGAAAAGACAAATTTTGATACATTTTGGTTAGGATCTCAATGGTAAATGGAGAAAAGGATTCGACTTTGGGTATTTGCAGCATTTGGCCAATGGATTCGGGTGTGACAGTGAACAGGGTCTCTCCAGAGGATGAAATAATAGCTCTTTGATCGGGAAGGTAGTGCGCCTGGCACTTGAGGGTGAACTCAGGGAAATGATGAATTTGGGGAAAAAGATACAGTGGGACCAATCTCGTCACTCTTGTCTAAGAAAGTGTCTCTAAACCACGAGCGTAACTCGACCAAATCAAATTCTCATTTGGGCTCTGAAATTAGATAATCTTTGTTGGCCAGAGGGATCCGGTCGAGGCCGACAGGAGGTAAGATGAAAGGATTTTACTCAACTTCTGATTGTTTGGACTTTGGCGCCATCACTTCACCTGATACCTGTGGAATTTGAAAAAGAAATGACATTGACTGTGGATTCTAGGGATTAATGGAGGTTGTAGACGGAAAAAGCATCGAGAATAGTGATTTCAGAGGTGTCTGGATCATGAAATATGGAGGAAAGGCGAAAAAATGAGATTATTTTGGGAAAATGGGTATCCGTTGGAGGCGCGGGGATAGGTCAGTAGGCTAACAAATATATTTTCTTGTATTAGTTATCCAAATGGTACCTTGGGTATGAGGTGGAAGGTGAAGGATGGGTGACGGGTGCACGAGGATGATGTGGAAGGCAGTGATTGGAGGATAAGTGAATGGGATATGATGTGTGACGAGTGAGTGGGGGAAGGTACGGTGGCGAAGTAATGATACATGAATTATAACAATGGTAGTGTAGTGAGATGTCATGGGATGATGGTGGTATGGGAAAATGGTATGGCTATTTACTTGGAGGGGGGGGGTAGGTGGTAACCGGTTTAGAGAAACATGGGTTTGAGTTAGCACAATGGTGACATGTTAGGATG
>SNQJ01S0001285.1:55959-80598 GCA_010110895.2 Picea sitchensis
CGTAGATCTTGGCGCACTCTTTAACCATGGGTAATGAATCATATTTCATTGCGAAAACTTAGGATAATTCCATTTTGTGGGTGTTTTGCGCTGCTCCCTTGTCATTTTTCCACCAAGGAGTTAGAACACAACCTTCTAACATCAAAACAAAGATCCTCACCCAACTTTGATCTTGTTTTATTGAAAGGAAAGACAACTAACCTATATTCTAATGTATTTACCTAACACATTTAACCCATATTAGATTGTTGGGCTAAAAATTACTCTATCCTGGGGATATTTGATCAAGTTTAAACAGTTTGATCACATTTATTCACTAACTAACCTATCTGCTTGGCTAAGATTAAACAATTTGGCCAAGATTTATTCGCTAATCCTATCAGCATAAATTCAAAAAGACTTGACCATGGTTAAACTGTATGGATCAAGCCATTATTATTGCATGGGGCCTTATCCATTTTTCTTTTATGCCCTCTTTTATTCTTTTTCTTTTCTTTCTTTCTTTTTTATTTTATTTTCTTTCTTTTTTCTTTTCTTTTGAAAATAATTTGCAAAATGAAATATTATTTACAACCAAAATACAACAAGAGTAAAAATTTCCAGTTACCAGTTGATCCTATGAAACATAGGGTTATAACAGTGGCTCCACTTGGGGATGGTGCTCTCCTTGTGAGGTGCCAAAAACCTGCTTCCTGATGTCTGTAAAGTGTTTTTTTTCGTTGCTTATTCTGCTACCTAATTTTTATTTTGAGAATTTGGTGGCATTAGTTAGTGGCTTAGGGCCTTCTCTGCGGGATTCAACCATCTGATCAACATCACCCACACATAAACTAAATGTAAAAGAAATGGTTTGTACAGTGGAAATGGATCTATGAGATCTTTATTGGGGTGGAAGATAATGCTTCAACATCCTGCCATTCACAAGTCTACCTGGCAGGTCTGTTCCATCACTGTCTTTGAGAAAAAATGCGTTATTTCCTCTGAATGCTTGAATGATGTAAGGGCCTTTCCATAATCTATCAAACTTTCCATGTTTACCCTTATCCTCATTTTTGGAATCCCACTTCAACACCAAATCACCCAACTCAAAATCGTCCTCTTTAGTACTTTTGTCATAAATATTTTTGATACCTTCCTAGATAACATGAGTCTTGTTATACACTTCTTCTTTGGACTGCTGCAACTGGATCATTTGATTTATTCTTCTTTGGGTATCATTTGCCTCTACTCTCATTTCTTGCAACAGTTTCATAACAGGGACCCCCAAAGAAAAAGAAAACACTACGTCAGTAACATATACCAATTGGTATGGGGACATACCAATTGATCATTTGGTGCTCAGTCTATCAACCCAGAGCGTATGAACCAACTTATTATTCCAGGAAATCTTGTTCTCTTGTAGCGTTTTCTTAATGATATTCACCATAATTTTGTTTGAGGACTCAGCCAACCCATTTACCTAGATAATAAGCTGTTGACTATCCCAAAGTAATGTGGTATTGGCTACAAAACTCTATAAGTCTTTTGGATCTGAAGGCTGCTGTGTTTTCAGCTATAATTTTCCTAGGGCATCCAAAACTAGACAAAATATTAGTTTCCAAAAATTTAATGATAACAGAGTCAGTAGCTTGCCTGCATGGTACAACCTCGATCCACTTCGTGAAGTAGTCTGTGGCTGTGAGGATCCACTTATGCTGGCCCGAAGAGGGTGGATGTATTTCACCTATAAAGTCTAAACCCCATTGTTGGAATGGATCTTCAATTGAGATGGTTTTCATGGGGAGAGGCAGAAGCTTCCTTTTACCTTCGAAAACCTGGCATTTGTGGCAAGAAGTGACTTTCTGATGAACATCAACAAACAATGTAGGCCAGTAGAAACCAACTCGGAGAATCTTGTTAGCTTTGGTTTTCCAACTTAGATGCCCGCCACAGTCCCCTGCATGGAAATCCTGCAATACCCCGTCAAATTCATTATTCAATAGGAAATTAAGCAAAATACCCCCAGGGTCTTTCCAATAAAGGTTTCCATCTAGAATACAGTATTTCAATGTTTTCAATTTAATAAATCTGGCTTTGGTCTTAGTCAAACCAGGAGGATCTTGTAAGTTATGAAGTACAAAAATGAGGTCTGCATACCAAGGAGAGCTTAAGAATACCTCTTTTACATTTGGAGTTGCCTGCTCTTCCTGCTCGTCAAATGCATCCAAAAAATTAATGTCCAGAGCATGAAAATTGGATTCAACCATTAGTTTGGCCAAACCTTAACCTTTGATCAATTTAGTGGGTTTTATTTCTATGTCATACTCTAGAATAACCACAATCCAGTTTCCTCTCCTACCATTTGGATTATCCTGAGTCAAGATGTCTTTTACTACAGCTTTCAAAACATAGGCAATTGTGTGAGAATGGAGAATATAAAATCTGAAATATTTTATGGCCTTTACCAGGGAAAAAGCTTGTTTCTCCATTATGTTGTAGTTCAATGCAACATCTCTCAAGGATTTTTTAAAAAAGGCTATGGGCTGTTCGTTCCCTTCGCTATTTTTCTACAATAGTACCACTGCGATGGTGTGCTCAGATGTGAAAGAGAACACAAAGAAATATTTGGTGTAATCTGGACTGATCAAAACCGAGGCTTGGGTGAGTGCATGTTTCACCTACTCAAATGACTATTTGGACTCAGTGTTCCATCTGATTTTGGTGTCTTTTTTCAACATATATGTGATGTTACTAAGAAGTTTGACCAGGTTGGGTATGAATCTTCTTAGGAAATTTATTTTCCCAATGAATGATTGTAACTCTTTGATGTTCCTAGGGTGTTCCAATTTCTGGATGGATTCTATTATGCTAGGGTCTATTTTAATTCCATCTTTAGAGATTATGTGCCCCAACAACATGCCTTCCTCTAAATTGAAAAGGGTCTTTTTGGGATTCAATGAAATCCTGAACTTTCTGCACTTCTCAAACACTCGTTTGAGATGCTGTAAATGTTCTTCGTCAGATTTGGAGTAGACAGTCACGTCATCCAGATATATGACTATAAATCTTCCTAGCTTGTCCACAAAAGCAATATCCATTTCTCTTTGGAAAGTGGCACCAACATTCATCAAACCAAAGAGAATTTTCACGTACATGAAATTTCCCTAGGGTGCGGTGAAGGCTATTTTCTCTTGGTCATTTGGGTGGACAAGGACTTGGTTGCAACCCAAGAAACCATCTAGTAACGAGATCCTACTGGCCCCAACTACCTTTTGTAACATGTGGTCCATTTTAGGCAAAGGGTAATTGTCTTTGAGGGAAACCTTGTTCAGGTTTATAAAATCAATGCAAAGCCCGATTTCACTAGTATTCTTGCTGGTAGGAACCATATTAGAAACCCATTTGGAAAATCTCCAGGGGACTACAATTTTGGCATCATACATTTTTTTAATTTCCTTTTCTATCAGGGGAAGCAACTTGGGATTGATTCTCCTAAGTTTCTGCCTGAAAGGTTTGTGTTCTTGTTTTATTGGGATCCGATGTTGTATGATACTTGTGTCATAAGATTTTAAATCCTCATAACCCAAAGCAAACACATCTACATTTTCCTTAAACAATTCAATGTATTTGGATTTTTTCTCAGGGGGTAGAGATTTGGAAAGTTTTATCATTTTGGGTTTTTCCTCTGTTCCTATGTTACAATATTTGACCTCTTTACCACTAGCTTCAATTTTTGTTTTTTTCGCTACATCGTTAAAATCAAACAAGTCTTATAGCGGAACTAAACCTCTAGGTACCACATTTTTTTTCAAATGTAAAATATCAGAATCTACCTCATTTTCATTCAATTCCTTTGAATCTACTTTATTCACACTACCATTTTCAAAAACAGATTTATTTACATTATCATCATCATTCTCTAAGTCTATATTTTTACATTCGAAATCATTCTTACACTGTAGGAAGTCTTCAATTTGATCGTCATTTACAAATACCTGCCAGTTTCTGATGTTGTTTGGGACATTTGGATTTCACTTCACCTCTACTATGTATTGGTGAGTGGGATGAAAATGTATTTTGCATGTAGCTGCTGACGTAGCCAATCCATTTGCTAGTATGTACTGTCCCCTGGGCATTACCTACAAGTCAATTTATGTGAAACATTGACGAACATCCAAAGCAACATTCCTATAAGCCCTAATTCTGGGATGTTTATCCGCATACTCACCTTTAATCTGTTTAATAATCAGTTCAGAGTCACCTCTTATGATAATCTGTTTGGCACCAACCGTCTTCAGTAGTTTCAGGTCGAGCATCAAAGCTTCATACTCAAATATGTTGTTAGTGCACTGGAAATTCAGTTTGTAAGAGTGGCTCTCTGAATACCTTGATTTGTGATTGTGCAACCAGACTCTAGCTCCAGCTCCCTCTTTGCTCACAGCTCCATCAAAATGCATACTCCAGAAATCTGCTGGTAGTTCATCACTTACTACTGTTACAACGTTCCTTACCTCAGTGATTTCTTTAACTTCTATAATGTCAGGTGCATCATCTTCCAACTAAGCAATTCGATTATCCATATTACCATCATTGTACAATATGAATGAATCCAGATTAGAATGTGTAGAGTATAATGGGTAGTTATGTGTTTTTTCATGACTGCTGACCATATACTTCATCATAGTCTCTCTGTACAGTCTTCTCTATAGTCCAAATACCGGGATGGTGCCATAAGACATATCTAGCTACAAAGTTCCTTTCAATTTATCTCCCCAAGATCTAGATAGAAACATACCATATTTTGGGGGAATGTCTGCAACCACAATATCCATTACCATACTTTTTGCGTGGATTTGAGCTAGGGTGATGAATAAATCTTTAATTATCGCTATACATTCAACCTTGCCAGAGTCAAAAGAATGCCAATCCTTGTGGGGTTGAGTGACATCAAGCCCCAACTTATCCATCATAGCTTTGGGCATCGGGTGTGAGAGGCACAGGAATTGAGTATAACATTGTGTCATGGATATTCAGACTAATATAGAATGGGGGAACAAAACTGTTATCAGTTTGTCCATCTAATTTAGGACCGAACAACAACTCGGGTTGATCATCAGTAAGATTTACAATGTCTGAGTGCATCCCTGATCCAATATTCAATGCCTTTGTACCTATCTCTAGTTCGATGCTTAATGCTTTAATCACCTGCGACCTGTAAGCATTTTTTCTCATCAATTCAAACAAAGGAATAGGAATTTTCAATTTGGCTAGTTCCCCTTCCAGACTAAAGGTGGTGGAAGTCTTGTTTTGGCTTTGCACTTCTGGTTTTTCTGTCATATTTCTTTGGGTAGAAGTATTTGGTTGACTAGTAGATATGACCTCAGTTTGATTTGATCTTTGCAAGATTTCAGGGTTTTTCTTTACAGAAGATTCGACATTATTCTTCTCAGGGAATTTCTTGAGAGAGGAATCTGAGGTTTTCTTGGCCTCAGGTGTCTTCTTCACCTCAATAGCCTTCTTTGTAGGATTGCCATTAGGCTTCTTGCTTCTTAAGTTATACTGTCTGTGCACCTCCATTATAGCATTCTCAAAGGCCTACTGTTCTGTTTCATGTTCCTCCTCATTCACCTTTTCTTGTGAGAGGAGAAAAATCTCATGTTCTTCCTGAGTAAAAAAAATAGAGTCATCATCGTGGATGCCCATGAGGTTTATGTGAGTATCATTCAACTCATCGATTACCTCCTCCCCATCATGAACATAGTTCTCCTGAAGAGGTGGTCTAATCTACTGATCATGCCCCCTTTTCTCTCTTTGATCTCTTGGATCTCTTTGATCCCTCTATTTGATTTGGGGAGGGTTACTTTTGAAGTTTGGATTTCTGATCTGAGGGGCTGGATGATTTCCCCTGGGTGGATTCCTGTCAGCGATGGTTAGTCTTTCCATCATTATTTCCATACTTCTGACTATGGAATCTAATTTGGCATCTAAGGAAGACATGGAAGGATCCTCTTTGATTGTAACCCTTCTCTCTGTTCTTTTCCTGGCTCTTCTGGCTAGTAGATTCACTTCTACGCTCACTTCACTTTTCTACATATCTTCTAGAGTGACATAATTCCTTTCCCTTAGTTGATATGACATATCAGCATCAAATCCATAAGGGAAATTGATTAAAGACAAACCTTGTGGGGGTTTAATATCAACTGGAATTGCGTTATAAAGATTGTTGAAATAGATCCAATAATCCTGCACTATTTCCCCTTGATTCCGTTTCATATTCTCATACTCTGATAAAATCTGGAGAGGATTTTTCTTTACCTCCCATCTGTCAAGGAAAATCCATTGGAAAGAAGCAATGTCAACTATGGTAGCAGGGCGTAGAGCTTTGAACCATTTTTTTACTTTACTATCAAACTCTGTGCAAAAAGTCTCATCTGGACGTCTGCCTCGTCAAATTCCTGCAAATCAAAATAATCATTCATCTTATCAACATGTTGTTGTGCATTCAGAGGACCAGTACCATCAAACTGAGGAAGTCTGGTTTGATAGTCCCGAGGCATGGCATGTAAAGGAGCGACCAACACTAATGGAGCATATCTTGCTGCCATGATTGGTTTAGGAGGTTGAACAACAACTTGTGTGATTGGAGGGGAAGTCACAGACGAAGCATAAGAGGTAGAGATGGGGGATGTACAGTGAATTATTTGATGTTTGGTGGAGGCAGCTGCAATAGTTAGGGCTGAAAGTTCTACATACTGTTGAAAATGATCTTGGTACAATGCTAGATCAAGATTTGCTACTAGATATTCTAACTTGTCGAATTCTTGGAGGAAGCGTTGATCAAATTCTGTTCTGGGAGAAAGTATATTAGGGGTTCTAGGTTGCAGGATGGTTTGATCTAGGATTGTATCACTTACAAAGCTGTCAGATTTGGTTCTAAAAAGGCTTTGTTCAAAGGATATGTCAAACTCAAGATCTTGGATGGAAACCAACTTCTCTGGGGGAGAATTGGACCTATGAAGAGGACTCTGATTCCCAAAACCTTCTACAGTATTTTTCTTTCTGAGTAACTTCTCTGGATCATCTACTACTGTTGCAGGTTCTGGATCGGGGTGAGACCTAGTGTAAACGTTTTTAGGAGCCATAATTTTTAATTTTTTAAGAAATCTTTAAACTAATATATAGAAACTTTAACAAACTTTGAACATTATCTCTTTATAAGTTTAGACTTTATGATTCATTCAGAAATAAGTTTTCTTTATCTAGGGAAAAGAAATCGTAGGATGAAAAGTTTGTTTAGTTCCCTAGAATGGTCGCCTCTATGTTATCGCTCTGTAAATTACCAAAGGTTGTCAAGAGGTAGAAGAAATTTATTAGAGGTAACTTTATCCAACCACTTTGAAACTGGAATCTATCCCTTCCAGTTTCAGAGAGGGATCTCTCTATAAGATTTAGATATGTTTCAAGTTCCAGATATTAGGATAGTTAAATAAATAGGACTATGTTGTTTAGTTTTATAAAATGGATGAAATAATGCTTACACATCCATTGGGCTATGGGGTTTGTGTTAAGGTTTGAGATCTGAGAACATGTTTTATTAGGTTTCTTCACAGGGCAGGATAATGCCAATGTTGGATCCTTTATAAATTAAAGTGATGGATAGCAGGAATATATGAGATAATCAACTATAATAAATAATCATTCAAGAATTTATTTATCACAATATCATAAGATAAACATTTAGATATTTAAAAGCCAGAAACAAAGTATACAAAGATAAATTCTGCAACTTTAAATTCTTCCAAATGATCATATCTAGAAAACAAGATGATAACGAAGAAATATAAACCATTCAACGAAGAGGAGAAAACATCACCAACAACTAACATGCAGGAATCCTATGAATTTCCCCTTTTTATTACTGGTAGACCTCTTGAAAAAGATTATAGTACTTATAGATTTCTTGGGCGTAAATATCAACCCTCAGTATTTCGAAGTTTGAAGTATTTATAAGAAATATTACAAACAATCATGTCATTAATGATCATGACGTGGTGGATTCTAAATCTAACTAACTAGATAACAAAATACAAAATTATAGGAACTGCTAATGATCTGTCGGATTCTCCATGCTGATTTTGGGGAAGGTTGTTGGTGAGTCATCAACTTGACTTTGACTGCTCCACATGCTAACTTGGATTGTACACCTCATCTCTTACTTGATCAGAGTACACAGATCCTCCCATCTCTTTTGACTAGGAATGGTGACTTTTAGTAACCTTCTGTAGACTTCATCCATATCTGTATATTTGGAAAAAGTTGGCTTGGCGATGAAAATATACTTGATTTCATGCTGGATACTGAGGTCCAACTACAGAGTCTCTAAAAATTCCTTTCCTTTTATGCTATCCTGTATTCCTAAAAATTTAGAGCTATCCTTTGCCACTATGGCGAATTTTTCTTGTAGTCAGACAAAGTCATCAACTTGTCATTTAAAACCAATAAACGGGGAAGACCTTTCTTTTGCAAAGCATCAATCTTGCTGAAGAATCTCTGAACTCCGATATCCATGTTCTGGGCTCTCTCCTCCAATTGTAACATTAGTCCTCTCTTGGTTAGAACTTTCTTAACCTCGAGGATAGTCTCTGTCCTATCCTCAATTTCTAGACTTTCCATCTCCTCCTTAGTCTTCGAATTCAGAAACCTGATGATTTCATTTGCCTCTATGGGCATTTCTCCCAGCTCTCCCTTTGTCCTGTCAATGGCCTGCCTGCTCCTCAACAACAATTCATGCTGCTCAAACATGATCTACACAAGTGGCCAGATTTCTGCCATGGATTTTGAGATATCCATCCAAATGTTCTCCTTGGCTTCTGCTAGTGTTTTGCCCAAAAATGTTTGCTTCTGCAACTGCTGTAGTTCTTTCTTAAGTTTTTCTGATGTGTGCCTTTCAGTGTTGTAGTTGGTTTGGAAAGAAGATTTAAGTTTCTGGAGGTTCTCTATCTATTGTTTCAGTCTTTTTATTTATGCTCCTTGTATGTTCATCTCCTGCATTGACTTGGCTAGAGTTTCAGATGTTTCTAGAATTGTCACTGGGGTAGATGACAAAAGTTTTGCTGTGGTAGTTGTTGATGATGTCACTGTGCTAAATCCTGTGAGGGGGACTGTACTCAGTGGAATGAATTCCATGGACTCTGTCTGTTCCTTTTACTCTACTAACCTTTCCAACTCAGCCTCCATTTCCTTGATCTATATGTTCTATTCCATGATTAACTTAAGCATTTATTCCTTTTGGAATTCTGTTTTGGCCATCTCTTTGGCCTGTGAGTCTTTTGTAGCTAGAAATTATAATTGTTTCCTCAAGGATGCTATGACAACATTATTTTTCTTTAGCAGTTCTTCATCTACTTTCACATTGGAGGGGTGGTACCCAATATTAAGTACCAACTCTTCTAAAGATTTGATCCTATTGTCCTTTGCAAAAGATGACACTTTCTCCAACGTTAGTTGAGTCTGAACATTGTTTAGAGAAACCTGCAACTTTGCAATAGTTGTGGAAGAGTTTGCCAACTTTGCAACAGTTGTGGAAGAGTTTGCCAACTTTGAGAAAATCATTTCTACATTCTACCTATGCAAGTCCATCTAGTCAGCTGGATGTACCTCTGCTGCATCAAACTTGAAAGTTGACCTTTTGTAGTCAGAAATTTCCTTTGGTTGAGGCACCTGTGCTTGCAAGAAGGCCATATGAATTATCCCCTTTTCAGTATCAAAGGCAGAGAGCAGTCTATGATTTTCTGTTGATGTTTGTTTCCAGAATTGGGCATAGGTGCTGTTGGTCAACATCTCATTATTTTTCTTAATCAGATTATTTTTCTCAAAAATACTTAGTCCTGTGGATCCTTGTGGTGGCTGAGTGGTCAAGGTGCTGTCAGCCTGCTTCTTTGATGAAGAGGTAGACATCATTTGCTGACTTCTTGAGAACAATGGTGAATGTTCTCCCTCTACTACTTTGGTAGATTGAGTCTCTTCTCCCCTAGATCTGTCAGGGGTATGACTGGTCTTGGGATTTTTCCTGTAAACCTGAAAATCCTTTGTTGAGACTTCAGTGACTGATGGGGAGACTTCCTTTCTAGGCCTCTTCTCTATTGGTACCTGTGGAGTAATGGTTTATGAAACACTAGCCGAAGGAGGTTGTTGTTCTGAGTCTTCCAAAGTGTTCATTTCCCACTCTGTTTGGTTCATTAACTTCTCAATTTCTTGTTTGGGAACATGAGCATATGGAGAGCTTTTGTTTTTTAGCTTGATTTCTACGATAATGCCACAAGGATCATAGTGCCATGAAAAAATGATGTTGAACTTCATCTCCTTCAAAATTTTATCTACCATTTCCCCTGCAGCTCAACTATTACAGATGAAAGGTTCTATCTGTCCCTTGATCCTTAATTGCTATTTCTCCTTGAAGGCTACAAAATGACTATCATCTGAGTTAATCATTTGCCTAATATATTCCAAGGCGAATATGCACACGAGAAAATATCAAGGCAGTTTGTAGGGAGCTAGATCGCATCCATAAATTCTAATCTCTGTGTGGTTCTGGTACAGGTACCAGTCTTCGGTCTTGGCGAGGTCTGAGAGATGTAGAATTCATTGGATTTCTTCATTTATTCTTGGTTCTTGCCTGCTGCTGAGCATGCTTACCACTGGGTGGTAAAACTGATCTATGAATTGATTAAAGGTGAATTCTAGTGAATTATTTCTCAGTAGTGATGTCCAAAATATGACCGGCTGTGGTTTTCCATTCTAATCTAGCTTCTTCATGGAAAACAAGACCTTGTCTATTTGGAAAAACACAAACAAATATGCCAGTATTGAAGAGTATCAGACCATGCTTTCTATGGGAAACATGGAAATTTGTTTGTGAATAATCTTGGCCAGAAAACTGTTGTAGTAGAACTACATGGTAGCCCTTTCCTCGGTAGAGAAAATAGATAGATAACCCAAGATTGGATTATCTACCCACTCATCCGAGTAATATCCAAGTAGACTGAAAAGAGAGGAAATAATTTGATTTCCTTTAGCTTAGAAAATTGATGACTGATAGGGGGGATTTTCTTTGGGTAGTGGGGCACTCTCAGGGAGGAAAAGCTAAAAAATATGTGCTCTCTGGGGAAAATACAACTTTTGATACATTTCGTTTAGGATCTCAATGGTAAATGAAGAAAAGCGTTCAACTCTAGGTATTTGTAGCATTTGGTCAATGGCTTCGGGTGTGATAGTGAAAATGGTCTCTCAAGAGGATGCAACAATAACTCTTTGATAGGGAAGGTAGTGTGCCTGGAACTTGAGGGTGAACTCGGGGAAATGATGAATTTGGGGAAAAAGATACAGTGGGATATTGGACTCCCAGAGTCCAATCTAGTCACTCTGGTCTAAGAAAGTGTCTCTTAACCATGAGTGTAGCTCGGCCAAATCAAATTCACATTTGGGCTATGAAATCGGATAATATTTTTTGGCCTGAGGGATCCATTCGAGGTCGCTAGGAGGTGAGAGGAAAGGATTTTCCTCAACTTCTGATTGTTTGGAATTTGGAGCCATCACTTCGCTCGATACCTGTGGAATTTGAAAAAGAAATGAAGTCGACTGTGGATTCTGGGGATTAATGGAGGTTGTAGATGAAAAACTCACAGAGAATAGTGATTTCAGAGGTGTCTTGATCTTGAAATATTGAGGAAAGGCGAAAAAATGGATTATTTTATGCAAATGGGTATCCATTGGAGGCACAGGGGATAAGTGAGTAGGCTAATGGATATATTTGCTTGTATTAGTTAACCAATTGGTACCTCGTGTATGAGGTGGAAGGTGAAGGATGGGTGATGGGTGCGCGAGGATGATGTGGAAGGTGGTGATTGGAGGATAAGTGAATGGGATATGACATGTGATGGGTGAGTGGGGGAAGGTACGCTGGCGAAGTAATGAGACATGACTTATAAACGATGGTAGTGGAGTGTGATGTCTCGGGATGGTGGTGGTATGGGAAAATGGTATGGCGGTTTACTTGGAGGGGGGGTTAGGCGGTGACTAGTTTAGAGCAAGGGGGGTTCGAGTTAACACAATGGTGACATGTTAGGATGGGGCCCGTCGGGGAATACCACCAACTTGGACCCCCCCCCCCGCCATTAAAGGTAGAATGGTCGGGGGGTCCAATATTACTTGTCAGCTATCGATCTGAGCATCATTTTCTCACCCGTAGATCTCGACGCACTCTTTAACCATGGGACAAGAATCATATTTCATTGCAGAAACTTAGTATAGTGCCATTTTGTGGGTTTTTTGTGCTTCTCCCTTGTCATTTTTCCACCAAGGAGTTAGAACACAACCTTCTAAAATCAAAACAAAGATCCTCACCCAACTTTGAGCTTGTTTTATTGAAAGGAAAGACAACTAAACTATATTCTAATCTATTTACCTAACACATTTAACCTAGATTAGATTGTTGGGCTACAAATTACTCTATCCTAGGGCTATTTGATCAAGTTTAAACAGTTTGATCAAATTTATTCACTAACTAACCTATCTACTTGGCTAAGATTAAATAGTTTAGACAAGCTTTATTCACTAATCCTATCAGCATAAATTCAAAAAGACTTGACCATGGTTCAAATGTATGGATCAAGCCATTATTATTGCATGGGGCCTTATCCATTTTTATTTTATGCCCTCTTTTATTCTTTTTCTTTACTTTCTTTCTTTTTTATTTTATTTTCTTTCTTTTTTCTTCTCTTTCTTTCTTTTTTCTTTTCTTTTGAAAATAATTTGCAAAATGAAATATTATTTACAACCCAAATACGACAAGAGTAAAAATTTCCAGTCACTAGTTGATCCTAAGAAACATAGGGTTATAACACTTGCTTCTGAGCTTTGAATCTCTGCATATTGTTTGAAATTTTCATTCTCTGCTAATTGTTATACTGTTGACATCAATGACAATTCATCACAACAACTTATCATCACATCACAATGACATCGACCATTGACATCGATGACAACATAACAATGAAAATATGTCCAATAATATCCCCCTTTGTCATTGAGGGAAACACACTAAATTCATACACAAACTGCCCCTGTGATGATGCTTTTCTCTATGAAGTTACTCTCCCCCTTTGACATCAATGGAAAAAGGTTTATCCCCTTATGATCAAATTCTGTTTTCAATAATTGAATGAATCCCCTTGTCAATATGCTCTCTCTGCCTCTGACTACTCTCCCCCTTTGTTTCTGAAAGGGTATCTCTTCCTGACAAGGTCTCTTCTCCTGTTAATTTACTAACTTCTTATCTCAGTTGATTGGGATATTTGTGTTCAAATAAATAGTCTTTTTGATACCAAATTGTAGTGGTACCTACTTGTAGTGATCAAGTCTTTCAAAACTTAATCTAATTACTTTCTTATTTGATAACCAAAATACTCCTCCTGAATTTTTACTGACTTTCCTTTGTCAAATAGAACAAGAGTATGAATCTTACTGATCTTTTTGATTTGCTTCTTATTCTTCTTTGATATTTCACAAGAATATCAATTGAGGAATCCGAATGACACCAATTGTTTTAAATACCAATTTTGTTATCAATTGATCTTTGTTGAATGATACTCCTTGAACTTCTCTGCTACCTTTATTTTTTCCTCTTCTTGTATTCTACAACTAACCCTACCAATGATTTTTCTTTTGACCACTAATCTATAGATAGTGAAGATTTTCTGTATGTTAATTTAAAAACTTTTTGGCATAATCCTTTGATTTTGTAGAAACAATTTAAACTTCTTTTTGCATTTTCTTTCTTTTGCTAACAACTTATCACATCATCAGAATTTGATATTGTCCCATATTCTATTATAGGTACTTCCTTTTCTTGAGCTTGATTTATTTCATACTGAATTTCACATTCTTTATTAGGACCTTCACCCATCATGTTATTATTATTAATTTCTTCACTTTTAGGTCTAATATCATCTTTCTTGCTTTCTCCTTCAGATTTTCTTCTCCATATATTTCTATGAGATATTCTGATTTTTGGATCTTCTCTTTCTAATTGTGTTTTTGGAGATTTTTCATATCCTTTCTTCTTCCAACTTTTATTAGGTTTTCTCATTGACTTGAATGACTTATTTAAATATCGACTTTTTGAACTCTTGCAGTTTTGGGATTTCTGCCAAAATCTATCACAGTTGTAACATCTCATTGTATGAAAAAATTTTGCTGTGTGCCCAACACAATTACATCAACATCTAATTGAGTTTTTGGATTTTCTTGTATATCCTTCCTCTAGTTTCTTGTAGTCCACTTCTTTATGGCCAAATATATGACAAGAAAAGAAATAGCCATTAAAGGTGTTTCCATTCTTGATTTTATTTTGGCTTGAGAAATATGTCATTTGATTTTCTTCTTCCTTTTTACTTCTATAGCCTCCTTCCTTAACAAAGTTCATGACTTGTAATTGCTTTGTAATTGCACCTTTTCCTTTTGAGAAGGATGATCCTTTCTCATGTTTGTAAATGGTGCTCCATTTGTCATTGTCTTCTTTCTTATTGCATCCAAGACCAGTTTTGTCATCAACTAATCTTTGGATCTTCCAAATCTTATCTAGGATAGCTGAGCTATTATGGAAATTGACAATCTTATTTGTCTTTTCATTCGTCTATTTGAGATTGACCATTTCTAACTTTAATATTTGACATAATTCTTCCTTTTTAGTCAACTGAATCTTTAGGGATTCTACTTCTTTAGCATGTTCAAGACGAGTCTTTAGATTGATGACTATTTCTTCTGTCTCATCCAAGACTTCTTTGCATTTAATAGTTTTGTCACATGTCTTCAATTATTCCATATATTTTGTTAGATCAAAAACTTTAGTTTTCAATATTTTGATTTCTTCCTCGTATTCTAGTTGAATCCTTTTGATGTTGATGGCTTCTAATTCAAAATTTTGGCATGATTCTTCGTTTTTAGTTATTAGGATCTTCTGGGCTTCTTCCTTTTTCTTAGATTCTTCAATTTGAGTCATTAGATCTGCATTAGTACTTTCATTTATCTTTTTAAAATTGATGATTTCCAATTCCAACATGTGGTAAGAATTTTATTTCCTTGTTAACTAGATATTTAGGTCTTCTTCACTTTATTTAATTTCCTCAAGTTGAGTTTTTAGACTATTAACTAATTCTTTAAATGATTTTAGTGCTTCTTTTCTTTTACTCTCATGTGTTTTTAATTCTTCCATCTCTTCTGTTAGATTAATAACTTCGGTTTTCAATCTTTTGATCTTCTTTTCTTTGTCTTCTAGATGAACTCTATGTTCAAACTCTTCATGGTTAGATTGATCTAACTGTTGAAGTAACATCATATCTTTCTTTTGGATTTTCTCCAACTCTTCTAGAGTGCACATAGTTGTGTACTCAACATGATCAAGAACATCCTTAGTAACTTCAATATATAGACCATTTCCTGGTTCCATACTAATCACTTCAAATGTAGTTATAACATCAATCTTAAAATCTATTAGTTTTTCTGTAGTGAATACTGAGGTATTCCTCAATTCCTTGATGGGTTGTCTTCTTCATTGTTAACTAGGGTTTGCATCAAATCCTACATTTCATTCTGATTAGAAATGTATTTCTCTGTATTATGTTCTTCAATCTGATTGTAATTTTCCTTTTCTTTATATTTTTCATTATCTTGATAAGAACTCTCTTCTTCTGACTTTTGTTCTTTATTATGATAGGAATCCTGTTCATTAGAGTCTTGTTCATTATTCTAACAAGAATCCTCTTTATCTAAGTCTTGTTCCTCACTTTGATAGGATTTCTCTTGTTGTTGTTGTTGGCACAGGGGTAGACCCAGGGTTCAACGCTACAAGAGCACACCAAGAAAACCCTAACTACCGACCCTTTCGAAAACACCTGTGAAGCAGATGAAGTCTCACCCGAGGTAGAGGCAGGGGTGGTTGCAAGACTCAAGTGTCTGCAACCTTAGCTGGGACACATATCTATGATTATACAACTTAGTAAAGCGTTCAACACCTTTAGTTCTTTAACATGCAATCATTATCTACTTCGCTGGTAAAACAAAGCTTCGCATCCTTCACAAAGATCTTACCATATTTAAGAACTTAGCATCAACAGATTATCCAGATCTAATAGATCAAGCACTTAGCACATACATATAGATCAGATCTAACAATCTACGCATCATTAGCACTAAACATCATCAGATAAATCTATCAAGCACTCAACATATAACATATGAACATATAAAGATAGGGCACAAAGAAAGATGACACAGTGTTTATGTGGTTCACCCCCACCCTGGGGCTACGCCCACCAACTCTTCTTATTTATTATTTCAGTCAAGAAGTTACAGCACAGAGCCTCAACAATCCTTACTCCGCATAGGACAAAAGATCTGCACAACCCGCTAGATCCTTCTTCCTCGCGTTACAACACCGAGCCTTTCACAATCTATCACAACCACTTTCACTTGGCCTTGCAAGCCTCTTACAATCATGCACAAAGCATCCAAAACCCTACTTTCACTTAGCATACATTCACATCACTTCTATCACTTAGCTCATTGGCACTTCTTACATTGCCTAGCTACTTATTTATATATTACAAAAGTGGGCCTTAGCATGGGTAAACCCACGAGCTGACATCCTTTTCCCATTACATTATCCCAAAACAAAAAATGGGGCCGAGATCTTATGATCTATGCTTCGTCTTGCGCTCCTCCTTTGACAGGCTGTCGAAGTCCCAAAATAGGTCAACATGACCGAGAAACTTCCAAAACTTGGTCAAGGGCCAACATGACCGAGAAACTTCCAAAAATTGGTCAAGGGCCAACATGACCCCAACACTCACCTATAACTCATCCCAAGTCACTCCGATCTGACTAAGTCTGCCTCGAATGCCTCGAGCTGCTTCGACTTTATTATTTGTTGTAGCCTCTTGCTCGGTGAACTCCTGGATCAATGCGTCGTTCACCTGTCCTTCCAAGTGCTACTCTGCTGAGAGGATGACCTGTTCAAGCTCTACTCCTTGGCTCTTGATCTCTGTAAATAATAGTCATGCCTAATATTGCATAGGTTGAAGTCGTTGAGTGAATTCCATCACTTTACTTTGAAGCATATGAACTTGCTGCTGAGATGTTCATTGTTCATGCGATCTCTTCATATTGTCTACAATTGACAGGCCCTTTAGTTGTATAGTGTATTCACATGTTGTTTTACTTCTTGGATCTACGACTCCAACGTCTGCAATTCTGGATTCTCTATAAAGTTTTCGTATGTCTGGGCGCTTTGATTACTTAGCTGCTTGCACTCCAAGGCAAGATATTTTAATCCACCAACTACGCTGCGAGCAATTGCTTCTCGCTGATCTCTTATCTCTTGAGGGGTTTCGAGTAAAACACGAAGTTCTAGATCTGTGATGCACTGCTGTCGCTTCTGGATTACCTCTTCCAATTGTGCCACCTACTATAGAACTTGGTCCTCGGTCTGGACTTCAACGATTGACACTGAGTGAAGTTCTCTGTTGACCCTTTCCTTAACTTCAAGTTGCTCAATGATCAACTTTTCCTTGCTTTGTTGTAGCTCTGCTTTCTCTTCATCAAAATTTTATTGCATAGCAAGCTTCTCTCATTTTGCATTACTGCGTTATTCTAACAGACATCCTTGTGCTTGTGCCAAAGCTTGGGTGGCTTGTGTTGTTTCCTCCCATGCTCGTCGAAGGCGAGCTTTGATCGTATCAACAATCCGGTGGAGTTGAGCTGGCTCATCTCCCATTTCTGGTGTTCTTGCCATCAGGGGTGCAGTGGATACTGCGCGGTTGGACTGTAGTTCCTGCTGCACTTCTTGAAATTCGACCTTGATCCGACTGAACATCTCCTCCTACTTGTCTTCCTACTTCTATACTATCTCCAGCAAAGCATCGTTCAGTGCAACAACAATGAAGTCGAAGTCTTCGGATGTTAGGGTGGTCTCAAACTTTGTTCTAGTTTCTTTCATTTTCTTCCTTGAAGAAGTTTTCAAAGGGGAAATCTTCCTTTTCTTTGAGGGATCATCTTCGTCTCTTAATGGTGTGACCTCGTCCTTCTTCTGTTCAACTTCAGTGTCATTTATCTCTTCACCATCACCTCCACACTCAGGTGAGATAGAGGGAGTCTGTGATGAAGTGTTGTGGACATCCCAGGCTTCTTCATTCTTATTGGTCTTTCTCTGTCTAGGTGTATCGTGCATGACTTCTGGACTATCAACATCAGAAATCTTCACGGGGTTAGCTGGGATGAGGAGTTCCGCTGAACACTCCTTAGTAATCTCTTCTAAGTCTTCCTCCATTATTTTGTAATATGAATGCAGCTGTTGGTGATTCTCATCAGCATGCGGTGTGATGTAGATGAAGTAGAGGTCCAAGCTGAATTTCATCAATGGCCTAAACCTGTGAAGTGTGTTCGGGGTGATGCGAGGCATATCCTAGATTGCGATCTTCAGTTGGTTGTAATAAGTGTGGAAAATGACATTGGAATGCCATTGCTTGTTCATGTCGCTGGAGTACCACAACATACTGAACTTCGTGGCTAGTGGCTCAAAGGGCTCGACATCTGGGAAGGTTGCACCTTCTGGCATCTCCCATGTGATGAAAGCGATTAATATAAGCAACCAACTAAAATGGAACTTGTACCCTTGGTTCTGCGCTTCCCTGCAGTCCAGTTCTAGCTAGTTCACCAAGTATTTGGCCCAATTTATATGTAGGCCCAATTTATCTAGATAGAGGCTACCTTGTAGCCTCACGTTCCCTTCTCGACATCACCATACGTATCCTTTATCTTCTGTGCAAGAGCGCGATCCGTGATCTTGCCGGGGTAAAAATCCTATGGGTTGGGGCCCTGTATCCTTAACCCTGTGATCTGATTGATCAAAGTCGGATCCACTATGATGCAATAGTTCAACCATAAGTATCCTCTGTGATAGCAAGACAACAACAACTTGACACACATGTTCACTTCTTGATGCCTCCCAAAGTGAGGAATCTTCATTACATTGAGTAGGGTTGACTGTGCAAGGTTCTGGGTCCATTATTGAGCGAGGATCTTGGAGTTCTTTCCTTTGGTTCACGTCAGATATTTATGAGGTTTCTGTCGCCGAGGTTGAAGTCACTGAAATTCAACATGGTGATATTATCTTGGTCGGCACAAACTGCGTGCACTTATTTCGAAAGGTACATAGTGATCAAAGCATACTCAAAGTCTCAGGGCACACTATCATGAGTGATGGTGCCACTCAGAGGTGGTAGATAAGCAAGTAGAATGCTCAGAATCAGTCTAGCGTTCATAAGATTGTCTCTATTCTTAGTTCTCTTTTCGTCGGCTGGTCGGGATGGGCCAGATCAAGCAGTCGACGGGGAGGCTTGCACTCCTCACATCGATGATGCCTATACACCTGTAGACAGTCCTCTTCCTGACATGGTTCTTTCATCCATTAAGTCGATCAAAAATTTTGTCGCAGTTGCTTCTTCGGCGGTGATCTCTTCAGACATATACGATCGGGATGGATATCTCGGGTTCTCAAAGTAACGTGGGCACTACAATAGGGTAGAAGGAAAATATGTAGTGATCACTAGACAATCTTAATCAAGGTTGCGAGTTCAATTTCTCAGTTAGCAAAAGTGTTCTTGTTGCATGGCGTGATGGGGTAAATAGAAAACTTCTGTAACAGATCACTTGCAACAGATATGAAGGCTTCATTAACTTCATTCTTTGTGTTATAGCGTGGTCCAATAGTCTGATAACGAATCTTTATTTCTTTTCTGTCCGTTCAGAGCGGAAGTCAAACAGATATATCGGTCCCAACGACTATGTTGCTTCGTTACGACGAAGTGCCATATGTCGCTGTTCTGATATCTCGACGAAGCTCAAATTCTGTAATTTTTCTTTCTACAAGGTCTCCTCTAGAACCTCCTGTAATCTTTCAATATTATCCCTTTTCTTTCTTATCTTTCTATCCTTCTTTCTAGTGAGCTTCGTCTCTGTAATGCTTTTCTCATTATGATTCTTTTCTTCTTTTGTCTTAGCTGCTTCGCACTGTTGAAATTCTTTCCTAGGGTTTCTGGGTAATACTTCTTCTGTGCCTGGGGTAGGTAATTCAATCTCTTGGGGATCCTCTAGTTTTATCTTATCTTTGACATCCCGGTTTCTAGTATTAATTATCTGCGATCTACTCTTTTATTCCTCAATCAAGTATGTGATCCTTCTGATCATAAAATCTTTTAACTCTTGCTTCTTCTGTTCCAAATTTTTTTATTCTTCCTTTCATCTGGATTGATCTGTATCAATCCAAGGTTTTCCTATTAGCATGGTAAACGGGGTGCTATCTTAATTTTTTTTAATAATCTCAAAGTCTTCTTCTATCAAAGTTCCATTGACAGTCATAGGTATTCGAGCGAGCTTTCCACATAGGTTTACTAGCTTTCCTCTAAATAAACTTATTCCTCCTAGTGAAGGGATCATAGCAGGCCTTCCTATAACTTCCCAGGTTCTTTCTGGCATAATATTCATCTGTGTTTCTTCATCCATAACAAAGTCAATGTCGAAGTCCCCCATTCTTTCTTCGATGCATTCCTTCTTTTTGAAGATCTCTGATAAGCTGACATGTTAGTGGTCATTCAGGGTTTCTTTTATTTGTATCCATACTTTATTTGATTCTTCCTGGGGTTTTGCCTTTTCTGGATCTGCCTTAGGGTTCTATTGACTCAGGTTCATTCCTTCAAGATTAGCGATCATTATAGGGCAATCCAACACTTCATGGTCCATAGCCTTACAACAGAGGCAACTAGGTCTTCTGCCAGGACATTCCTTAGCAAGATGTCCTGGTCTTCTACAACTATAACATAGTGTTAATCCTCTCTTTCTTCAAAATGAT
Organism: Picea sitchensis; assembly: GCA_010110895.2. Lineage (NCBI taxonomy): Eukaryota > Viridiplantae > Streptophyta > Pinopsida > Pinales > Pinaceae > Picea > Picea sitchensis. Next base: position 76,901 of record SNQJ01S0001285.1, read on the forward strand.
CCCCAACTTCATCTGTATTTTGCACTAGGATCATGGTTTCTAACCTACAAAAAATTCTTTCTAGGATCTTGCATCCATATGTTAGTCTAAACATTCTTTCTATGCATAGGTATAACATATCTTTCATTATTCTTATAAGATCTATTCATATCAAACCTTTTAACACCCTAGCTTTCAAACTAGGACAAAACCTATCAGATATACCTAGATCCATACTCTAGAATTTTTTTTTTCCACTTATCTTACTTTTACAGAGCATAGAGCTTACATATCTTACCTTTTTCAATCAAAACTTCTCACTTTTACCTTTCTTAGAGAAATTTTTTTCCAGATCCTGCTTCTTTTCTACAGATTCGACCTTCTTTCTTTTAGATCTGGCCTTCTCTCTTCAGATCGAGATTTTTTCTCTTAGACCTAAACTTCTTTCTTTAGCACAAATATTTACAGATCAAGTAGAATACTACGCACTAGGGCACAACTCTACACACAGAGATTTGATAGTTTCAGGATGAATCTTTACACAAATCTTCCTCTTTCTTAGTTCCCAACAATCACAGTTTCATGTCCCAGCAACAGAACTGTTTGTTGGCATAGGGACAGACCCAGGGTTCAACGCTACAAGAGCGCACCAACAAAACCCTAACTATTGGCCCTTTCGGAAACACCTACAAAGAAGATGAAGTCTCACCCAAGGTAGAGGCAGGGGTGGTTGCAGGACTCAAGTGTATGCAACCTTAGCTAGGACACAGATCTGTGATTATACAACTTAGCAAAGTGTTCAACACCTTTAGTTCTTTAACATGCAATCATTATCTACTTCTCTAGTAAAATAGAGCTTTGCATCCTTCACAAATATCTTACCATATTTAAGCACTTAGCATCAACATATTATCCATATCTAATAGATCAAGCACTTAGTACATACATATAGATAAGATCTAATAATCTACGCATCATTAGCACTAAACATCATCAAATATATCTATCAAGCACTCATCATATAACATATGAACATATAAAGATAGGGCAGAAAGCAATATGACACAGGGTTTACGTGGTTCACCCCCACCCTGGGGCTATGTCCACCAACTCTTCTTCTTTATTATTTCAGTCAAGTAGTTACAACATAGAGCCTCAACAATCCTTACTCCACATAGGATAGAAGATATGTGCAACCCGCTAGATCCTTCTTCCTCGTGTTACAACACCGAGCCTTTCACAATCTATCACAACCACTTGCACTAGGCCTTGCAAGCCTCTTACAATCATGCACAAAGCATCCAAAACCCTACTTGAACTTAGCATACATTCACATCACTTGGGTCTAGCACTTAGCTCATTGAAATTTCTTACATTGCCTAGATACTTATTTATATATTACAAAAGTGGGCCTTAGCATGGGTAAACCCACGAGCTGACATCCTTTTCCCATTACATTATCCCCAAACCCCAAAAGGACCCCAACAGGGGGTCGAGATCCTGTGATCTCTGCTTCGTCTTGCGCTCCTCCTTCGACAAGCTGTCGAAGTCCCAAAATAGGTCAACATGACCAAGAAACTTCCAAAACTTGGTTAAGGGCCAAAACTTCTGTTTCATTCTGACAACAATTTTCTAGTTGGATCCATAATTCTTTAGCATATTTTTAGTGTCTCATATTTTCTTTGACTTCATCTGACAATCCATCCTAGATTGCTTTTAAGGCTACTAAATTGTTTCTCCTTGACTCATTTGTAGTTTTGGTTTTTCTCTTAGAAGTAGTTAAGTGCCATGGCTTACTACTGAATCCCAAATTCCAGATCCTCTTGACTTCATATATGTTTTCATATTTCCCCCCCATGAAGAATAATTTGTTCCATCAAATAAGGGAGCTTCATTTGTGGAGATAACGATTTGTCCACCCATTTCTTCTGAATCTACTTTCAATGTTTAAACTGTGTTGAGGGAACCTTGCTCTCATACCAATTGTTGAAATGGACACTTGAAACTGAGAGGGGGGGTGAATCAGTGTAAAAAAACTTTGGACAATTTTCCACTTTTCATAAATTAATTGAACAACATATATTTATTTCATTTTCTCAACCAATATATAAGAGAATAGATATTTTATTTATTTATTTAATTTGAATGAATACATAAGATCAATCTTTGAATATTATCTTCAAACAATTATGAGAGACACAACTCTCTGTTACAAGACCCAGCTTGTAGTTCTAATATCCAACTGAGAAATGAGGAATTCAACCCTCATAACAAGTCCCAGCTTGTTGATCTAAGATCCAACTGAGATGTGAGGAATCCAATCCTCATACAAGATTCAGCTTCTAAACATGCACCGACCTGATAGAATTAACCTTCATTCAATCCATTATATATAAATATATATACTTCGACAAATTCAACTACACCTTCTTCTCATCATTATTTCTTGTTTATATAGTCTTCCAATTGGTGTGAATTTAAATCATTGTGTCTTTTGATATTTGAACCATTGCACCTTTTCATTTAAATGATAATATTAATCTTTAAATAATATCATTTTTCCTTTTTATCCTTTATTCATAATGCTCATGAATTAACTCTCTTTTAATCATGACTGTGTGTCGGTTCTTTTGTTTTCATGAGTTGATCATAGACATGGATCGACTTATTATATCATACTCATGCTTCTGCTGTGTTGTCAGTTCACCAACAAATCATATTTGATCTTTTATCGATTCTCTGTATTGTTCTAGTGTTAATTCTCTGTCAAATTAAATCTGTATGAGATGCTTCCTTCAAACCATTTACATATGACCATATGCACAAAAGCATGATATTATTAATTTAAGCACTGAATCTTGTTTTTCCCTTTGTTTCTTTATTCCATACGACCGGGTGGTGACTAGGCACTAGGATAAATAAGTGCTTTATCACTTGTCAAGATCGATGATCACGTTTTAATAGCACGATCAGATGGATAGTTCGTGTTTACTTTAGAACTTTGGATATTCATGGCTCCTAAATTCTGGAGTAGCAATTCCTCTGAAGTGATTACCTACCAAACACTATCCTTCCACTATGCTTGATCATTGGTTGGGAACGCTCCTGAAGTAGATCAACGGTTAGTGTTACTTCATAATTTACGCTTACTCTATCTTTCCATTGTACTTTGATCAATGATCGATAACACTCCCAAAGTAGATAAATGGTTAGCATTGACTTCGGCCTTTGATGCTTTGGGTGATTTCTCCTTCACAGTCCTTCAATTTTCTAGAGTTCATTTCACCGAAGTGGATCGAACGGTTGGATTTTATTTGCATGATGAACGGTTCTCGTTCATTTCAGAACTTCGGGACTTTGGGTATTTACTGGTGGTGAAAAATCCCGAAGTACAAACTCCCAGAGTGATGTAACTTGCTGACGTCACTAGTTGACATGGCACTGACTGAGTTGCTGCCACATGTCACTTAGATTTGTGACTTACGCATACCTGAAATGCCAACTGCTCTTTGACACTTGTATTCATATGATTGCACCATGTGTCCTTGATGATGTGGATCTCCTCATGTGGCACATGTTCTTCTCCTGGATCTAATGGTTATCCTAACTTCTGAAATGTATCTTAGATCGTCGGCTGAGAGCGACTTTGAAACTTCCGCCTTTGGGTGAACTCATATGTTCTGAATCCTTTTTCTCCGAAGTGGTTAGCGCCAAAGTTG
>SNQJ01S0001285.1:95402-125339 GCA_010110895.2 Picea sitchensis
CCTTCATGTGGGGGTCCTTCATCTTCGTAAGGCCATAAATCTCAAACCATGAGGATTTATGTGACATTCCACATACCACCAGAAATGGAATGACAAGCACTATCCATCTAGGATAGTTTCACCAACAATTTCCTTGATCTTCAACTCATTATTCCATATAAAAGCATGGTTCCTCCAACCATTCTTCTAGGATAACTCAATCTGCAAAGAATCTTCCTGTGAGGGATTTCACCATAAGGGGGCCACTTTGGATTTCATCCATTTGTGCACCTTATCAATCATGATAAGACAATAATGAGTCATCTATACATTTTTCCAACAATACATCATATACCAATGAAACCACAACGATCCATCTTCATCATGTATCAATGAAAACTCATTGATACATCTTCATCATATCAATGAAAACTCATTGATCCATCTTCATCTATGCATTCTCATCAAGGAAAATACATATTACATTATATCTATCATCAACCAATCAATCGTTTTGCATCAATCAATGACATCAAACAATCAAACCATTGGCATCAATGACAACATGATCCAACACTAAATAATCTTGATATTTTGTTAGGGACCCAACCCCTCACGTAGGTAGAATAATAATTTTCCATATAATAGAGGTCAATATTAATAAGGCCTAGCAATAAGGAGAAATAAGTCAAATGGAATCAGAAAGAAAACTATGGGTGTTCCCGACAGATAAAGATAGTGTAGAGACTTGTGAGTGAAACTGGTGAACAAAGATAGATAGGGTGTCCAGATAGAAATGCGTGGATAAATAAGGGTGAGATAATAATTGATAGTTCCCCCCCTCCTTCTCAGTACTCCTTGTTGTCCTCAAAAACAGAGAAAAGAAAGTGCTCCATGGTTGAGATCTAGGAGGAGTGCTACTAAGCTTGGTGAATAAATAATCTACTTACTACTGGGGAAGCTACTCCTTGGCACTCCTCCTACTGTTGATTTAGACGTCCCAAGACCTAATAGAAGCTTCCACTTCTAGAAGGATCTTCCTCTAGATTGTTCTTTTGGATATACATATTTAGTATAAATATGAGTAGAGGGTATTAGAATTTTTGTCTTGGATATTATTGTAATAGAGATCTACTTTGCTAGAGGTTTCCCCCTCGAAGAGGCAAGTGAACATTGCTCTTAGTAATCAAAGTATTCTCTCTGGTGTAATTTTGGTAATATTGTGGTGTTGTTCTGGTTATATCATTGTTTATCTTCTATTTCTAGCTAGTTATTTCTATTGTGCATACTATTTTATATCTAGAATATTACAAGTGGTATCAGAGCACCTTCCCTGGAAAAAATTTGTGGGTTAATTTTTTTTCAAGATAGATACGTATTCTGACGTCTTAAATCTAAAAATATCTATCGTTACGCACATAAAACCGTGGTCAAGGATTCATACATGCAGGAAATACAAGTGGTACTTAAGCACACATCTGTTGGCCACCCTTGTAACCCCTGTTGGTACCCTTTCGAGTGGTAGTGCATCAAAAAACACATGTATACGGACCGACCTAGATCTCCTGAAGCCCTCCATAGATAAACTGATTGACTGCCTGACTGATATAGTGCCACTGATAAAAACACTTGATAATATACTCTCTAGTACCTGGGTAGTCAGGTAGTATGGATAAGGGCACGGTCTAGCCTCCTTGGGTTGAGTACTACTATTGGACCCCACACGTATATCAGAGAGCTATAGCACATGGAAAACCCTTGTCTGCAGAACCCTTGAATACCCTAACCCTTGGGACGAAAAAGAAAATTAGAACATACAAGATCTATTGCCATGCAACTATGTCTCCTGCATTCGGGTTGCGAAATTACTACACATTTGTTCCTGTTAAGCATTTGGGCATTCCATCACTATAGTAGTATTCATATAGGAATAAAAAAAAAGGTCTGGATCCTATTGACACCATTATTTGAGACCTATCCTGTTGGATTCCTCTCTTTGCCCTTATTGCAGTCATACCTATCATTTTTCAGCAATTTTTTTTTCTCATGGACCCGACCTCATTCCAACACCCTTATTTTGGATTTACCCCATTGGATTCCACTCATCGCCTTGATCATTGTGATACACTTCACCCATAACCCATTTTCTGTGTGGTCCCACCCACCTGTTTTTGTGTTCCCTCTTCATCATGGCCCACACCCGTAGCCAAGACTTGGAAGCTCACTTCAATTCCTTACACGCTAATTTCACAGAAACCAAAAAATAAGTGCGATAGCTCAGTGCCAACATTGGCATCATCAATATAAACATGCATTCCTCCATGGAATCCAAAATAGAGGACCTCAAACAAGACCTCAAACAATACCTATGCCTTCCACATGTGGATGTTACCAAATTTGATGTCTCAGATCCCACTGGTTGGGTAACTCAAATGGAACATTATTTCTCTTTGTATGGCATTATAGATGAGTTTGCTAAACTTCGGTATGGTGTTCTCCATCTAGATCAAGAACGTTGGAAATGGTGGCAATGGAGAAAAAATGCCCACCAAGGGTATGTGGCTTGGACACACTTTGTGGCAGAGCTTTATGAACACTTTGACAATGACACCAACCATCTAGGCCATTTGAAAAAGTTGAAACAATCTGGCACAATGGAAGACTTTATAGCCGCTTTTGAGCGATTGTCTTTCCATACAGAGGGCATGTTTGATGCTTTTTTCTGAGAATTTTTTATCAGTGGCCTCAAGGATGAGATTCGTGCCCATGTCCTCATGGCTCGGCATCAGAGTTGGATGGACCCTACTAAAAGATCTAAGGAAGCACAACAAGTTGTCTCTTCTCAAAACTAAAAACCCTCCTTTATTCCTCACACTAAAACAATCACTCCCACTCCTCCTTCTACTCCACTAAAGATCCAAAAATTGACCAGGGCAAAAATGGCTGAATGCGAATTCAAAGGCCTTTGTTATAATTGTGATGACAAATATTTTCCTAGGCATAAGTGTAAGGAAACAAATCTTTTTATGGCCATTTCGGAGGATGTTTCGGAAGACGATGTCGAGGCTCCCCTTGTGGCCCTATCACATGAACCCACTTACATGATCCCTCCCTCTGACCCTCCCAAAGTAGAACCAGTCATTTCCCTAAATTCTCTCACTGGCTTCTCTGCTCCCCAAACCCTCAAGCTAATTGGTTATAGTAAGCATAGGAAGGTCATCATTATTGTTGATAGTGGAAGCACCCATAATTTTATTCATTGTTGCATTTCCCAAGAAACTAATTGATATATCCGTGTTGTCAATAATTTTCAAATCATGATTGCAATGGCAGGTCCATGAAATGTGGTGGGCATTGTGAAAATGTGCGTCTCCAAACTGGCCAGTACCACATGAAATCTCATATGTTTGCTATCGACATGGGTGGTTGTGACATTGTGTTGGGTGCAGAATGACTAAGGACTTTGGGTCCCATTCTCATGGATTTTAAGGATATAACCATGCAATTCAACTAGGAGGGCCAACAATATAAGTTCCAAGGCACCATCTCCAGTTCCCCATAGATCATCAATTCCCATCGCATGGAAAATCTTCTCAAAAAAGTTCATTCTATCATTATTCCACAACTCTATGCCATTTAATGCATTGAGACACCCTCTGTGCCACCGAACCTCCAATCCATCCTCTCTAAACATCAAGTGGTTTTTTCCACTCCCTAGGGACTCCCTCATTCTCGTGGTGTTCATGATCATTCCATTTCGCTTGTTCTCAACAACCTTCCTCCCAATATCCATCCCTATTGTCATCCCTTTTCCCAAAAAAATGAAATTGAGAAAAATGTTCAAGAATTTATCAATGCAGGGGTTATTCTCCCTAGTATGAGCCCCTACTCTTCTCATGTGGTCATGATCCTTAAGAAATAAGGTTCTTGGCGCATGTGTCCTGAATTCCGCACCCTCAACAAACTCACCTATAAAGAAAAAATTCCCATTCTTGTCATTGATGACCTCTTGGATGAATTGAGTGGCACTCAGTTCTTTACTAAACTTGATCTTCGTTCTGGATACCACTAGATATGCATAAACGAGGTAGACATTATTAAGACTACATTTAGAACTCATGAGGTCCACTATGAGCTTTTGGTCATGCCCTTTGTCTTGTGTAATTCTCCCTCCACTTTCCAAAGCCTCATGAATCATGTCTTCCGTCCTTTTCTCTGTTATTTGTCTTAGTTTTCTTTGATGATATTCTCATCTATAGTAAAACCTATACAACCCATCTTTCTCATGTGGATCGATTTTTCCATCTACTCTCTCAACACCAACTCTTCCTCAAACAATCTAAATTTTCTTTTTCCACCTCGAAAGTTGAGTACCCGGGTCATCTTGTTGGCAAGGCCGGTGTCAGGGTGGATCCTAAAAAGATTTAAGATATGCAATATTGGCCTCAACCAAAGACTCTCAAAAGCTTGCGTGGATTTCTGGGTTTAATAGGTTATTATCGCAAGTTTGTTAAGAATTATGGCAAGATTGCGACACCTCTCACTACTCTCCTTAAAAAGAATTATTTCACTTGGACTTCTGCAGCTGCTCAGGATTTTCAAAACTTGAAGATGGACATGTGCACCACTCGAGTCCTGCCACTTCCTGATTTCACAAAGACCTTTTTCCTAGAATGTGATGCTTCAAGGAAAGGAATTGGAGCAGTCCTTATGCAAGAGGGTCGACCTTTACCAACAAATAACTGTCAGAGTGAAATTTGGTCAAATCAATCTATGAAAAGGAAATGTTGGCTATTCTACATGCCTTGGATCTTTGGCAACCTTATCTATTGGGGAATTTCTTCCAAATTAAGACAGATCATCAAAGCCTCAAGTATTTTATGGAACAAAGCCTTTCCTCCCCAGAGAAACACAAATGGGTGACTAAGCTATTTGGATATGATTATGAGATCATTTACAAGAAAGGAAAATACAATGTGGTTGTTGATGCACTTTCCAGAAAATCTAAAGATGAAGGGTTCCTTTTTTCTCTCTCCTTCATTTTACTTGATTGGCTCAAAGTTGTTCACCATTAATGGCTACACGATCCCAAAATTTCGCATCTGATACAACAATTGTAGGCCAATTCTCCAATTTCCCCACGGTCTCTTAGCACAATGATGAGCTGTGATACAAAGGACATTTGTATTTAAGTAAATTGTCAAAACTTAAATCCACGATACTTTCTGAGCTTCATGCTACACCCACTGCTGGGCACTCAAGGTTTACCAACCTATGTCTGGGTCAAACATATTTTTTTTTGGGATGGTATGAAACATGACGTTCAAAATTTTGTGGCAGAATGTGATGTTTGTCAACACAACAAGGGTGAAACAGTCAAATCTCATGACACACTACAACTGCTTCTGATTCCACCTGCTATTTGGAGGGATACCTCTATGAATTTTATTGTAGGCTTACCTAAATTGGGAAATAAATCAGTCATCATGGTGGTAGTTGATCGTCTTTCCAAGTATTCTCATTTATGTGCTCTTAAACACCCATTTAAATTCTCCATTGTGGCTCAAATTTCATGGATAAGGCCTTCAAGATTCATGGCATGCCTCACTCTATTGTTTCTGATCACGACCCAACTTTCACCAACAATTTTTGGAAAGAAATGTTCAATCTACAAGGCACCCAATTGCATCTCATCACAACTTATCATCCCTAGAATGATGGTCAAACCGAAGTTGTCAACAAGTGTTTGGAAACATATTTGAGGTGTTTTTCATCGGAAAGGAAAAATCAACGGGCTCAATGGTTACCACTAGATGAATGGTGGTACAACACTTCTTACCATACAACTACCTGTAATACTCCTTTTGAAGCGGTATACGAAAAAAATCCACCTTCAATTCTCTCATAATTTTCAAGTGTCTCAAAGGTCCAAGTGGTTGACGAAACACTTACAGTTCAAGAGGCTATTCTCTGTACCCTCAAAGAGAATTTGGTCATGGACCAGAATCACATGAAGCAACAAGAAGATCAAGGTTGCTTTGAACACCAATTTGCAGAAGGAGATTAGGTGTTTCTTCGACTGCAATCTTATAAGAAAAATTCCCTCAAGGCTGACCATTGTCAAAAACTGGCACCCAAATTATATGGCCCTTATACCATTCTCAAGCGTGTGGGGCAGGTGGCCTATCGATTAGATTTTCCTAGTCATTCTAAGATCCATCCTATTTTTCATGTTTCCTACTTAAAGAAGGTGATTGGAACTAAGTGCCAAACTCAAAGAAACCTTCCTGAGTTGGACGAAGAAGACTCCATTTGGCTACAACCACAAGCAGTTGTGGACCAGCATGAGCGTCGTCTGCGTCAACGCACCATCAAGGAAGTGTTAGTCCAGTGGAAAGAAACAAATCCAACAGATGCCACTTAGGAACCATCTACCATTCTGCAGTAGTTCCCTCATCTCAAGCCTTGAGGACAAGGATTTTTTTAAGGGGGAAGACATGTTAGGTACCTAACCCCTCACGTAGGTAGAATAATAATTTTCCATGTAATAAAGGTCAATATTAATAAGGCCTATCAATAAGGAGGAATAAGTCAAATGTAAGAAGACCTAATAGAAGCTTCTGCTTCTAGAAGGATCTTCCTCTAGATTGTTCTTTTGGATATACATATTTAGTATAAATAGGAGTAGAGGGTATGAGAAGTTTTGTCTTGGATATTGTTGTAATAGAGCTCTTATCTGATGGAGATTTCTCCCTCGAAGAGGCAAGTGAACATTGCTCTAAGTAATCAAAGTGATTTCTCTAGTGTTATTCTGGTATTATTCTAGTAATATTGTGGTGTTGTTCTAGATATATCATTGTTTATATGCCATTTCTAGCTAATTATTTATGTTCCGCATACTATTTTATATCTGGAATATTACATATATTTCCTTGTGATATTCATTTAAAGTAGTACAACTCATTGGAAAATACAACATTATACTTGCATATACGGTGCATGACAGTTCATAAGTTCCATACGACCTCATATTCATAATTAAATGCAAAACTATTTAGTTGCTTACTAAATGATTTAGGAAGTGATTGAAAGTCCTATCAGACTCCATGTAGAAGGAAATATTACACAATTACTTCCCTATGAATTTAAAGAAACCCATTCCACACAACATGTTACATCGACATCTATTAGTTGCATAGGGGACATGAAAAAGGCTAAGCTAGGGATTATGATGAGCGTGGTAATTTCCCTTTTTCTTTCCCTTCAACTACTTCATTATCATTCCCAATTGAGAAAAAAATGATCATTTCTTACCCATTATTTACCATTTATACCTCATTTACCTTTCCTAAATAACATGAATCTTTGGGTTGAATTTTTATATTAAATAAATGATTTTTATTAGAAAAGGAACTTGGATGCATGATTTATGTGTTCAGGTTGCTAACTTGTTCATTTACATGATTCATGAAGAAAATTGTGTACTTTGGTTATTTGTTAGGAGCTGCATAATTTCTCATCAGCCGAAGTTTAGAATATCAAATATGGCAAATTCTATAGATGTTTTTGTCAGCAGGGATATCAATTGTTGGAGCTACTCAGTTAGAGTTTCTCATCAACATCTGGATATTTTCAAGAGAATGTGATATATTTCAGGCTACTGATAAAGCATTATACACAAATATAGGAAGCCATGTAAGATACATTGAGTGCTACTAATAAGTACGTGATACCTATGTATTTGATTTTTGTTCAGTCAAATGAAATACATGGGAAATGTAAATAGTTAAATTAGCAAGACACAAATCTATTTTTGAGGATACGATTTTCTTTTAAAGATATAAGTTAATTTTTTTTTTTTATTTAATTCCTAGAAAGAGGGAAACTACCCAAGAACTCATGACAATTCTATATAAAGCAAGAAGTGAAAGAACCTATCAGGGTTTGGAATTTTGACTATCAATATATCGTTCTTGGTTACAAATTGTCTTTTTGCTAAATCTTGTTCTTACTATGATTAGTTAAGTTAACACATGGATCAACCAACATACTATAGAGAAAGGGCCACTCTACAACCATAGTGATCATATTTTCTTATGCAAATTGTTAGCATTAATTTCACATCTTGATTTGTAGAACTTCCTTCTTGCTAGTTATTTCCTGTTCTATAATTTTGTTCTATCAATAAGTTTACTTTCGATTGAATTTGCTTTCATGCATCAAATAGATTAATATTCTTTTTAGTTTTCAGTTTCTTATTTATGTTTAGATTGCAAAGTCTGGACCAGTTCTACACACTTAATTTGCAACAATGCAATTGGTTGAATTAGGTTCATATGGACCACATATTACCATTACATTTTTAATTTTTATAGTTATATTCTTAACTTGTTGTAATTATTTTCCATAGTTCATATTTCTAACTTTGCTATAAATGCTTCTTATGGCTTATATTTCTGTTTTTATTGTAACTTTATCTAAAAACAACTTGCATAAGCTACTGCATAATTTCTTATTAGATAATTAGCATCTTCCTTTGAATTTTTGTAAAGAAGAAAACTGATAAAAGTGATCCCCCCCCAAAAATAATATAAACAAAAGAAAATGATAGTTGGCAATAAAGCCAATCAAACAAAATCCTAAAAATAAGCATATGCCTTGCATAGTGCTTTGAAAGTTTGTGTTTCCCTGGTTGATAATTAAAGTAGGCTCTTGTAGTTAAATGGAGTGTTAAATCTAAGTATTGTTTGAGCCCATAAAAAAACATATATGAAACCAATCCTATCCTATCTAGTATCTCAAATAGTCCTGTTGGCACAGGGGAAGACCCAGGGTTCAATGCCCATAATAGTGCACCAACAAAACCCCAACTACCAGCCCTTTCGGTAACACCTGCGAAGCAGGCGAAGTCTCACCTGAGGTAGAAGAAGGGGGGGTTACAAGACACAAGTGTCTGTAACCAGGCTGGGACACAAATCTGTGATACTAACTCTACATAGAGTATTCTGATAAAGCTAGGAAGTGGTATGCATTAGTTTATTTACCTTATGAACATCATAGAACATAATCTAAGATAGATCTATCACAATAATGATGAAAGATTATGCACCTTAAACATTTATCACTTAGCACTCTTAATAAGATCTAGCATTATAACATAAACAATGCATTTAAGCAACACATACATATTCATTACACATCTAATCTAAGCACTAAGCAAAACATAACATAGATAACATTGCACAAAGAAAACCATAAGACACTAGATGTATGTGGTTCACTCCAGTGTAGGGATACATCCACCAACCACTTCACCTTCTCTATTACGTGCTCAAATATTACATTCATTCACTCCTGTGCATTAAGCCACATAGTCAAGCTTCACATAGGACAAGATATCTGTGCACTGAGCACAAGATCCTCCTTCCAAAACTAGGTCAGGGCATAGAGCCAACCCTCTATCAAGCACAAATCCTTAACACCGATACATTCCCTTGCACAAAGCTACTCAAATTACTTGCACTTAGATCCAAAACACTTCTACTCTACCATACATTATTCTCTTATTTATACTTTTACAAACCCTTACAATAGGGCCTAATCATAGGTAAACCCCATGGGCCGACATCCCATACACCCATTACAAAAACCCTAGAAAACACCTTACTGGGTCCACATAGCCCATAAAAATGGGTGAGATCCGCGATCTCAACTTTACCTAGGCGCTCCTTCTTTGAACAATGTGTCAAAGTCTAAAAGTGGTCCAAATTTGACCAAAGTTTCCTCAAAACTTGGTCGAGGGCCAACAGGCCCCCAACACTCACCTGCAACTCGTCCTGAGTCACTCAGGTTTGGAAAATGCTACTTCGAAGGCCTCGAGCTTAACTCGGGCTGCCTCAACTTGCTGCTTTACCTAAGCCTCCTGCTTAGTGAGCTCCTGGATCATCTGCTCTGTAACAGGCCCTTCTAGGTGCTGTTCTATTGTTGCAACCACTTGGTCCAATTGCAAGCCCTATCCGTCAATCTCTTCGAACACCTTGCAAGCTTCATACTGCATAGGTTGTAGCTTCTGCATCACTTCCATTACCCTACCTTGTAGGGCAGTGATCTATTGTTGTAATGTGCGCTGCTCCTGGGATCTTTTCATTCTTTCTACCGCAATGAGCAACTTTATCTGAGATTTCTCAGATAATGCCTATTGTTGCACCTCCTGTAACTATGCTTCCAGCTTACTTATCTTTGGATCCTCGACGAAGAATTCATATATCTGTGTGCTTCTATTACTTAGCTGATTACATTATGAGGCGAGGGCTCATATCCTCACTACTATATTATTAGTGTTCTCCTCCCTCTGGTCATGCACCTCTTGCTCGGTACTGTTTGGGCCTCCAATTTTGTTATCCTAGCTTGAAGCTGCTGGAGGGTCTCAACGAGCTTCACTATTTGAACTTCGACCAACTCTTGTCCTTCTTGTGCCAATCCTGGCACAAAGCGACATGATTTATTCATCGCTTCTTTGACCACAGTCTGCTCTATGATAAACTTCTCTTTGTCATTCTGTAGCTGAGTTGTTTCCTCTTAGAGCTTCACTTGAAGCTCTGCTTTCTCAATTTCATGAGAAGCTACACTATCCTGGGATTCTCGTAGTTGGGATAAGACTTCCTCTTTCTCCTGTTTCAAGGCTTTTGTAGCCTTCTCCTTCTCTTCCTGAACTCTTTGGAGTCAGGCTTCTGTTGCATCCACAAGTATTCTCAATTGGACTGGTTCATCTCCCAATTCTGTAGTCTACGACGAGGAAGTCTTAGTGGGTACTGCGCGGACCAATCAAACAACTTGTTGTACTTCCTTCAATTCCTTCTCGATACTCTCATATAGCTACTCATGTTTCTCTCTATATCTATGCAAGATGTCCTCAGAGGCATCCTCCATAGCTCCACGGACCAGACTGATGTCGTCCTTAGTGAGCGTGGCCTCTAACTGGGGCTTATTAGCGCACATCTTCTTCCTTGCTGAGGGTTTCTTGGGAGAAATCTTCCTCTTCTACAATGTTACTGTCCAAATAGGGGGATCCTCAAGTGGAGGGGTGGTAGTTTTTCCTTCTCCTTTCCCTTCTTCTCCTTCATCTCCTCCTCTCTGTCCTTCTTCTTCATATTTTCATCCTCCTCCTCCGAGCTAGACTCGTTATCTTCAGAAACATTTTCCTTTTCATCAGTCTCTATATCCTGGAATTCCTCCTGCTTTTTCTTCTTCTTTGTCCCACTGGACTATCTGAAATGCTCAACCCATGTAACTATGAGGCTTCCTATGGTCTCTGTGTCAGATAATTTTGCATCAACGACTGGTACAAGAAGTTCATCTGGCCAGTCCTTCATAATCTTCTCCATATATTTGTCTGTTAGCTTGTAGTACGACTGTAGTTCTTCCTGGTTTTCATCTCTATGCACAACGATGTAGATGAAATGCAGATCTACGTGAAACTTTTCTATTGGTATGTAATGGTGTAGGGTGTGCAGTGTCATGCATGAAAATGAATCGATGGCAACCTTTAGCTGCTGATAGTATGCATGAAACATGACATTGGATTACCACTACTTCATCATGTCGTTGGTGTACCACAGGGTGGAAACATTAGTGGCCAACGTCTTTGAGGGTTTGATTTCTGGGAAGGTGGCTCCTTAAGGCATCTACCAAGTGACAAATGTGATCAAAATGATCAGCCATATGTAATGGAATTCATATCCCAAATCCTGGGCTTTGCGACAATATTTCTCTATCTCATTGACGAGGTAATTCACCCAGTTCATCTGCATGCCCTCCACACATTTTCCTGTGAGGTCCACCACGAAAACAATGACCTTTGTGGGGTGGTTATTCCTTACAATCTTGACATCTATGAGTTGGCAAGTGAGGCGCACTACGCCATCCTATATAGAGGCTACCTTGTAACCTCACTTTCCTTTTTCTACTTCTTTGTAAGTTTCCTTTATGCGCTGTGCCAAGGAACGGTCCGAAGCCTTCCCTGGATAAAACTGTTGAGGATCAGGTCCCTTCACACTTAATCCTACGATCTAGTGGATCAACACCAAATCCATATTAATCCTTCAGTCAAGCCACATGTATCAACCATGATAGCACAACAAGAGGATTTTAACGCAAGCGTTAACCTCCTGGTGGCAGCCAAAATGCGAGATATTCATCACATTCAACACACTGGACTGTACCATCCCCTTAATCCATGGTTGTGAGATGAGGCGAGGCTTCTTTCCAGTTGTCCTCATGAGATAATGGTGGGGCTCCAACATGGTGTAGTTCTTCCGGTCTCCTAAATTGAAGTCACTGTTCTTCAGTAGTGGGATCTCTCCTAACTGACTCTCGACTACACATATTCCTTTTAGAATGTACGTGGTGAACACGATGTACTCATAATATCAGGGTATGCTGTCATGGTTAACGATGCTAAACGAATGTGGAATATACTTGGGTAGGATTGACGATATCTTCTTCGCATTAGCTAGATCACCACCGTGCTTACTTCTCTATTTAGTTCTGGGGTTAACACGACTAGAATGATGTCTGGTCGAAGGGGAATCTTGTGGTCCCCTAGTCGACGACGCTTGGACACCTTCGTATATCGGTCTGTCATCCATTAGATTCTTAATGAATTCCTAGAAAGACTTCTCTAATTCACTAGGTTTGCCTGACATTCTAACTTTTAAACAGACAAGTCGGGGTAGAAAAAAGGACAGGCGGGGTAGACAAATGGATGATGAGGTCTAGTTTCATATAAAACAACTCGACACTTGGATAATTTCCTTGTTTAGCTCAGTCAATCACGGGTATCAAAAAGTGGTCCCGGTGCAATGTCTGATAAGTTAAATAAGAGAGGCATCGTAACAGATTCTTCTAATGACCAGGAGTGCTTCCATCAATGTGAATCTGTCTGTTATGGTGTAGTCTCAATGTCCCAAAAGTGGTCCATCAGCCCATAAATGCATTTTCTAACCGTTCCAGAGTGTCATTCTAACGGTCGGGGTGCCTCCAACGGTCATATAACTTCGCCAGGGTGAAGTCCCATTCTGTGCGGTCCTACTATTCCAGCGAGGTGAAAATCATGCAAACCTACCACCTGAGAAGTTCCAGTTTGTGAAGTCTTCCATCTGGTCTCTATATCTTCTTGCATCTTTTCCAACTTAGCTTTATTTTTATTGAGCTTCCTTGCCTTCTTTCCCATGATCTGAGTTTATCTAACTATTTCTGGAATCCTCTTTCCATTTTTATTCTTATCTTCCCCCAACGTAGTGGCTTCACATTGTTGAGGTGCCCTCAAAGGGTCTGAAGTCAATATCCCTTTTCTTAGCACTTCTTGGGTGGATATAATTCTTTCTTGAATAGATAGGTCCTTCAAGCCTTCTTTCATTCTTTCAAACTTGACAACTAATTCTCTTGCCTTCTGTCCCTCCCATGTTGTTACTTTGTTCTGTTGCTTCGACTTATCCTCTCGTTCTTCTATTAGTCAATATATTTTTCTAGCTATGAAATCCCTTAGTTCTTGATTTTTATTTTCTGTAGCTTCTTCCTCTGCTTTCCTTCTAATCTGATCCTTCTCAATCCAAGTCTTACCTAACAAAAGTGGGAAGGGGGCGCTATCCTCAACCAACTTAATGACTTCAAATTATTCTTTAGTCGATGTTCCATGAACAATAATAGGTACATTAGTAACTCTTCCACATAGGGTTATCATCTTACCCTTAAACAAGCCTATCCTTCCCAATGAAGGTACCATAGTAGGCTTTCCCAAAATTTCCCAAGTGTCTTTTGTCATAATATTCACTTGTGTCTCCTCATCCAAGACACAGTCTATGTCAAAGTCTTCTATTCTCACACTTATGAGTTGTTTTACTTTCAGGATCTCTGGTAAACTGACATATTTGTGAACATCCATCGTTTCTTTCAACTGCAATAACATAGTCTGAACTTTCTCTGACTCTTTCTCTTTATGACTCTCTAACATGCCATTAGTCTCTTGAATTTCTTATCTCATGTTCATTCGTTCAACTTTAGCAATCATCCTTGGACAATCCTCAACCTCATGACCAACAATATTACAACAAATACAAATAGGACCTGAGCTAGGGCATTCCTTAGCAAGATATCCCGGTCTTCTGCAGTTATAACACAAATTTAATCCTCTTTTTCTTTTAAATGTTCCCTAACCTCTTCTGTACTGTGCACTAGGATCATAGTGCTGGACTTGCAATCTGCAATTTTTTTTCTAGGTTCCTGCATCCACTTATTAATCCAAAAAATATTTCTATGCATAGGAATAACATGTCTTTCTTCATTTTCATTAAATTTATTCAAATCAAATCTTTCTTTCAACTGTTCCCTAACCTTCAGACTAGGACAACATCTGTTAAACATACTTAAGTTCATGCTTTCAAAACCATTTTTTTTACCTATCTTACTCTTGTCAAAGAACAAACCTTTACCTCTTTTAAGATCTTACCTCTTTTCTTCAGATCATATTTCTTTCTTAGCACAAAGCTTCACAAGTCAAGAAGAGTACTACGCACTTCAGCATCAGATCTATGCACAAATCTTCTCTTTTTCTTTACTTCAGTTCCCATCAATCATAGTTTCAGGTCTCGGCAATGGAACCATTTGTTGGCATAGGGGAAAACCCAGGGTTCAATGCTTAAAAACACACCAAAAAAACCCCAACTACCGACCCTTTCAACAACACCTGCGAAGAAGGCGAAGTCTCACCCGAGGTATAAGCAGGTGGGGTTACAGGACACATGTGTTTGTAACTAGGTTGGGACACAGATCTGTGATACTAACTCTGCGCAAAGTATTTTGATAAAGCTTGGAAGTGAAATGCATTAGTTTATTTAACTTATGAACATCACATAACATAATCTAAGATAGATCTAGCATAGTAATGACAAAAGATTATGCACCTTAAACATTTAGCACTTAGCACTCTAAATCATATCTAGCATTCTAACATAAGAAATGAATTTAAGCAACACATACATATTCATTACACATCTAATCTAAGAACTAAGAAAAACATAATAGAGATAACATTTCACAAAGAAAACCATAAGACACCAGATGTACGTGGTTCGCCCTAGTGTAGGGCTATGTCCACCAATCGCTTCACCTTCTCTATTATGTGCTCGAATCTTACATTCATTCACTCCTGTGCATTAAGTCACAGAGTCAAGCTTCACATAGGACAAGATATCTGCACACTTAGCACTAGATCCTCCTTCCAAAACTAGGTTAGGGCACAGAGCCAACCCTCTATCGAGCACAAAGCATTAATACACATACATTCCCTTGCACAAAGCTACTCAAATTACTTGCACTTAGCTCTGAAAGACTTCTACTCTACCATACATTCTTCTCTTATTTATACTTTTACAAACCCTTACAATAGGCCTAATCATAGGTAAAACCCATGGGCCGACATCCCATACACCCATTACAAAAACCCTAGAAAACCCCTTACTAGGTCCACATAGCCTGCAAAAATGGGTGAGATCTGCAATCTCAGCTCCGCCTAGGCGCTCCTTCTTCAAACAATGCGTCGAAGTCCAAAAGTGGTCTAAATTTGACCAATGTTTCCTCAAAACTTGGTCGAGGGACAAAAAGTCCATAATATATGGATTCCAACTTGGTGCAACTTCAACTTTAGTGACATTGTCTTTGGATTCACTTTCATAAATACATGTTCTCCCACTTAGAATTCTCTAGATAATCTACCCTTGTTTACATGGATTTTTTTCATGTTCTGGGATGCCTTCAAATATATATATTTTTTATCATTTGTTCTTCCATATCCTTGACCATCTTAGACCCAAGAACTTATCTATTTGTTTGATTGTCCCAACTCACAGGAGTATTACACTTTATGCCATGCATGTTGGATCATGTTGTCATTGATGCCAATGGTTTGATTGATTGATGTCAAGTGATTGATTGATGTCAAAGGATTGATTGATTGATGATTGGTGTAATATAATATGTATTTTCCTTGATGAGAATGCATAGATGAAGATGGATCAATGAGTTGTCATTGATACATGATGAAATATGGATGAATGTGGGTTTCATTGGTATATGAGTAGAACATTTGGAAAAAATGTATAGATGATACATTATTTGTCTTATCATGATTGATAAGGAGTTACTGCATCGGATGAACTCCAAAGTGGATACATATGGTGAAAGCCATCATGGGAGAAGGCAACTTTGTGGATTGAGTTATCCCTAGAAGAATGGTTGGAGGACCCATGCTCTCATTATTATCATGATTGATAAGGTTCACAAACAGATGAAATCCAAAGTGGACCCTTATGAATTTGGCTCCCTCACTGGGAAGGCATCTTGTGGTTAGGTTATCTTGATGAGAATGGTTGGAGGATCCATGTTTGTATGTGGAATAACTAGATGAATATCAAGGAAATTGTTGGTGAAACCTCCTAGATGGATAGTGCTTGTGTGCATTTACGGTGGTATGTGAATGTCCTGCTCCTCATGGTTTGAGAGTTATGGCCTTACAGAGATGAAGGACCCCCACACGAAGACTTGAGAGCCCCCAAGACCAAAGAAGTCAAAGTGACCTAAAAGAATAAATCATTATTTAAATGAAATGAAATAAAGAGATATAAAGTCAATGTGGATTATTTAAATAATAAGAGAAGTAAGCAAAATCAAGAAATGATAAAGTAAGGTGTGAAAATCAAGAAAGGAATATTTATGGAGAAAGTGGTTAACCCTAAAAATAAGGAAAATAGAGTTAAGTGACCTAGAAATGGGTTAATATTATTTAAATGATAAATTAAAGTGAAAAATTCAAAGGTGGATTATTTAAATAATCAAGAGAAGTGACAAAATAAGAAATGATAAAGTAAGGTGAGTAAGGTGACAAAATCAAGAAGGAATATATTTAAATGATAAGTATTGGAAGCTTTCTATTTACTGGAAAGTGGTTAACCCTAAATGGGAAAATAGGTTAGTGGCCTAGAAATGGGTTAAATGAGCCCTAGAGGATGAAAGTATAAATAAGATATCAATGGTCTCTTGTTGATCATCTTTTTTGTGGATCAATGGAGAGCTTCTTGGCAATATCTTTTGGAGTATGATGGAAATGAGCATTTTTGGTGTGGAACACTTGAGGATGAAATATCTATAGGTGAATAGGGTAACCAAGGATATCTAAGCGAGAATGCTGAGGAAGATGAAGAAAAAGAAGATGAAATGGAAGGAGATAAATTCTTTTGATGTAGTGCTTTTTAAAGGTATGTTATTTACATGTCATCTCACCATTTTCCTCTCTTTTTTTCTATAATGATTCAGATCACAAAATTTCCATTGGGTGAAAACATAGACAAGTATTTATGGTTAAAAATTCAGCTTTTGGGTCCTTGCATTTTGGGAGTTACACTTCGTGGAAAATGAGGTTGTGACAGTCTTGAAACAGTCAAAAACAGGTGTTTCGGTAAAAACATCGCCTTCTTCATAATAGATCAAATTCAGTGAGACAAATTGTTTTGGTTATATAACATTCTGTAGTATGCTCTAAAATAGTTTCATATTGATTCCAGCAAATATTACGTACGGGTAACACTCTACAAGGTCG
This sequence comes from Picea sitchensis, assembly GCA_010110895.2. Taxonomy (NCBI): domain Eukaryota; kingdom Viridiplantae; phylum Streptophyta; class Pinopsida; order Pinales; family Pinaceae; genus Picea; species Picea sitchensis. The sequence goes on from SNQJ01S0001285.1 coordinate 113,032, forward strand.
CTCTCTAGAATAATCAAAAATTCAACAAGGTATGCCATTTTGCCTAGAGCAGCTTTTTTATAAGAGGTTACAGGTAGTGCCACCTGGAAGAATTGCATAAATAACACTGAATAAGGAACATTGTATCAGTTTCATATCTTCATTCATTATAGGTTCAAGTTATGATTATTTCAAGTTAGGGTTGTTGATAATCCAAACTTAGTCATGGTTGAGACAAGCAGTTAGGTGAGTTGGCACATACACATGGGTGTATAGTTGATGATGATGGTACATATTGATGAGTTATTGTTGTTGAGTAGTTGACACATAGTTGAGGTATACTAGGTACATGGTTGGATGAACTTGTTTATAATACAGGTTGACTACAGGTTGATTACAGGTTGTTTGGCACAGGTTAGAGTGCATGGTTGATGCTCTTGGTTATGTTACAGATTGATATCTGTTGAGGATTGTTGCCTCATCTTAGTTGGTGTTGAGAATATGGATTGAGTCTTGCATATAGAGATGGGGTGCTCTTGTGGGTTGTACTCTATTCAGTTGTTGCTGAAAAACCCCGGATTGAAGTCCCTCTATTCAGTTGTTGCTGAAAAACCCCCGGATTGAAGTCCATAATAAAAAGAAAAATTGTACATACATCTTGTGTTCCTTGTGGAGATGATTTGTTGATGATATATTGCTGATATATGTTGCTGATATGTATTCACATCTAAATAATTATTAATGATAGCAATGAGTAATGAGTAAATATCGAATGCTAACTAATGAGTTTTGTGTAAGAGGGAAGTTTTGGGAAAAAGATCCCCACACTCATTCACCCCCCCTTCTAAGTGTGGTAGGTGTGTCCAACAATGCAATGGTTCGAATGGGCTGATTTTCAAGGATGTCCGATACCCATTGTTGTATGTAAATTCAAATAAATGTAAATACTTTTCTCGTTTGGATAGATTTTCCATCAATTATATTATTAGCATGTCCTCAATTACTTGGTTGATCCTCTCTATATACCCATCTGAATCTAGGTGATATGTTGTACTAAAATTTAAATTTATCCCAAATCCATAAAATAATCCTTCCAAAAAATTTGAAGTAAATTTGGAATCTTTGTCAGATACTATTGCCTTAGGCACCCCATGTAGCCTAACAATTTCCTTAATGTAAATATCTACAATGTTATCTTCCTTATGTGTCAGCTTCACTGGAATATAATGGGCATCCTTTGTGAGCTTATCCACCACTACCATGATTGAATCATCTTTATTCATTGTTATGGGTAGCTTGGTAATGAAATCTTTTGAAAACAATTCCCATTTCCACTCAGGAATGTGAAATGGCTGTAGAAAACCCACTAGATGCCTAAAACTTTAGTCTTTGGCAGTCCATGCATCTAGCTATGTAATCATGCACATCCTCTTCATGCATGGCCAAAAATATTGGTCTCTTATTGTTGGAATTGTCTTCTAATATCTTGTGTGTCCAACATATGGAACATTATGTATCTATTTTAATATCAAATTACTTAATTCTCTTGAATTAAGAACATAAACTCTATTCTTGTACAAGATGATCCCATTCCTCTTCCAACCTGTAATCTTTGAATTTATTTTGTAAATTACCTTGATATACATTTTCCTTGACTTGTAAATATTGTTGGTATGAATTGCAACTCCCAAAATTCTATCTTTTAAATAAGACCTGTACATAATTATGGCTTTATCATGCATCTCATGTACCTTCTAAAGTGTATCTGGTGTTCCACTTCAAGAGAACATCATGAATACAAAACATAATTCTATATTTCCATAATAAATAATATTTATTTACTATTTATTTTACATATTTACTTGACATCACATGAAATACAATACATGTATATAGATACATGTGGGGAATGATAAGTCATGCTCTTTCTAAAGGTCATGACTTATCATTTACATTATAATTTCTATTTACATACTAACAAACCTATAACATATTATTAAATAATAATAAATATATTATACTAGGTATATTACAAGTCTTTCCCCCTTAAAAATGCTTTGTCCTCAAAGCATAGTTATAAAAGAATTATATTTTTTATTGGCTTGTAATATTGTCTCTTGATTATTCATTCTTGAGTTAGTGATCATTGAGGACCTGAGATGATAGAATCCTTTAAGCGTTGAGAATAAATGTCGAATTGTAAATGAGTCTGCCCACCCTAATTCAATCTCCTGTGAAACTGTGTGTTTATAGGGTTCTTGGAAAAAATTGATGTATTTCAACTCCCTTGATAGCTTCTAATTTGATCACAATTTGCAGTGGAAGTAATATTCTTTGAAATATCGATCATTTATTTCTATTGATACATTGATTGGTTGAAGTATCAACTTTTGTGATTAGGATGTCGATAAGGCATCCTTGCAACTTGATCTTTACTTCTTATACTTATATCTTTTTCTTGATTAACTTTTGGAATTGAGACTTCTTCGTACCCATGACTTGTTTGTACTTTGACATTTGAAGACCTATTTACATTAGTTGGATTTGAATCCTTTTGATTTGTAAGGTTGACTGGTTCTGTATTAATTCCTTTATCCATAATTGTGTTGTTTACATATGAAGACTTCTCTAGTTCCATAGTTTCAATCGTTGTCTCTTTATCAACCAATGATTCTTTGTTTATAATTAGATATAACTTGTTATGTATCTACTTCTTATCACTCTTTAACTTCTTAATTTGTGTGAGTAAACTTCGATTATGAACCTTTAGATGTACAATTTCTTCCTCATTATCTGATTTTTTGACTTCACTTATAATATCTTGATTCTTTGGCTTTTCATCTTTCATCTTTTTAATTTGTTCAATCAATTTCTGATTAAGGTTCCTTAGGCATGATCTTTCTTCCTCCTTTTTGATTAATTTTTCTCTGAGATCTTGATTTTCTTGTTTTGAATTTTGATTCTCTTGTTTCTTGTCTTTTGACTTCCTGATTTTTACTAGTAAATTTTGATTATGATTTTTTAATCTTGATATTTCTTCATCTCATTCTAGTAAGTCATTGTCCATTTTTTTTTTTTGGTTTTTAGTTCTTCAATTTGTGCGATGAGTTCCTAATTTTTCTCTTTGAAGTAAATATTATTTTTCTTTGTTAACCCATTAAAATATTTATCCATCTCAATTTCCAGCTGTAATTTGCTATTGATGTCTTTATAATTTCCTAGTTCTCTTTTTAATATTAGTGATTTCCTTTGTGAGTTATCTTGATATTCTTCCATAATAAATGATTTCTCACAAATTGGAAAAAAACAATTGTGATTTTTAAAAATTCTCATATACTCGAACTCCATTTCACAAAAAAGACATTTATCCAAAATTTAGATATATATATTGAATTCATTGTTCATAGTTTCCTTTTTTTTTCTCGATTATTCAGTATGTCTCCTTTATAAATATATAATCCTCATTTGAATAGATTGAATATTACTTCAATTTCCTTCCAATTTAATAAAAGGTATTGAATTTTTTTAATAATTCCCTTTATCTTTTAAACATGATCACTTTTTATTTAAAATAACTTTGTAACTTATGAAAATCATCTCTTTCTTTTAATACCCTCTCTTCTTAATTTCCCTTTATAAATATCCTTTACACAAGTTAATTGGGGTTGAATTAATATTACTCCAAAAGACTTAGGTCTTTGGTTTCAACCACACGTGTATATAACAACTTGTAAAAAGTTACCAAGGTAAATTATTTTTAATATGGTAGGGAAATACCATGGACCAATGTCTTACAAAAACCATGGGCCTGTAAACCACCAACAATAAAATCCAAATTTACTCTTCCTTCTTCTTTGGAACTTTTTCTTTTAAATTATCCTTTGTTTTTTTTATTCTTTTTTTTTTCTTCTCCCTTTTTTCCCTTATTTATTTTTTTCTTCTTCTTGATATCTAGTACTAACATCTAATTTTATTGAAGAAAAAGGATTATTTGTTCAATAGTAATTTCTGAAGTTTTTTTTTAATGGAAAAATTCCCTAACGTGGTCAAAGACCTCGATTTCTCAGAGAAATTATGAAATGATGGGTGTTGGTCCTAAAGTCTGCACCTGACTGCCAAAGGGCAGAGTTAGGCCACCTCAAGTTTTGGAAAATTTTGTTTTTGATAAATTAGTTTTGTTGGTCAACTAATGGATAGGTTTATTAAGACAAGAAAATTGGTTGGACTAATCAAACAACATGACTACAGGTTCCTCTTAGCTAATGACATACATTTTTATGAACATGTGAGGATGTAGAAAGATAAACAAAGGAAACAACAACAAGCAAACAATGAGTGACCTGCTGTGTTAGAGTCAAGACTCAAAATGATATTTTAAGACCTAACAAATATCCATATGCAAATCATCCAACATGTTGAAAAATAACCAATCTTCTTACTAAAGAAATAACTGATTAATAGATTGCATGTCAAAAAAAAGATGAGTTACAACAATAGCTGAAAGAAAAACGAAATGTACATTGCACACATCACAATTTTTCATCCAAGATAAGATTAAAACACATAGAGACTTGAGAAAGAAAACACAACTGTCATCAATATCTATCTATCTATCTATCTATCTATATTCACTAGGTAGAGAGATTTATAATCATATAAGCAGGTCCATCCAAATCTGATGCTTGAATATTTCACTAAAAACTGAACCCTCCAACAATACAAAATCTGCCCATTTATCATTGTTGCAGAGGGTTTCGACCATTTTCTAAAACTAAATCTTAACTCTGCATAACAACTAAATGAATTAACTAACATTCCTTCATTACAACTTGGAAACACCTCTTTAACTTAAGTGTATTTAGTGGAAATATCAATTGTGACATACTTTAACTTTACTTAAACAAATGTGGTTCATATCACACAAAAAATACCACTTATTATGCTTTGAAAATAATGTCTCGAACCTACAACAAGTAGAATTCTACAAGTGCAAAAAATAACTGTTGTTTATGCTGGAGTGAAATAACACTTAACAAAAGAACTATGACATATGAGAATGACTAGAACTGTGCATTGTTACCCATGTGCATTCCACTTGGAGACTAACTGGGAGATAAATTGATTAGATGGCATCATCCTCAGACTCTTCCTCCTCAAAATCAACAATTCACTTCATATTATCTCCAAGAAGTAGCAGGTCTTCTGATGTTTTCTTTGTAGTTTCTGGTACTTCTTTTGCATCTTAGAATGATGCTTCTCCATATGCTAATTCTGTTGTTGCAAATTCTGGATTTGTGGTTTCAATGCTTGCACCTAGTGGTTGTCCTTTACAGTTTCATCAACCTCTTCTTTTGGTTTAATTAAAACCTGTTTCTTACCTTTATCTTTCAAACTATGCTTATCATCCATGGAATATTTATTATGATCAACTAGCACTTTGCTTTTTCTGGATCTCATTTCATACATGTGCATTGTTTCATACCCTCTTCCATGGGATTCTTTTGTAGACCCCTGAATTTATGATATGTTGACCTTGATTTCTAGTTCAATGCCATCCGAAAATTGCCTAGAGAGGTAACCCTACATTTTGGGAAATGATAGCAAAATCCTTCTCGAGATCTGGGCCAAAGTTCCCTACATCTTGTTGTAAACTTGAATCTACAGGGTACTCTGTTTTGACAGTTGCAAATTGCACTCCTGAAGTTTCACCCTTGCAGAATTTCAATTTTTTTCTAACTCCTGTCATTTTCTTCAGTGTATGGATTGCCAATTCTTCCATGTTGGAAAAATTAGAGCTGTGTTCATCTTCAATTATGATTGGTTGGGGGTCCTTCAATGATCGGTTAAAAAGTGCCTTGGAATTCAGTCTTAACTGATTTGTATTTTTGGTTTTCCTATTGGTTTTACTGGGCATTCCAAGGCCTTGAGTCCCTTTCCTTTTTTAGTTTTTCTTAGCTTCGAGGGAATCCTTAAGGAAGGTATCCATGGGAATAAACTTTGATTTTACAATTTCAGGGTTGTGCTGCTTATACCTCATTTTCCCTCTCATTTTTCGTTTTAATCACTTTACCCTGCTGCATGATGGGAGTTACCTGTTCATTTTCTGAATGGTTGGGTGACAATGGGCCCAATGCTTGTTTCTACATACTATAAACTCTACCACCCTAACTTTCTCTTCGTTTTGCAGTGGAATATCTCAACTGTATTCAATGGTTTTCCTCCTTCCTTGGGGTTACTGACTTGTTTGTTCTTGATGGGGTACCTTTTGTTTTTGAGCCCTTTTTCTTATTTTCTGTTTGTTGGGTAGCCTTCGATGGGATACTAGGTTCATGGGAAACCCTCCCTTCTTTATTGTCTTTATTTTTTTCACCCTCAGTCTATGGATTAGGTTGTTGTTCTTGTTCTTGTAAACCCACATATTGCGAAAAGTAGTCCCAGGGCATTTCAATTTCACCAAAAGAGAGTAACACCAATATTTTAATCAAACCCTGATGACACAAGATTTTGTGGGTAGACTCAGGGTGGCTTTGAACCCTTCTGGCCATCTTATTTAGACTCTTGAGTAAATAAAAGGGTAAATTCAATTCTTTATCCCTGCTTAGGTGCATGAGAAAACAAAGATGGTAACAATGCACAATAAAAAATATGCCCTCACCTGTGATGTATCTATGGATTGTTGTGAGGGTTCCTTTCCATTCTTCCTTTCTCCATGTGATGGGAATTTCCTGAATCTAGTTGGGGTTTTGGTGCTCTGACACCAAAAATTTATTGCACAATTCTGGGGGTAACTTTCCGTTTTTAAACCACCTTTCCCCGCAGACTAAGGGAGCACAAGATGCTCCAATGAAATTTTTTGTAATGTGGATACATGTGTCCCTGAGTTGGTTTTGGAACCCATCAAACATCAATGAAAACAATACGGCCACACATGTATGATATCCCTCGAACATGCAAATGAAGTCGTACCATTTTTCTTTGACAAAGAGATCCTTGATTTCCAGGACATCTTCGAATAGCTCGAGCCCTTATGAATCTATTTTGTTCAACTGCCATTGATTTCAGGGAGACACCATTTTTTTTTTTACCACCTTTTCTACAAGAAAAGAGATGAATGTGACTTTTATTCTGATGTAATTTTCCACCTGTGATTCTAATCCTTGTAATGCTGCAATGATGAGAACTGAAGGTGCAACTTGCATGATCTAATTACGACTGTGTAGTGATGAATCTAGAAACAAAATTTCATGAACTTGAGTTCACATGAGTATACATACACATGCAGGAACCATCAAATCATTTTCAAATATTTAAAATAATTTTCAAATGTTTAAATAATTAAAACAACACGCTTTTACTACTATTTACAAGAACACGCCTGTTCTTGCAATCAATATTTTTCTGCACTAAAATGGCTTGGTCAACCTGCTATAAGCTAAATACTGATAAATCAAGATGACATATGTTATTAACCCAAATTAGAACGTGAAACAACCTTCCAAGAAAGAAAGAAAAATGGTGCAAAGTCAATATAAGGGTAAGACAATTCAAGCTGACTCATTAAATAATGGAGAAGAAACTAAGAAAAAATTCATACTTTATAGATGTATAGGATAAAGGAGGGTACGAGCAGAGGTGAAGACCTAGGTTTCAACAATGGGGTTGGAAAAAATCTAGATTGAGACTTGCTCTGATACCAAATGAAGTGGATCTGGTGGTCCACTTCATGAGAACATCATGAATACAAAACATAATTCCATATTTCCATAATAAATAATATTTATCTACTATTCATTTTACATATTTACTTGACATGATATGAAATACAATACGTCTATATAAATACACACCGGGAATGATAAGTCATGCTCTTTCCAAAGGTCACGATTTATCATTTACATTATCATTCCTATTTACATAATAAAAAACCTATAACATATTATTAAATAATAAGAATGTATTATACTAGGTATATTACACCTTCCTGCTTAGTGCATCAACCACGTTATTCTCTTTACCTTTAATATGAATTATGTCAAAGTCATATTCACTAATAAATTCCAACCATTTAACTCGTCTAGAATTTAACATTGGATTATCAAACAAATGTTTCAGACCACTATGGTCTATCCTCATCTCAAACTTTTTTCCCATGAGATAATACCTCCACATATTTAAGGCATGAACTATGCGTGCCAACTCTAGATCATGTGTGGCATAGTTATGTTAAAACTCCATAATTTCCCTTGGCTGCGGGAGGGAAATCATGGAGGTAACCACAAGACACTTTAGGTTGTATTCTGACCTATACAACTAGAGAGGGCTCTCTCAAATATGTAAAGAATGAAAACACTCAAAAATATTTAGCAATGGGCACACAAAGGTCAGATTCTACAATAGGACCTGTTTTTTTTAAATGGGTTGGTAAGACAAGAAAGAGAAGGAAACCATTGGGAAATGGAATCAAATCATGAACTTAAAAATATATAGTCAATAGTAGGCGGTGTACTCTCAGAAAGAAAAGGCAAAGTAAGTATTTTTCTTCAAAGAATGATCAATATTTGGATGGCAACAAAAAAGAAAAAAGGACAACCCATTACACTAAGAGAACCTAAAAAAGGGCGAGTTCTTAATGTAAATTTAGAAGAAAAACAAAAAGGAGATATATTACCATGGACACAACACCAAATAACGATGAATTATGAACATGAAATCCTTAACACATAAACAAGTATTTACTGTATGAATGGAGCATCAAATGTAGATGAATTCTAAACATTTAATCTCATCTAAATACTGGAAAGAACAAACAATGATGGAGATAAGAATTAATAGGAAAAACACACTGAGAACAACACTATGATGAATCTTTGCCTCCAAAAGCACAATACCTCTGTATTAATTCATAAGGATGTTATAAGAAATTGATACACAATACAATAAATTCTTTGGATGAAAGTCGAACCCCTTTCTCCATACAAACTAATAGTTTAAATAATAAAAAACAATTATGCAATTGTTCCTATTTTGATAGAAATCAAATCAAATAAAAATCATAAAAAATAAACTAAATTAAGGAAAAGGTTGCAATGTCTCGAGTTGTTGGAAGGCTGCTAGATCAAATCTACTTGGAATCTGGAATAAATTTTCAATGTACCATTTGTCTCTAACTACCAACCGTGTCCACATATTTGGATATTAGGCATTGATTACATCCTCGTTCCATTTGATAGCTTTTCACTAAGATCCTGAAAAAGATCCAAAAGATGTGGCAGAATATGCCATTTGTTATTTTTGCAACGTCTAAATTAACTGCCACATACCCTTGACTGCTAATTTTCTGCCATTAAATCTGGGATCTCTGCCACACATGAACTTTCTTTCTCTTTGTTGGTAAAAAACTTCCAGAATTTCCCTATCACCATTTATCTCTATTCATTTAGTGGAAAGTTCAAAATTTACTTCTCATGCACACAAATTCCTTCCACTAGAGTCCTTCCAATCTTGATTAAATAAAATGAAACATCCATTGTGCTATCTCCATTTTGATGAACTCCCAACTATTTGTGATAACTTCTTCAACTATAATTTTCAATTCACTCATCACTTCAGGTTCTGGGTTACTCGAAAACTATGGATATCCTTGCAAACCCTTCCATCATTCCAGATATGAAAAGAGGAATATTATGATCTTTTGAATTCATGAAGGTATACCAAAAATATCACATGTTCTCCACCATTCGGGTTCTCTCAACAAATGTTTACACTTGGTATTTTGAATACTTGCAATTTGTTGCTTGAATTATGCATTGATGACCTGTGGGATTCTTGTGAATTGCGTTCAATGTTGTTGATGTTTTGAAATTGCTTTAATGTTTGGGCACCTGTTTGGCGATGAACGTTGCATATGTTGTCGATGAGCATCAATACCTTTCTCCCCCTTCTCTTATTTTTCATATATAGAATTTACATTACATTATAGCCCCAAAGGATTCGATACCTTACAAATTTCCCAACTTATAAAGAGTTACAACAAACTACTAACCACCTTCAAACAAACTGCTGAACTTTAGGATTAAGTTGTTGGCCTCATTAATACAGGTTTATCACATCAAAACTACATGGTTGAATGAAAAAATAATTGATTTTTCTCATTTCAATGTCGACCTGGTGTACATGATCCAGCTGGAAACCAATCTGATGCTAGCCTGGTTCTTTAGTAGACTTGCATAGCGTAGTCTTTGCAAAAATGCATCTTCAACACTTGCACAATGCAAGCTCACTGTGCAAGCTCTGTTTCCTCCATAAAATCTTCCACTTGAAATATTGCTTAGAAATACTTAATCTAATTCCTCTAAATATGGTTATGATTATTGGTTGACAATTCATTTATGCCAAGTGTCTTACCACTGCTAAAATGATGCCCAGAAATTGGAAATTCAATGCTTGAATACCTTCATGAAAACTGCGACAATTCTTTGACATGTTGGATTTTACACCTAGAAATCTCAGATACATCTGCCACATGTTTTTAACTGCCCAAAAAACTACACCTTTGATCATACTTCAGTTATCATTTGATGTGATAATGATGAACCTCACAACACAAGTGTTTGATGAGAATATCCAGATCTATCCTTGTAGAGCAATTTACTTCTTGTGGAAATTTAGATTCAACGCTTTTACGCACTACTATGCATCGTCCATGGAAAACATGAGTTTCACCTTTAGAAATTTCACCCTACCAACAAATATTTTCCTCAACACGTCTATAATTCTCTCCCTGGATTTGTAAAATTGATAGTTTTGGCATATGGACTATACATGGATAATGGCGATAACCTTGAGATCTATGTAATATGAGGGTGGGAAGGGAGGATTACTAGAGAAAATATATTATATATTGTCTCTATTAATGGACCCCCCCCCCTCATATATGGGGGTGGGGGTGGGGCATAAATGAGAGAAATGTACACTTCTTTGCTCATTTTGAAAATTGGAACCATATAAAAATCCTTGCACAGTCCTCCATTATACATGTCTGCTGTCGATTGGTGCATTGTACAACTGGTAATTTTTTGTTAACGCCGTGGGAATTATCCCATATGTGTCATGTGAAGATGTTTACATATGTTTATTGTAACGTCCTCCTCGTTATGACAACAACTCTGATAACAGGTGCAATTTTTTTTTTTTTTTGTTTAAGGTGTGTGCGCACGTGTAAAAAGGAAGCAGACACACTTGACTCTACGTCGCCACCCGACGACTAACAAGACACAACCACGATGATCAAAACAAGAAGACATAAGGCGCACAACAAGTAAATGCATGCATTAAATGACATACTGTGTTATGTACAGTACGAACACAGATGGAAGAATCCATAGTAGTAGATTTTACTATTTATGCATAGGAAAGCAGGGCCTTTAATCTTAGTTCTCTGCTCCAGAGAGAGAGAAGGTCAGATAGGCTGCTGGCCGACTGCTCAGGCAAAAACTAGTAATCTCTGTCAGGAGGTCGCAGTGGTGGGAACTTTGCCTTTAAAGAGCCCGAGACTACTGATACGACCTTAGAGGTGTGTCGTAAGAGTGGAAACCCTGCCTTTAAAGGGCCCGAGACTCTTGATACGACACTGGATTATTTACACAAAAAATAATCACACACACAGACTTATATACAAAGTGACTAGCTTTATCAAATCGAAGAGTCTGATATCATACAACTGTGAGTTTGGAAAATTCCAATTATAGTACTAACCCTGAAATTAATTAACAATCTCAATACATCCTATAAGTTACATATACCATAAAATTACAATAACATTATCTTAACAACCTCACATCTTATGTTATAATAACCTTGCAACTAAAACATCAATCGCGAATCAAATTACTCCTTGTATGCTACCAATGCAATGAAGTTACAATAACTTTACCATAAAATAAATCAACATTACATTGATCATAACTAAATAAAATGACGACCACCTTGAAACTTACAAGTTATCTACAACATTATTTCCACATTTCCATAAAACATATAACAACATCACCTTAACAGGTCCATAACCATTAGCACCAACATTAAATATTTCATTATACTATCGTTACCTTAAAACAAATATACTAACATTAACCTTACCCTAAGCATTTAACATGAAGCATTACATTACATGATTCTTCCATTGTGCGCAAGTCTCATTCATCAGGAAACATGTCATTCAATTCTTAAATAATCATCGGCACCAGAATAAGTAAGTTTAAGCCATCATTAGAAATAACTATATAAAAACTAAATATCTAGATCCACCATCTACTACATAAATCCTCAAT
>SNQJ01S0001285.1:129039-139273 GCA_010110895.2 Picea sitchensis
CCTAACTCAATCCAGATTCCAAGGGGTTCCACTGATGCCTCTGCATCCTCAAGGTCCAAAACCCTGCACACTCAATAAAACTGAGTCAATAGCACCTGTCTACGTCAAAGCAGTAAAACATCATATCATCTATCATAACGCATCATAATCAAGGATAAATGTTTTAACATCATAAAAGTCCAGATCACTTGCGAGCAAGTGTCCTCAAAGAATAAGTTTTCTTAGTGCGCCAGAGCGGGATGTTACATTTATATATGCAGGCCTCTTAACCCATATTCAATGCGTTTTTCAATGAAACACCCATTGTGGCTCCCCCTTGTGACTTGTCAGTTGGTGCTAACTTGTGTTGATTTGTTGCTTGGTGCTTAGCTTGATAGCTCATGATATTGATAACTTATGAGATTGGCTTGAATACTTGGAGATTGGTCACTTCGGGCCCAATATATTTTTTAATAACATTTATAAAACAACCCTACATATGAGCCCGAGAACCAAAATTGGTTATAAAAGCCAAAAACCCTTCTAATTTTACTCATTTGCCCAAATTTACAAATTTTCTACAAAAACTTATCCAATTTCTCTCCAAAAACCCAAAAATGGGCCTTCGCCCAACAAGTTCCAACAATTTCCTCTCATGCTCTTTTGAATTCCTTGGCTCATAACATACCACATGCCCATTTTGTGTAAGGATTCCACTAATTCTTTTCTTGCATGCATCAATGCACACTATGAAATCCTCCTATAAATTAATAATCTTCAAGATTGGTGCATTTGTCAAGAATTCCTTCAAATGTTGAATTATTTCTTCACATTTGGAGGTCCATTCAATCTTTATCCCCTTCTTTTGAAAAGCGGTGATGTGATGTGCAATCTTTGAAAATTATCCATTAAACCTCCTATAGTATCCAACTAATCCCATTAATGATTTGACTTCTATACATTACTTTGTGTTTTCCATCCTCTAATGGCTTCAATATTCTTTGGATCCACTACCGTGCCTCCCTCTGAGATGATATGCCCTAAGTAGTGGATCTTTTTTTGGTAAAATGAACATTTTATCAACTTGGCATATAGTTGATGCTCCATTAACACTTGTAGCACCATCCTCAAATGTTGTTCATGTTCTTTTTTTGACATAGATAGATAAGTATGTCACTCAAGAAGATAATGACAAACTTATCCATGTAATTTCTGAAAACACAATGCATCAAACACATAAAAAAATTGGTGCATTTGTTAGTCCAAATGGCACCACCATGAATTCTTAATGCCCATATATGGCTCTAAATTTTTTCTTACCAATGTATTCATCTTTTATTCTCACATGAGGGAACCCTAATATTAGATATATCTTGGAAAATACCTTTGCTCCTTTTAGTTAATCAAAGAGATCATCAATCCCGAGAAGAGGGTACTTGTTCTTCACTGCGGCTTTATTTAGCTGCCTAAAATAGATGCACAGTCTCAAGGTCCCATCCTTATTTTTCAAAAAAAGTATTGGTGCTCCCCAAGGTAAGACACCTCGACATATATACCCTTTCTTGAAAAACTCCTCTACCTACATTTTCAATTCTTTCAACTCCATTGTGCTCATCCTGTAAGGAGATTTGGATACTGGGGTAGCTATAGGAATTAAATAAATAGATAATCATAAGTCTCTCTTGGGTGGAAAACCTGAGATTTCCCCAAATACATCCTCAAATTCTTGTAGAACTACAAAATATTCAAGACTTGGACTCTTATTCTTGGCTAGCTCTTCCACATGAGTTGCAAATAATTGACAACCTTTCTGAAATATATATTCAACTGTAAGGCTGAAATATCCCTTATAAAAATGGGTCTTGCAATCCCTTCCACTAATCTTTGTTTTCCTTATTCATTAAGATATGTAAATGTCTCATTATGCAAATCTAGGATAACATTATGCTTGTCCAACCAATCCATTCCAATTATGATATCATATGATCCCAATGGTATGATATTCAGATCTAGAATTGTGCTCACTCTGTTCAGATCTATTGGACAACCTTTGACAATATCATTGATCCTTATTTTGGTCACAATGGCTAGCTAAAACAACCATGATCTTTCAAGCTTAATTTTATTCAAATGAAATATTTCCACTAAATTAGGATCAATGTAACTATGCCTTGCTCCTGAATCAATTAAAATAGTAAAATGATGATTGGTAATATTACCTTCCACCTCAATCATGTGGGATTGATGTTTTGTATGTCAATCTTCTAGGGATACATATATCCTTGGAATATTTCATCCCATGTCTTCTACTATATCCTCCTAAATATTATGCATGGTCATGATTATATCTCCCTTATGAGGAAAATATTTGTACATGTGCTCTCCTTTACATCCCCAACATTTGATTGGTGGTATTGGTATTTTTCTTGATGATTATACTATCTTGGACTCACTATGAGATAGTTGGATCTGCTGGTATATATTAGGGATAATCCTAAAGGAAGGAGGTTTGAATCCTTTCTTCCTTTGACCCGTATTATCATTCTTCTTATCTCTCCAAGACTTCGATACTATTGCTATTCATTTGTTCTTCTCGTACAAGTACTTTGCCTTCCTAATGGCCCCCTCCAGAGTCTTTGGCTCATCAAATTGAATATTATCTCTATAGAATGATGGTAGTCCACTTAAGAACTTTTGTATTTTCAACTTCTCCTCTTGGATAAATCCCACATACCTTGGTAGCTTTAAGTACTTCTTTTCATACTCTTCCATGGACACATTTCCTAACTTGATCCCAAAGAACTGTTGCATATTTTTGTCATAGTAATTCTCTAAAAGATATTGCTGTTGGAAATACTTCTTGAATTTCTTCCAAGACATCTTCTTCTCATCGGTGTGTTTGACTTGCTTCAACTAGTCTCACCACATAGAATCCTCCCCTTGTAGATGGTAGATGTCAATCTTGGATTCCAATTTATATGACTTGTTATGCAACTAAAATTATTTTTTGATTCCAAGAAACCAACAATACAACAAATCCCTGTGATTAGCTCCTTTTTTTGCTTCCATTGGTTGCTTTAATGTATTTTTCTTCACTTTTTTGCTAAAGTTAGTGCTATTTGCATTGAGAAACCCAAGTTGGTGCTACAGTAGGTGCTATTAGAGCCTAAGTCAGTGCCCAATTTAGCATCCTATTTAAGGCCCAAATTAGCGCCTAGTTTAGCTCCTAGGTTAGCTTCCAATTTAGCTTCTAGTTTAGCATCCATATTAGTGTCCTTTTTAGCTTCTAGTTTGGCTTCCAATTTAACGCCTAATGTGCCTAAATAGTTAATTTGTTGAGTTTTTGGGGTTTAAGTGGATAAGGGCTTTGGGGAATAGGGGATTTAGGGATTAAGGGCTAAGGGATTAGGGGTTACATTTTAAGGGATTAAGGGCTAAGGGATTAGGGGTTACATTTTAAGGGATTAAGGGTCAATGGATAAGGGATTTGGGGCTTAGGAGTTAGGTAGTTTAATGGTTAATTGCTTAGGGATTATATATGGTCAAGGGCTTAATTACATCCATCGACCTTGCACATAATCATTGAGACTGTCCATGTCTCATTGTCATCATCCGTCATTTCCATATGTAGAATCTTTGGCAGAACTCTCTTGAAATGTCATGGAACTTCCAATACACCCATCACAAATGTCTCCCACTGACCCCACAGAATGAGCAGTGAATGGGGCCAATGTTGAAATTTCTTCAATATATGCTTGTATGCATCAAAATTTGACATGGTTAGACTAGAAGCATGCCTTGACAGTATGGGAGGGTTTCAAGAGTCAAGTATATTTGATGTCCCTACATAATCTTTGATATCATCCATGTTTGCATCAACGTTCATAATGGACGTCTCATTGTCATCATTCGTCATTTCCATATGTAGATTATTTGTTGGAAATCTTTGAAATGTCATGGAACTTCCAATTCACCCATCACAAATTTCATGCACCGACCCCACATAGTGAGCAATGAATGGGGACAATGTTGAAATTTCTTCAATATGTGCCTGTATGCATCGAAATTTGACAAGGTTAGACTAGACAAATGCATTGATGGTATGTGAGGGTTTGAAGACTCAAGGATGTTTGATGTCCTCACGTAATCTTTGATATCGTCCATGTTTTCATCAATGTTCATCATGCACATTTCATTGTCATCATTCATCATTCCCTTCTATAGAATTGCTGGCACATGGGCAGACCCGAGGTTCAACGCTTCAACACCGCACCAACAAAACCCTAACTATCGACCCTTTCGGCAACACCTGTGAAGCAGATGAAGTCTCACCTGAGGTAGAGGCAGGGGGAGTTGTAGGACTCAAGTGTCTACAACCTAGCTGGGGCACAGATATGTGATCACAAGACTTAACAGAGCACTTAGAAGATAACATTTACTAGATTTTACCCTTATTAACATCGCAGGTTAAAATCCCTAATTACAGAGAAACACAGTATTCAACAAGATCTAAGCATATCTAACCATTTAGCACGTAGCATCAAACAAATCTAGCATTCATTCATGTTATTTAGTAATAAGCTACTACATCAGATGCATCTAAAATACATAACGATTCAACACTAAGCATACATCACATCAATAACACAAAGCAATCACAACACAAGATGTGCGTGGTTCACCCTAGTGTAGGGATACATCCACCAACTCTTCTTCTTTCTTATTATCTTCTTTCAATATTCTTACATGCACAGAGCCACAAAAACCACTCCTCATAAGACAGGAGATCTGCGCGCACCTTGCCAGATCCACCTTCCCCGATTTAGGTCACAGCACAAAGCCTTCTGACGCATTTTGAACACAAGCTTCTTACAATCACTTGCACTTAGCTCTGCAAGTCTTAACACATAGTATGCACACAACCTCTATATCCGCACTAAGTCGATTCTACTAGGTCTATCCTCTTTCTTACATTGCCTAGATATCTATTTATACATTACAAATGGGGCCTAAACATGGGTAAACCCATGGGTTGACATCCCATACCTGTTACATAAACCCTAAACCCAAAAATCCCGCAAAAGGAGTGAGATCCCGTGATCTCCGCTTCGCCTAGGTGCTCTGTCTTCGACCAGCCTGTCGAAGTCCCAAAAATGGTCAAACATGACAAGGTTCTCCAAAAATTGGTCGAGGGCCAACAAGCCCCCAAAACTCACCTGTGACTCATCCTGAGTCACTCTGACCTGGGAAAATTTGCTTCAAAGGCCTCGAGATTGGCTCGAGCTACCTCAACTTGCTGTTTCACTAGAGCCTCCTGCTCGAATTTTTTTTGGATGACTTTCTCTGTGACCGGTCCTTCCAAGCGTTATTCCACTATGGTGACCATTTGTTCCAGCTGTGTGACTTATCCTTCGATCTCCTAAAAAAGGGTGTAGGCTTCGTCCTGTATCGACTGAAGTCTTTGGGTCACTTCCATGACTTTACTCTGGATGGCATGGATCTGGTGTTGAACTACACACTGTTCTTGTGACCTTTTCATCTTCTCAACTGCTGAAAGCAGTTTCAGCTACTCTTTCATTGTCTATGCTTGTTTCTTTACCTCTTGAATCTCTGCTTCTAATGCCCTTAGTTCTGGGTCCTCTGTGAGGCACTCATAGGTTTGTGCATTGTGTTTGCTGAGAAACTTATATTCTGAGGCCAACGCCTTGATTATTTCTACTGCGCTCTTGGCAGTTTCTTCTCTCTGGTCTCACACTTCCGACATAGTGCTTGGCACTGTTTGCAGTTCTAGTTTTTCCACCTTTTCTTGAAGTTGTTGAATAGCTTCAATGAGCTTCTCCACTTGAATTTCCACTATGTATTCTAATATCTGTGTGAGGTCTGACATAGAGAGAAGTTATTTAATGACTTCTTCTTTAACTCCAATCTTCTCTGTGAGCAACTGTTCTTTTTCCTTCTGGATTTGTGCTTTATCCTCTTCAAACTTCGCCTGGAGGTCATCTTTCTCTTGCTGCACAACCCAATGTTACTCTAAGGCTTCCTCCTTTTCTTTCTTTAATGCCTCCGTGGCCTGCTCCTTTTCTTCCTGGACCTGACGAAGGCGAGCCTCTATCAAATATGCTAATCCTCATAGTTGGGTAGGCTCATCACCTACTTCTATGCCCCCTGATGACAACAACATAATAGACACTGCGCGACTCGAATAAAGAGATTGCTGTACCCTGTTAAGATTTTCCTCGATCTTGTCAAACATTGTCTCCTGTTTGGCTTTGTTTCACTACAAAATGTCCTCCAAGATGTCTGATACATCTGCGATGATAAGGTCAATATCATCCACCATGAGTACAATCTGTAATTGTGGCTTATTTTCTCGTGATTTCTTCTGTGTTGATGGTTTCTTCAGGGAAACCTTTCTTTTCTTGGATGTCTCAGCCTCTGTGATGGGATCCTTAGGCGGTGTCACTTCACCATATTCCTGTTTGTTTTATTCCCCTTCGTTCTCTTCCTGGTCTACTTCATCATCTCCTCCTCCTCCTCCTCCTCGTGAGTCTGGTGTAGTTTCCTTTGATGCGTTGTTCATTTATTGTACTTATTCCTTCTTCTTCCTTCTACTGCTACTGGGTCCATCATACTCTTCTCCTTCGAGATGCCTCCAATGGTCATATTGCTTCACCGTGGCGAAGTGCTATTCGGTGTTGTTCTATTATTCCGGCAAGGTTCAAGTTCTGCAAACTTTCCTTCTACGAAGTCCTCTCTGGAACCTCTTGCAATTTTTCTATCTTTGATTTCTTCTTATTGAGATTTCTTTCTTTCTTCCCTGTGATCTGCATCTCTGGATTCCTCTTTCCATTCTTTTTTTTAATCTGTTCTTAGTATAGAAACTTCGCACTGTTGAGGATCTTTCACAGGGTTCGAGGGTAATACTTTTTCTTTTACTGATTCTGGAGTAGGTTCTCTACTCTCCTGGATGGATAGGTTCTTTAAAAGTTCTTGTGTTCTTTCAACTTCGACAACTAAGTCTTTAGCCCTCAGTTGCTTCAACTGGTCCTCTTTTTCTTTTATTAAACACACTATTCTCTTAGCCATGAAATCCCTTAATTCTTGCTTTTTATGTTCTATATCTTCCTCTTCTTCGTTCCTTCATATATGATCTCTCTCAATCCAAGTACTTCTTAACAAAAGTGAAAAAGGGGTTTTGTTCTCAACAAACTTAATGACCTCAAATTCTTCTTTTGTTGATGTTCCATGAGAACTCATAGGTACATGAGTAAGTCTTCCACATAAGGTTATCATATTTCCTTTAAACAATCCTATTCCTCCCAATGAAGGAATCATAACAGGCTTTCCCAAGATTTCCCAAGTACTTTCTATCATGATGTTCACCTATGTTTCTGCGTCCAATACACAGTCTATGTCAAAATATCCTATTCTTGTTTCTATGCACTCTTTCTCTTTTAAGATCTTTGATAAACTGGTGTCTCTGTGATCATTCAATGTTTCTTTCATTTGCAGTAATATATCCTCAGATTCTTTTTGGTTCTTTGGCATATTCTTAGTCTCTTGATCTTCCTCATGGTATTCTTGTCTCATGTTCATCTTTTCAATTTTAGCAATCATTCTAGGGCAATCTAAAACTTCATGTCCAGTAGCCTTACAACAAAGGAAAATAGGACCTCTACCAAGGAATTCCTTAGCAAGATGTATCGGTCTTCTGCAACTATAACAAAGAGTCAATCCTCTTTTTCTCTTGAATGATCCCCAACCTTTCCTGCACTGCACATTGGGATTACAGTGATAGACCTACAAAAAATTCTTTCTAGGATCTTGCATCCACTTGTTAGTCCAAAAATTCTTTCTATGCATAGGAATAATATATCTTTCACTATTTCTATCAGATCTATTCATATCACATCTTCTTTCTTCTAGCTGTGCCCTAGTTTTTAGACTAGGACAAAATCTGTCAAATATACCTAGATCCATTCTTTTGAAACAAAAATTTCCACTTATCTTACCTTTATTAGAGCACCAAGCTTTAAGATCTTACCTCTTTTCTTCAGATCAGACTTCTTTTCTTGGCATGAAACTTCACAAGTCAAATAGAGTACTACACACTACAACAATAGATCTACGCAAAAAGATTTCTCTTTTTCTCAGTTCTCAACAATCACAGTTTCATGTCCCAGCAACAGAACCATTTGTTGGCATAGGGGTAGACCCAGGGTTCAACGCTTCAACAATGCACCAACAAAACCCTAAATACCAGCCCTTTCAGCAACACCTGCGAAGAAGATGAAGTCTCACTCGAGGTAGAGGCATGGGGGGTTGTAGGATTCAAGTGTCTACAACCTAGCTAGGACACAGATCTGTGATCAAAATACTTAACAACACACTTATCATATAAAATTCACTAGATTTTACCCTTATTCACATCGTAGGTTAAAATCCTTGATTACAGAGAAATGTAGTATTCAACAAGATCTAAGCATATCTAACCATTTAGCATGTAGCATAAAATGGATCTAGCATTCATTCATGTTATTTAGCACTAAGATACTACATCAGATGCATCTAACACACATAAATATTCAACACTAGGCATAAATCACATCAATATCACAAAGCAATCACAATACAGGATGTACATGGTTCACCCCAGTGTAGGGCTACATCCACCAACTCTTTATCTTCTTTCAATCTTCTTACATGCACAGAGCCATAAAACCCACTCCGCATAGGACATGAGATCTATGCGCACCTCGCCAGATCCTCCTTCCCCGATTTAGGTCATGACACAAAGACTTCTTACACAGTTTGCATACAAGCTTCTTACAATCACTTGCACTTAGCTCTGCAAGTCTTAACACATAGTATGCACACAACCTCTAGATCCGCACTAAGCCGATTCTACTAGGTCTATCCTCTTTCTTACATCACCTAGATATCTATTTATACATTACAAATGGGGCCTAAACATGGGTAAACCCATAGGCTGGCATCCCATACTCATTACATAAAACCTAAATCCAAAAATCCCACAAAAAGGGGCGAGATCCTGTGATCTCCACTTTTCTTGGGCACTCTATCTTCGACTAGCTTGTCGAAGTCCCCAAAATGGTCAAACACGACCAAGGTTCTCTAAAAATTGGTCGAGGGCCAACAAGAATCATTTTCAGAACTCTCTCGAAATGTCATGGAACTTCCAATACACCCATCACAAATATCTTCCACCGACCCCACACAAAGAAAAGTGAATGGGGCCAGTGTTGAAATTTCTTTAAACTGTATCTATATGCGTCAAAATTTGATGTGGTTAGACAAGACACATGCCTTGATAGTATGGGAGGGTTTCAAGACTCAAGGATGTCTGATTTACCCACATAATATTTGATATTGTCTAGTACATTTGCATCAATGTTCATCATGGACGTATCATTTCCATCATTCGTCATTGCCATATGTAGAATCTTTGTTGGAACTCTCTTGAAATTTCATGTAACTTCCAATACACCCATCACAAATGTCTTCCACCGACCCCTCACAGTGAATAGTGAATGGGGCCCACATTGAAATTTCTTCAATCTGTGCCTGTATGCATCAAAATTTGACATGGTTAGATTAGACACATGCCTTGACGGTATGGGAGGATTTCAAGACTCAAGGATGTCTGATGTCCCCACATAATCTTTGAGATTGTCCATGTTTGCATCAATGTTCATAATGGATGTCTCATTGTCATCATTCGTCATTTCCATCTGTAGAATATTTGTTGGAAATCTCTTGAAATGTCTTGGAACTTCCAATTCATCCATCGCAAATATCATGCATTGAACTTGCATAGTGAGCAATGAATGGGGCCAACTTTGAAAATTTTTCAATCTGTGCATGCATGCATCAAAATTTGACATGGTTAGACTAGAAACATGGCTTGACGGTATGGGATGGTTTCAAGACTCAAGGATTTATGATTTCCCCACATAATATTTGATATTGTCCATGTTTGCATCTATTACCGGACAAATCGGTAGGTGCAGACACTAATTGATCTCCCTAGATCCACCTAGATCTAGAACAAAACACACCAGAACATGACACTTTCCTTAAGTTTTAGATATTGAATTTACTAACTAAAGAGGGATGAGTGACATACCGTTTAAATTTCGCTTCCTCTCGCCATCACCATCCTAGCTCCGTTCCAACGCTCATACAATGATGAACCTACAAAATAATGCAACCAACCAAAGTGATAGAAATAGCA
>SNQJ01S0001285.1:139323-153721 GCA_010110895.2 Picea sitchensis
TGTGATCAAGGAATCATACAATAAAACACAACAAGCTTTATAGGAAAGAATCATATTACTGTATCATATTAAATGTGAAAGAGAGATTACAACCATTTCCTTGATGTCGTAAGGTCCCTTCTAGTTGTCCTTCATTCCCCACACACTTTCACTCCAAGAATTCTGAGAGCATAGATATGATAATATTCACAATGTATCTTGACAAAGTGACTCATCTAGCCAAGCTAAAAATCTCCAAAGCTCAATCAATTCCAAGCTAATCCCAAAAGCTCCAAAGCTAACAAAATCTAACTTTCTCCATGATAACTCCTCTCCTTTTATAAGTTGAAGAGGATAAGGTGAGGAGGCTAGGATGATCCCACTAAATCATGAAAGTGAGTAAGATACAAACCATTCAGATGCCACCTCACCATAGAAGTTTCTCCTTCTAGAAGATTCAAGAAAACACTTGTTTTTCCCATGTGTAGGCATTCTTACACCCTGCCTATAGAGAAACCTGTGAACATCTCGCACCCTAGCTATGGTTCAACCTGCGAGAATCGGACATTCTCGCACCCTACCTATATAGCAACCTACGAACTTCCTTTTTTACAGGGTTTTTACAAGGGAAAATGAAACTTCTTTTCTCAGGAAAAGTTCTTCTCCCTTCTCTCTTCGAGAACTCAGGCCACTGACCCCTCTGAAGGCAACATATAGGTTTACATCATTAATGGTCATAGGGATGACAAAAATAATGTGTAACAGAGAGCCACCCAAAGTATGCAGTTAGAACAGAGTGATAGCTGAAATACTTTGTCGAGTGTGTGTAGGGAACAAGAAACAGTCGATCAGAAACCTTCCAACAAACAAGGATACAATACAATAATATATCATCACTGAGGTAGGAATTCCCATACTCAGAATACAAATGACTTAAAGCATAAATGCCAACATGCAAAGATCCATGTCAAGTAAGACAGGTCATGGCCACCAAACATACACTGTGGATCCATGCCAATATGACTCAAATCTGAACATAGCCACCAAAAATACACTGTGGATCTATGTGTTAAAGACTCAAATTTGAACATAACCACCAGACATACAATGTGGATCTATGCAACAGTACACTGAATATACTCCAACACAACCTGGATTTGTCAGAAAATATCTAGGGTCTTCATCTCCACCACTCTATAGTATGAATCTAACCATGTGAATACATGTGTCGAAGTTGAACATGGTAGAAACCACTTGATTACCGGTCATTAGTGTATATCATTAACAAGCGTGAGGGAAATCACCATTAATGTCAATGACTCCCAAGGTACACTAGTACAATCCAACGAATGTGAATTAATGAGCTGAAGTCGAACACTTGGAGGAATCTCCTGATCAGGGGTCAATAATGAAAACCCACTGTCGAAAGCGAGGAAACCTGCCATTGAGGCATGCAAGTTCCAAGGTACCAATTATTTTCTAAGTCTAATTCCTGGATAATGAGTTGAAGTCGACATTGACGGGGAAAAGGCTTCGTCATAGGAAGGGACAATGTATCCCCCATCAATGACCTGAAACAAGTAACAAGATTTGGAGTAGATCGAGGTAACAAGTGATTTGGGACTGACTCAGGATGACCGACACAATAGAAGGCTTAAGGACTGTAGAAGTAGCCGATGCAATAGAAGGAGCTTAAAGACTGTGAGAAATGGCCCGTATGATGAGGCTTTCCGGGTTGAACTGCTCTTTGAACATATTGGCGACCGACCAATTTGTCTTGGAAATACTTGAATTAATAATAAGGATGAGAGACCAATTTGTAATCTTATGGGATTATATTTAATGAGAGATGAGCGGATTTTCCAACCCTATAGACACAAGGCGGTGAAAGGGTGTGTGTTCCAGCTGACTCTTCCATAGAATACAGGTTTAGATACATTTCTTTCCCAATTCCCCCCCACCATTTTTTTTTTTTTTTTTTTTTTTATTTTTACACAAGCTTGTGGGGGATAACATATGCTTGTAATGTAAGCTCATCCTTGAGACGAGTCCCTCGAGTATTTTTAGTGAACCCTAGGAAGGATTGGTTTAGTCCCATTGTGGGTCTTTAAGTGTTTATTTAATGAGTCCAAGGATATAAAAATTCGAAGGTTTTCATGATTATAGAGTGGAAAAACACTTAAAAGAAATCTCTGATTTCCTTTTTCATAAAATAGTCGATGAGGCTGAAAAAGAGAGATAAATTATTGCCCAATAAACACTTTCTTCAAATACTTTTAATGGTATTGAAAATATGAATTAAACGGCAATCTTTTCATGTTTAGAGTTTGAAAAGAACTTAAAGGGAACTCCAATGAGTTCCTTTTTCATATAACCTTTACAAGACAAAAAAGTGATAAAAGTATACTTGGTTTCAATCTCACATATTCACAGTATGAGGAAAATTAAAGGAATAAGCTTTCGGTAACTTATTCTCATGTGATACTTGAACGAGAAAAACAAAGACTAAGCTTGGGATTGTTTTTATTTTTACATAAGCTTTAAAAAAACTCGAAACTATGCTTGGGATAGATTTTTAATTTTTGGAACAAGCTTAAAAACTAAACAAAACTATGCTTGGACCTGGTTCTGTTTTATGGCTTGAACCACTAGAAACTATGCTTGAGGTAGAGTGGTTTCATTTTACACAAGCTTGAACCATAGAAAACTATGCTTGGACTTTAACGCTTACATGGATGGTTGGTGCCAGCCCCAACCCAAGAGTCTAAAAATTTTAACTTAGGCATGTGAAGTGGGAGGCCGAAAAATTTCCCCAAGCTTTGTTTCATCCAACTCAAAGGAGAATGAAATGAAGCAACAAATGCTGGAGCGAAGGACGACAAATGGGGGAAAACTATTTCATTTTTTAGCAGGCTTGACAGAAACAAGAACTATACTTTCGTAACCTGTTTTATTTTTTAACAAGGTTTCCATAGATATGAAAAAAAAACTATCCTAAAGTAAGTGGTTTCTTGATCATGGATTCCAGGGACAATGCTCAGGAATGACACCATGTCAGGGACAAAAATCGATCATGGCTTCCAAGAGAGGTCTTCTGGAAGGGAAGAAACACCTCTAGAAGGAAACCATGTGAGGGAATTAAGCGACATGAGTAAAGAGGATGGGAGCTCTAACAACCCTGTGAATATCACCATGTCAACCTCTTTTGGATCCTAAGTCATGAGAAGTGAAGCCATGGGGAGACAATGCCACATAATTGACTTTGTGGCGGGGGTGTCTAGATGCATATAAAAAACATTTAGGGAGGAAATCTGAAGTGAAGCAATGAATGAAGAAGTTGATCAATAGTCACAACTCATCCATCATGAAATATATCACGAAAAGTAGACACAATAGCTTTCATGGCATAGACATAATCATGAGGTAAAGAAAAATCCAAGGGTCTTGGACTACCAAGGCGATCAACGAGAACAATTTTCCCTCCCAAAGTTACAGGCTGAGAAGGCTCCCTAAGGTTGGTTGGTTCTTATTCAAAGCTAACAGTTAGTATGACACAAGATGAGGTTCTTAAAATCCTTAAGCTGATAGAGGAAAAATACTAGGATGCACCTTCATCTATAGGAATAGAACATATTGACCACAAACACATGCATGTCTGGAAAGGAATGTGAGGAGAATCTGAGGTCGGATTAGCACACCCAATCCAAAGCAGGATGGCCCCTCATTACTTGGAGGTCCTATGGGAGAAGGAGATACCCTTGGCAGGAGATTATCAATGAGAAAAAATGGGTAGTATTGGGTTTTACACTCTCTAGCGGGGAGAGTAGGATCGAGCAGATGGAGAGATCATATTGAACACTTGAGTTTCATTCTCGAGGAGAGAATGGGGAATTAGATAAGAGCGAGAAATGGATCGACCACTTAAGGTGACACTCTCTAAGGAGAGTGGGATCGACCCGAGGATGGATTGACAGTTTAGTTTCACTCTGAGGGGAGAGTGGGATTAATCGAAAGATGCAGGATCCAACCACTTGTCAGGTGGTTCCAACTAAGGGCGTGACAGTTACGACATGATCAACCGGATTGGTTGGTGAAGGGACCGGAGTGATCGTTCCATAAACTATTGGAGGGTTGAGAGAGAAATCTTATGGTAAGCAGCTAGAAGTTGAGGTTGAGAAACAATCATGTCTTCCAGTAATTTAGAGGCCGATCCCATACAAGGGAAAGGTGAGTGAGATGACTCCCTTTATATAACATACACAGGAACTTGACACTAATTTTCTTATTCCCAATGGTATCACTGACTAGTTGTGAGTCATCAACATGTGTTGTTGAGCTAATGACATAGGTTGGCGAGGATGTGCCAGACCATGCTTCTATAACCTTGGATAGACCCGGGCATTCCTTAAGAGAATGGCTACCCTTACAAAGCACGCAAGGGTACCGGGCTTCTGAGGGTTGTTTAGGTGATCTTGACATCATCAACACTCCCAACATGATTATGAGTAACTAGTTGTTTTCCAACTTGTTTTACAGTGGTTGGAGGTTTGACCCTCACTTATCTTTCTTCTTCTTAATCTTTCTTTTCTTCTTCTTCTTATTCCCACTGGGTTACTAGCTTCAAAATTTTCACTCAACGAAGAACATGAAATGAGATTTGACATTCCTGCTTGAAGAAGGTTAAGAAGACCTTATTGGTGAAGAGGTGAAGGATCAACATGAGGTTGATGCTCTTGGGGGGAGTAAGTGCTTGTGAAATTTGGGCACTAAGCATTGAAGGGATTACACAGTGGAAAACAACCATGTCTGGTAATCCAATTGTGTGACTTGGAAGGCTCAAAGTAGCCATGTGTGGGGGGGAACAATGTTTCCATAAGAAGGGAAGACAAAAGGTTTCCACAGGTGGGGTTCCTCCATTGGTCATTCAATGAGCTGACACCATTAAATAAATATCAAATATAGAGATTTAAAAAAAAAAAAAAAAAAAAAAAAAAAAAATCTAGGAAACAATCAAACAAACAAAACCTTCTTACAATGAGCACACTAGTTGGTGATGGAATCCAACATCCCAGCGGGGAACAATGTAAGAAGGGGATGAGTCGTGGCGGGTGGAAAAGTTATGTTGATGACTTTCTTAGCGGACTTACACCTTGGTGCAAGCTCCCCACACATAATCATGGGCATACCATCCAAGGAGCCCGAGTAAGTTTAATGTGTTCGATTCAGTACCGTGAAGACTTGCCCCTCCATAGTAACTTCATGTAAAGAACCTAGAGATAGGCCACTAAGGTTACCAATCCCTCTGATTGATTCCAGGGAAACTTGATCGGCGGTCGATCCAGCGCCAAAGGGTGTGGAGTATCTAGCCGAAATCCCAGCGAAGGGCTTCCTCATCATTGTGGGTATACCTCTCCAAGGAGCCCCCATAGCCACTGCGTAATCTCTACATAAGACCAACAAAGTGGTGGAAATTGCTTCTGTTAAATTCTCAATGCGACCTTGTGATTGACACTTGTGTTAGAAGGGCTTCCCAGGGACAAAATGTAATAAGTGGATTTAACAGCTCCCTAACTCAAGATTCTATGTTTGTTTTTGATTTGGAAGTTATCTTTCACACCTATTCCAAAGCCTACAACTAATCTAATGGGTTTGCTACCAGAAAATATAAAATGTCTAATCAATTTTTATAAAGCTCTTATTTTATGGCTATTGTTACTCAAAGGGAAGATGGTGTGGGCAATATGGTGTTTTGACCAACTCAAAAATTATGCAAAGATATGAGATGCAATCTTTTCATTTCGATGAAAGCTAATACTTTCACGAGAGGAGAAAGCATTTATCATTCAGTTACACAATGTCCCAAAATCTTGGCTTCATCCAATATCCAAGATTCTCCAAGAAATGATAAAGATGTTGTACAACAATTCCACAATTCCACGGCCCCCTAGAGCCCATGAGGAAATTTTTAATTTAAGATCAAAAAATGCAAGAATCATGCAATTTACGCTACTTGAAATGCAAGGATACCCCAATCTAATATAAAGCAAAATTAAATCTTTTTGTTTCAAAATTTCACTAAAAGAAATAATAAATTTCTTAAATCAAAGAAACCCAAACTAAAAATTCTCTTTTAGTGAACTATTCAGAAGAAATCGATCTTTCCCTAAACAATTCTAAAGAGAAACACATGCTTTGTAGTTGAAAGACACTCAAAGCAAAGAGACTAATCCTTCAAAACCAAACAAAGAAATATGGATAAAAGCAACTCAAAGAATGTCAAAGAGGTAAACTGGATCAATATAGGCTCCAAAGTTCAATCCAATTGTTCAAAAAAGCTGGGTCATCAAAAGATGACGAGACCCAATCCAAAAATTTACAAACAAGTTGCTTGTTTGTAGGTGTATTATAGTCGCGAGAATCAAAGATTCTCAGTGAACAAAGGTTAGTACTGCGAGGGTTCACACTAGACTTAACTTTGAGAGGGTCTTGAACTGGGGTGTTTCATGAACCACTAAAGGTGCAGTGTGAGAATGCACGTAAAACAAGAAAAATTGAAAAATGACTAAGTTTGAGTGAACTTTCAGATCCAGTGAGTCTTGATGGATCTCCCACGGACTTAGAGACTGATTTCAAATTAAAATAATAGGTAAAGAGAAAATGGGCAACAAGATACCACAATCAAGTCGTATCCCTAATTGAGTCACCAATTTTGTTATCGGACAAATCGGTGAGTCTTGTGGACACTAAGCGATCTCCCTAGATCCACCTAGATCTAGAATAAAACACACGAGAACATGACACTTTCCTTAAGTTTTAGATGTGAATTTACTAACTAAAGAGGGATGAGTGACATGAACAGTATTTCTTCCTCTTGCCATCACCATCCTAGATCCGTTCCAAGGCTCATACAATGGTACGCAAAGAGCGCAAACCAACCAAAGTTTTAGCAATAGCATAAACTCAATATAAACTGTATGTGATCAAGGAATCATACAATAAAACACAACAAGCTTTATAGGAAAGAGATCATATTACTGTATCATATTAAATGTGAAAGAGGTGCACAACCATTGCCTTGATCTATTAGGTCCTTAATTTACTATCTTTCATTCCCCACACACTTTCGCTCCAATAATTTTGAGAGCATAGATATGATAATATTCACAATCTATCTTGACAAAGTGCTCATCTAGCCAAATAAAAATCTTCAAAGCTCAATCCAATCCAAAGCTAATCCCAAAAGCTCCAAAGTTAACAAAAGCTAACTTTCTCTCCATGAGAAATCCTTTCCTTTATAAGTTGAAGAGGGATAAGGTGGGGAGGTTAGGATGATCCCACTAAATCATGGCTGATGGAATCCAAATCATTGGATGCCACCTCACCATGAAGTTTCTCCTTCTAGAGATTCCGAGAGAAAACACTTGTTTTCCCGTGTAGAATTCTTGCACCCTGCCTTTCCCACGTGTAGGAATTCTTGCACCCTGCCTATAGAGAAACCTGTGAACATATCGCACCCTAGCTATGGTGCAACTTACGAGAATCAGACATTCTCGCACCCTGCCTATATAGCAACCTACAAACTTCCTTTTTTATAGGGTTTTTACAAGGGAAAATGCAACTTCTTTTCTTAGGAAAGTTCTTCTCCCTTCTCTCTTCAGGAACTTAGGCCACTGACCCCTCTGAAGGCAACAAATAGGTTTACATCATTAACGGTCATAGGGATGACGAAAATAATGTGTAACAGCATCAACATTCATCATGCACATCTCATTGTTATCATTCATCATTCCCAAAAGAATTTTATTCTATTAAACCATTAAACCATGATTCTATTAAGTTGAGACATCCTAAAAGAATTTTATAGAGTCCAAAATGAAAGTGGTTTAATGGTTAATGGGTTAGGGATTATATGGTGAAGGGATTAATGATATCCATCGACCCTACATGGTTAGTAGTGAATGAGGCCAACATTGAAATTTATCCAAACTATGCTTGTATGTGTCAAAATTTGACATGGTTATACTAGGCACATGCCTTGATGGTATGGGAGGGTTTCAAGACTCAAGGATGTATGATGTCCCCACATGCATAATATTTGAGATTGTCCATGTTTCAAGGGGTTAGGGGGTTAGGGTTTAGATGGTATAAAGGTTAAGGTCTTAGGTTTATGCTTAGTGAAATATTTCAATTTATTTTAAAATATAAATTAATGAACAAACTTTGGATACATTTATCCTAATGGTTTGGATTTACATTGTTTTACATATATGATACATGTAATTATATTTTTTAACAATTTCGAACAAATGACCACTAACCATGCTAACTATTATCCAAGTAATCCTAATTTTTTTTCCAATAATTCATAGAAAAGATTGAACACTTTAAGGATATTGCAATAGGTAATTTGTATTGACACAAATAATACTAAAGCATTTCAAAGTTTGGGCCATAAGAATATACATTTTAAAAACATGGATTACAAATAATTCTAAAAATTTAGAAGTCTTGGTCATTAACATTACTGTCCACAACAATGTCATCCAGTGTATCATTGTCATTGTTCATATGTTTTTTCAAGTATTTAATAATATCATCATCCTCATCTTGACCTGCATCATCTTCATCATCATTGAAATTTGACTATAGACCATCTATATTGCTACCATATGTATTTGGATCATCATTTTCTATACCATCCATATCGTTGTCTTCCATAACATCATCTAACTCTAGATTGTTGTATTCTTGTGCCCTAACATAACCATCTTCAACATCATCATGGATGTTAATTTCTTCAATGTTCTCCAATACCTCACTCTCATTTTGTTGGCCATCATTTTTTTTCTCAATATCCACTAACGCATCGTCAAATACATGCCTTAATATTGGATCATAATGTATGAAAAATATCCATTTCGGGTCCAAAATATATTAATAGAAAAATACTTGCACATGAATGACATACATATATTAGACATATCTTATACAAATTTTATTGATTAATAAACACATATATATTATCACAATAAAATATAAATCAATGGATTAATGATCACTACCACTTCTTATTTGAGTTAAAGAAGTACTTGCTCAGAATGAATTGGTAGAACATAAGGCTCCTTATCCTCCAATAGGAACCTCGAGGAATCTGTAGAAAACAATCCACTATGGGTATCATGTCTTTGTGTCCTCTCAAATACTTCATACCATCTACACTTAAAAATACAACATTTAAAAGTGCAGTAATCCAACTCAATAATTTCTTGGATTTTCCCAACATATTGTAGATTCCCTTCAACAATGTTCTTATCTTTTGAGCTTGCTCGACTGGATTGCCTGAAATCAACCATGATGCCACAATCAAAGGATCATCTCTTTACATCTACACTTTTTACATGATAATGTCATCCATATGCCCACATTGCAGGATATTTCCTTTCCTGTGAATGACCATTTATTTCAGAGAAAACAAATATAATGATGAATATTAAAAGAGTTAATATTGTCAAAACTGTAAGGAAACAACATTTTGTAAAATTCCAACTGTACCTTTCTTTCACATCCTATACACATGTTTATTTGATCTTCTGTTATGTTTGAATCTATACATGTATCTTCTATTTGATTTTGAATTTTTTCAGTAACCCATTCTAGTGTGCAATCTTTGCCCCATTCCCCAAGTAGATCACTTGGAAGTGGAGTATTCCTTGGGTTGGATCTCTTAAACTATCTCCATGATTCTAACACTTCTCTTTTTTTATCATACAAATCAATCCATTTGTTCATAAAGTCCATGTGGCATAGAATGAAGTTGTTGAGTATAGCACTTTCGTCTACAACTATTACATGTCAACATGTTTATTTCAAACTCCAAATGTTATGCTGTTAATTTTACAAATAAATTACAGAGAAAATTAATTATTGCAAGGAAAATAACCAAAATGATCATGAATTTACTTACTAATTTCTAATTGAACACCATTAGATTTTGGTTTTTCACCATCAATAATATCTGATGCTTGTTCTTCATCCCAGAAGCGTAGCCCATATTCAAAATCCCTACCAACGAATTCACATAGGAATAAAAGTGATTCATTCAATACATACCCTTCAACCATACAACCCTTTGGATGTGCCTTTTGTCAGACATATATTTTTAGAGTTTTCAACTACCTCTCAAAGAAAAATATCCACCTCGTTGACACAACACTCGTCAATTCAATGTCATCGACTAGGTGTATAAGTAAATGGACTTGTAGGTCCATGAAACTTATAAGGAGGTCATTCTCAAATACACATACAATTTCTGAAATTTCCTTCTTCCATTTTGGTACTTCACATTCACGAATATCCTTGGAGGTCACCCACCTAATATAAGAATAGTAAATTAGTATGAACCTTTAGTGAAAAATTAAAATGGAACATAATATCTCTATGTCTCTCACACATGAACATTTCATACCACATACCTTGTAAATGATGAAAATTGACTTATGACATTCCTTAAGTCAACAATAATACATGAATCCCCCCTAATTTCCAATGGCATGATATGCTATCAAACACATTCATCAAAGTTCATTAGTAATTTTTCTCACACAACAGAATATCAAAATATATTTAGTACTTAATCAATTTTACCAGTGAAACTTGAATTATGATATATAATACCTTCATAAAATTATGAAAATCACGTGTTTTAAATCTTGTGATATGTCCATCAACTTTAAAAAAATGATCCAATAATGACCCATAGCGAGTAGGTGTCCTTATTGAATGGATGACATTTTTTAGTTGGTGTAGCTCTTTTTTTTTTTCAAAATCCATGGAGCTTCTGCATATGTTTCATTTTCCCTGTTTGGCCACAAATGTCTTCTATCAATTTTGGTACAAGAAAGAACAATATCTCTCCTCAAAGACAAGGTGCCCTTCTCTTTACCTGATATATGTCGAAATATAGAATATGGGACATTTTTGAAGATGTGCATAGGATCTAATAATAGGTGAGATATTAATAGATCCTTCCAGTAAGGGAGCTCATAAAATATGGATTTCCTTTTCATTCCTTCCGACATATTAACTGCAACTTGTTCTGGTTCTTCAATTGAATCACCTGGGTCAAAACAATCCTCCCAATATTTCAATTCAACATCTTAATAGTTCTTAAGCCAATTACCTAGACCCATAATCATGGGAGGGCCTCTATTTTCAACTTTCCATCAATTTTATTCTTCAGACGATTTATAAACTTATGATCTGGTGGTAGAAAAACCCTGCTGTTTGCGTAAATACATTTATGTAAATATTTAGAATACCTCCCTTGAAATTTCTATGCACATCTTGGACATGCAAATATCCCCTTTGTTTGAAGCCCTATAATTCAATATGTAATGTTAATTGCATAATAATAATAGTATAAAAGTAGTATGAAAGTTGGAATGAAAATAAATTATGAGTGTGAATCCATAAATATTTTATCTTACCAGAACATACACCAAGTCCTGGGAAATCATGAATAGTCCAACATAGCACACCATACAACATGAAGGACCTATTTGATGGAGGAAATGATATGCCATACATTCTTATGCCTTTCCATAGAAGTTGCATCTCATCAATAAAAGGCTGTAATATACCAAATATAAAAAGTATGCAGAACATAAATAAAATGCTAGAAATGGCAGAATAACAGTAATATAACCAACATAATCTCCACAATAACACATAAATGATATAAGAACAACAACATAAATAGCACTTTGATTCAGAAAGAAATGTTCACGGGCCTCTTCGAGGGGGAAACATCCAGTCGATCAGCGCTCTGTTACAATAATCTCCAAGCTTAGGTTTTCATACCCTCGACCCTCATTTATACTAAATATGTCTATCAAGAGAAGCATTTAGAGGAAGATCCTTCTAGAAGCGGAAGCTTCTATTAAGTCTTCTTACATCCGCCTTATTCTATTTTATTGAAAGCCCTTATTAATATTGACCTTTATTACATCCGAATATATTGCTCTACCTATGTGCGGGTTAGGACCCTAACATGTCCGCCCCCTTAAAAACAACCTTGTCCTCAAGGCTTGAGATATGGAAACCGCTTTAGAATGGTAGCTGGTTCCCAAGTGGCATCTGCTAGAGTTGTATCTTTCCACTGGACTAGCACTTCCTTGATGGTTCTATGACACAAGCGACACTCACGCTGGTCCAAAACTACTTCTGGTTGTAGCCAAATGGATCCTTCTTTAGCTAACTCTGGAAGGCTGGTTTGAATTTAGCACCTAGTTCCAATCACCTTCTTTAAGCATGAAACATGAAAAACAAGATGTAGCTTCGAATGACTGGGCAGAGCTAACTAATAGGCAACTTGTCCCACATGCTTGAGAACTGTATAAGGACCATAAAATTTGGGCGCTAGCTTCTGACAATGCTCAGCCTTGAGGGAAGTTTTCTTGTATGGTTGCAGTCGCAGAAACACCTGATCCCCTTTTGCAAATTGACATTCAGAGCGACCTTGATCTGCTTGTTGCTTCATGCAATTCTGTGCCATGACCAAGTTCTCTTTGAGGGTATGAATAATATCCTCTCGAACTATAAGTGTTTGGTCAACTGCCTGGAACTTCGAGGTACCCGGTAAGTATGAGAGAACTGAAGGTGGATTTTGTCCATATACCACTTCAAAGGAGTCATGCGTGTAACTGTATGGTAGGAAGTGTTGTACCACCATTCTACTAGGGGTAACCATTGAGCCCACTGATTTTTCTTTTCAGAGGAAAAACACCTTAGATATGATTCCAAACACTTGTTGACAACTTCCTTTTGACCATTAGTCAGGGGATGATAAGCTGTGATGAGATGCAATTGGGTTCCCTGTAGCTTGAACAATTCTTGCCAAAAATTGCTTGTGAAAGTTGGGTCACGATAAAAAACAATAGAGTGTGACATGCCATGAAGCTTGAAGACCTGGTCCATGAAAATTTGAGCCACCATGGATGCAATAAATGGGTGTTGAAGAGCGCATAAATGAGCATACTTGGAAAGGTGATCCACAACCACCATTATGATTGATTTATTTCCTGATTTGGGTAAGCTAGTAATAAAGTCCATAGAGATATCCTTCCAAATAGTAGGTGGAATCGAAAGTGGTTGTAGTGTGCCTGGAGATTTGACTGTTTCTCCCTTTTTGTGTTGACACACATCACATTCAGAGACAAAATTACGGATGTCTTGTTTCATACCATCCCAGAAAAGATAACGTTTGACCCTGTCATAGGTTTTGGTGAACCCGGAGTGCCCCGCTGTGGGTGTAGCATGAAGCTCAGAAAGTACCGTGGATTTAAGCTTTGATTGTTTTCTTTAATACAAACAACCTTTGTATCAAAGCTCATCTTGGAGTCAAGAGTACCTTGGGGGAGTTGGAGAATTGGTCTGCAATTGTTGGATCAGATGCGAACTTTTGGGATCTTGTAGCCATTCCTGGCAAACAACTTGGATCCAATCTGGTACAATAAAGGAAAGAGAGAAAAGGGATCCTTCTTCTTCATATTTTCAGGACAGTGCATCTGCCACCACATTTTCTTTGCCTTTCTTGTAAATGATCTCATAATCATATCCAAAGAGATTAGTCACCTGTTTTTGTTGCTCTGGGGAGGAAATGAGTTGTTCCAGAAAGTACTTGAGGCTTTGATGGTCTGTCTTAATTTGGAAACATTGCCCCAAGAGATAAGGGTGCCATAGATCAACGACATGCATTATAGCCAACATTTCCTTTTCATAGATGGGTTTTCCCAGATTCCTTTCAAATAGTTGTTTGCTGGTGAAGGCTAAAGGTCAACCCTCTTGCATAAGGACAACACTGATTCCTTCCCTGAGGCATCACATTCCAACATAAAGGTCTTTGTGAAATCAGGAAAGGCCAAAACTAGAGTGGTGCACATGGACATATTCAAGGTTTGGAAATCTTGAGCAGCGACTGGAGTCCAAGTGAAAGAGTTCTTTTTGAGGATAGCAATGAGAGGTGCTGCAATATTTCCATAATTCTTAACAAACTTGTGATAATACCCTTTTTAAGCCCAGAAATCCATGCAAGATTTTGAGAGTCTTTGGGTGCGGCCAGTCTTGCATAGCTTCAATCTTTTTTAGATCCACCCTGATGCCATCCTTGCCAACCATATGACCCAAGTATTCTACTTCGGAGGCACCAAAAGCACATTTAGACTATTTTAGGAAAAGTTGGTGCTGAGAGAGTAGATGGAGAACTCGATCCACATGATTAAGATGGTCTGTCCAGGTTTTTCTATAGATGAGGATATCATCAAAGAAAACTAAGACAAAATGACGGAGAAAGGGACGGAAGACA
Source organism: Picea sitchensis (assembly GCA_010110895.2). Taxonomy (NCBI): domain Eukaryota; kingdom Viridiplantae; phylum Streptophyta; class Pinopsida; order Pinales; family Pinaceae; genus Picea; species Picea sitchensis. Next base: position 153,665 of record SNQJ01S0001285.1, read on the forward strand.
TGATTCATGAGGCTTTGGAAGGTGGAGGGGGCATTACACAATCCAAAGGGCATGATT
>SNQJ01S0001285.1:171697-185039 GCA_010110895.2 Picea sitchensis
TGTGGTGGATGCTGTTTCAGCATTGCAATTCACGGGCTGTTTCAGCCACGTGAATTGCGCTCTGACTGTTGACCGCTGACTGTGTCGGCTTCCTTGTGTTTCAACATCGTCGGTTCTGGCGGTTTCTCTGTGTTTCAGCATCTACAACTCTGGACTGTGTACTAGCTCCGTGTTTCAGCATCTTGTGACCTCAAACTATGTAGCATCTCTGTGTTTCAGCATCTGCGGCCTCGGACTGTGTAGCAGCTCTGTGTTTCAGCATCAATTATGTGTTTCAGCAACGGCGGTCTTGGACAGTTCTGTGTTTCAGCAATAGGCCTTGAATGCAAATCTGCAGCTTTGGACACTTATGCATTTCTAATCAATGGTTAAGTACGAGAATGATGTAAAATATTATGCAAAACAGATTAAACATATAGTAATGAGAAGGGACGTTGTATACCTTTGAGATGATCAGATAAAGTGATAGGATGAGTCTAAATGTAGGTGATCAAGAGTATAATGGTGGCAAAAAGTATAGGCAAAAAGGTACATTGTGTGGTCCTAACAGTTAGGAACCTAACAAAGGTGCAATATAAACATCCATATTTTTAACTTGATGTTTTCCTGGAATAATGAGAGTCTTCATAAAGTGCTCCTTTCTAATACTCATCCATGGGGGAATATTGTATACTATCAATCTGATTGGCCAAACACTATAATTTGAGCTACAGAAAGAGAATGGGCACACTACATCAATTGCAAGACCAAACATAATACTACATGGTTCACCTTTGAATTTACTTGGACATTTTTCCTCTATGTGTTTCATTTCTTTGGAGTCAAAAAAAATTCTCACGAATCCATTTTTACTCCTATTCTTTGCATGCCAGTCCATCAATTGTGCAAGTGACTTGCAATGAAACATTTGTTGAAGTTTAGGTATAATTGGTATGTGACGTAAAACCTTCTTTGGAACTATAGGACCTTGTACATCTATATGATATCTCTTCTCTTTGCATACAAGACATTCTACCTTGTTTTGATATTCATCTCTATATAAAATGAAATCATTTTTATATGAATGAATTTGCTTATATTCAATCCCCAACTCAACCAACAACTGAAGTGATTCTCTGCAAGTTGATGGCAACACATTCTCTTCAGGGAATATTTTAATTTTTAGTGCCCTGCAATATTTCCAGATATTAAATGATGCAAGAGAATCTCTCCACGTCTTCAAGCACCAAAAAATCCAGCACATTCACGTACTAGGTGGGAGCGGATCCCAAAGAGGACACACCAATCCTATTGAATTCAACCTAAATTAATTTTTTTTTAATGTAATTAAATGCTTGAGGGCTTAGGAAAATCCGAGCCATGTCTTTTAACATGATGAAGTTATTGTAAGATGTAATGTCACCTTTAATGGCTGATAGGTTGATGGCTCTAGATCCAATTCGGACTAGATGACCATTAAATAAAATTCAATGTAATTTATGAGGTTAGGTGAGTTGGAGGGAAGGCTTGAGGAGCCCCTCTTTTGTGAAAATATCAATCTATCAATATTCATTAGTTTGGAGTGAGAAAGTAGAGAGAGCTGAAGAGAGGAGGAGAAAGGTGAAAGACTCTGTTGCAATATGAGCTTGTAAACATTGTACAAAGCATTCAAAATAAGAACAAAAGCAGTTTTTCCTGCGTATGAGGTGTTTTTGTTCTTATGTGTGATGAATGGTTATTATTTGAACATTTTTTTGTGTTTATTAATGTATGATGTATATGTATGTAAATAGGTTACATTTGTAGGTTCAGATAGATTTCTCTATCTATGTGGATTTCTGAGTAGTCCTTGGCTCTTAGTCTTGTGCAAGGAGTGCACACCAGAGTAATGAAACTCTGTGAATATGGTGCAAGGAGTGCACTTGAACTTTGTTGTGAGTTCAGAGAAGAGCGTGCTAGGTGGGCACACCATAACCATTCTGAATCTCAGAAGAAACATCAAAGTTACTGAATACTCTGATAGCTAGTTGGAGGAGAAGGAGCCCCAGAGTTACTGAACACTCTGGAGAAAAGTTCTACAAGGAGTGCCAAGAGTGCACCAGTGAGCCTGAAGAGTTTAGGACTCAGGAGAAGACCTGTGTAAGGAGTGAAATGGGACAACACTTAGACATGTGTTGAGAAAGTATAAGGGGATATGAGTGCAAGGAGTGCGTAGTTGGAGTCTTTGGAGCCCAAGAATCAAAGAGAATCTAGTGCTAGGAATGCACTGAGGACCATTAGAGAAGTCCAAAATATTAGAAGGATGAGTGCAGATTTACAAGAGAGAACAAGAATTCCTTTGAAGGATCAAAGGGTCAAGACCATTATAAGTTGAGTGAGTTGGAAGCTCAAGAGGGATAGCATAGTTGTGCACAGAGTCCCTGCCAAGAGGGTAGAAAACAAAAAATAGTCCAAGTCTCAAACTGTGGGAGAAGCGCAAGTGTGCACCAGGGTTGAATCCCCTTGAAGTTAACCAAATATCAGGAGGGAGAGAGTTTTACCAGGAATGCCAACAGAGGCTAAGTTGATATCCTTGCAGAGGATAAACGTTCAAAGGGTCGAGCCCCTTTGAATTCTAAATCATTTCAAGCTCAAAAGGTGTAGCACAGACATAAGCTGAGTAGTTAGATCGTAGAGAGAAGATCAAAGGCCAAGCCTTTGAAAAAAAAATAAAAAATAATCTCTCATCAAAAGGAGAGCATGACCATAGACAAAGGAGAAAGCTTCAACAGTCGTTGGATCATATTCTAGGAGCATTATGGACCATTAGATATGAGTCCATATGAATGAGGAGCATGTAGAGGAGGAGGAAAAATATGGTTCGTTGGATCTAGGCATGAGGATCATGAGTTGTCAGATCCAGGTAAGTAGAACACATTTTAACCCTGAGGGTCCTTCGAACTCTGGAGGTCTAGAGGTTTCTTTTTTTTTATTANATTAAGCGTAGGACTTCCAAAGTCGTGGGGAGCCAAAGTGGATCTCAACCGTCCATATCCAAAGGATGCATGAAAATCGATTAAGGATACTCCGAAGGTATGACTATCTGAAAGAACAAAGGTGCAGAGTATAGGAGACTCCTGAGGCTCTGAAGTCCCTGAGTGAATCTTGGAAGTTGGTGAAGGAGACACGTATCAGAAAATCATGAGGATGAGAGATTTAACACTCTAGGAGCACAAAGTGTTGGAGAAGGAAGAATTTTCAAAGCTCAAGGTAGTGGAGCCCATATCCACCGTCGATCTCGGTGGACATGTGTCAATGGATCCCATGGTCCAGGGACATGATACTCTAGGAGAATAAAGGTTAGGAGGGTTCGAATCCCCCAAAGTGCCGAAGGGAGGAGTAAATCCTCACCATTGAATGCGAGGACATGTGGCAATAGATCGAGGAGTGCGGTTCTATAGCACTCCGGGAGATAATCGGTTAGAAGGTATGTAGGTTCCCAAAGTCCCAGGAGCCCGAAGAAAATCTGGACCGTTAGATGTAGAGGAAACATGGAGCATGGATTTGAACTCTGTAGATTTGAGGTTTGGGAAGAACAATGTGCAAAGTATTCAGAACTCTCGAAGGGCTAGGAGCTGGAGAGAATCTTGACCATCAGATGAGACATGACATGTGGAGGGTGGATCTTTATCCCTCCAGTTCGATGTTCGAAATATTGTGGGCCTTTGATATTGAAGGACATGTGGCAATAGATCTAGAGGTCTAGGGATCCGAAACTTCAGGGAAAATAGAGAGCAATGTTGTTTGGACTCCCGAAGTCCAGAGTCAATCCCAACTGTCCAATTGGGGATGACACGTGGCGTAATATACCGCAGTTCAAGGACTTGGAATTTCGGTGAAAGTGAATCATCATGTAGAAAGGGAGGACTTATGAAGTCCTGAAGGCATCCTAACCATCAATCTAGGAGGGGACACATGGAGGAAGGAGAGGTATTTTTACAGTTTTGCGTCGAGATATATGAAAGGTCATCTGTGTCTATGACCAAAGGAAATCATCAAAGGCCGAAAGGAGAGATATGAACCATTGATTTGTCGAGTTCGAAGAGCTGTTGATCTAACATTTGGGTGTGTTCATCGATTCGACGATTGTGGAAGTTTTTGGAGAAGCATCGGGGGAAAATTGCCGAAGCCTGAGGCATGAAAGAGGTGTAGGAGTCATTGATCTAGTGAGTACCAGAGCCATCCAATCTTCCTTTTTTGACTATCAACACTTTGTGAATGTTGTGTGTGTTGGATGCATTTAGAGATCACCGAAGTTTCATGAGACGTTGATTTGGTGGAAAGATAAGAGCCATCCGATATGCCCCTTTGTGTTGTGTGTATGTTGGGCGTGACCAAAAATCCTTGAAGCCTGAAAACATTATTTTGAGCCATTGATCTCGGTATTTGCTGAAAGCCATTGATCTTGCCACCTAGTGTTCGATAGGTTGCAGGTGTTGTATGCATTAGAGTGGAGAATAAATCGCTGAAGGGCGAAGCTTGAATTAGAACCTTTTAGCTTGTTGTTTGGTCACAACCCTTGGTCACATGCTATTCCCTCCGGTGGAAAAGGGTATGAAGGAAAAATTTGATTTTAAAAGAAAAAGGCTTGGAGAAATCGTCGAGACACCGAAATAACGCCCTATTGACCAACGCTTGGTCACAGTCTTTGGTTATATGAGGAGTTGGCCTGAGGAAGGGGGCTAGGGGCCCAATTTTTTTTTGAAGGAGAAGGGTCTTAATAAGATCCCGTGAGTTTAGTGTTTGGACCTGGACATGAAATTTGAGGACCTATGAACATTAATATGGGGCTTAGCAGGGCCCGAAGAGATAATTAAGCTTTCGATTTGAATGATACTAGACCAGGAGGTCGCACATACTCTGTGAGAGGGTGGGGTCTGCATCAAGTGGTATTAGAGCTTGTTTTTTGCTGTAGGCAACAGGAAAAGGATGAGAAATCAAGGTGCAATGCTCTGTGAATATTTTTTGCAAGTGTGCAACAGTTGGATACAATCGGAAGAGTTGTAGGAGGAAGCCAATAGTGCTCACAATTACAGAGAAGGAAAAGTAGACAGCCAAGTGGGTTGAGCCAAAAGAACCAATCACATTCTTAGAGGCATTGGAAGGAGATGGATACTAAAGGCCATAAGAATAAAGCTCAAGGAGGCCACCAATAGGTGAGCAAAGAGAAGATGGAGTAAGAGCTCGAGGAGATGAGAGTAGAGCTCGACAAGCTAATGCTGAAGATGAAACAAGAAGAACATGTACACTGGAGGTACAAGTGGCCCATAAAGAAGAGGTTTAGATGGCATATCCAGTGGTTGGTTTCCAAGAGGCAGCGTCAAGTGTTGAGAATGTGGCTGAGGCATGCTGAAGACATCAGTGACACCAAGGAGATGGTTTGCGTTTATGAGACAAAAGTTGGAGAAAACCTCAGTGAGGAGGAGGAGATATCAGTTGAATATCTCGTAGAATACCAGGAGGGTAGAAGTGAACTTTCAGATTTCCAAGAGGGAAATAATATGAGATCAATCAAAGATATCATAGACTGCCAGGAGGGCAGGAGTGAAACCTCAAATTTCCAGGTGAACAAGGAGGAGGAAGTGAGACTATCCGAAAGTCTCAAGAACTCAGAGGAGAGTTTAGATCAGTGTGTAGTGATGACAGAAGAGAAGGATCAGAGGCACATTCTGATCATTGGAGGAATCGAAATATTCCTAACAAGAAGCCCAGTAATGACTAATTCACATGCTACAGTTGCAGTAGAGGAGAGACAACCATCAAGGACTGTCATGATGCATATTGACATCTTCCCAAGAGGTGATAGGAGAAGAGGAGAATTCATATCGAATGATCACTCAATGAGAGATGGAATTGAGGATGTTGGATGATTGTCTATACCATCTAGGAATAAAAGAAGAGTGCCTGAGGGATGCAGTTGTGGAGAGTGAAGAAAAATTCTAGTAGGAGGAGAAGCTAGATGAAGCTGGATTTATGCCATCACAAAGGGAGACAGAGGCACTGATAGAAGAAGAAATGTCAGAGGAGATCGCTGAGCAGAATCTTAGTAGCGTGGTTGTAGAAGGTGAACCTACAGTGGAGTGGCAAGTTTATGCCACATGAGATAGAGACAACATGGGAGATCATATTGATATACCCATTGAGATGTGTGATGAGAAGGAGATGCAGCAGAGCAGGCTACAAAAGAAGAGCTAGCATGTGAACTAGTTGGATAGAGTGATCAAGGAGATAAGGAGGTTGATGCTAAAATCAACAGAGGATATAGTCAACAACAAGAGGAAGCTGAAAAGGGGAGAATGTGTAGCAGTAGGGAAACAAAAACAAGGGAGAGGAGTAGATGGACAACTCCAAATTTAGATTTGGGATCTTGGAGGATCTAAAAAACAAAAACAGGGGAGCCATGAGTAGGATCTCATGATTTTTTTCAGTGCAGGAGTATGATGTAGGAGAATAATTCCATGTCTTCAAGTACCAGAAAAGCCAGCGCATCAACGCACTAGGAGGGAGAATATCCCAAAGAGGACATGCTAGTCCTTTCAAATTTAACCTAAATTTAAATTTTTTTAATGTAATTAAATGCTTCAGGGCTCAGGAAATCCGAGCCATGTCTTTGAATAGGAGAATTTTATTGTAATATGTAATGTCACCTTTAATGGCTGACCGGTTGATGGTTTTAGATCCAATTCAGACTAGATGGCCATTAAATAAAATTCAATGTAATTTATGAGGTTAGGTGAGTTGGAGGGAAGGATTGATGAGCCCCTCTTTTGTGAAAAGATCAATGTATCAAAATTCATTAGTTAGGATGAAGAGTTGATGAGTGAGCAGAGAGAGCTCAAGAGAGGAGGGCAAAGGTGAAATAATCTTTTGCATTCTAAGCTTGTAAATGTTGTACATAACATTCATAATTAATACAAAAGCAAATTTTCTTGCGTATGAGATGTTTGTGTTCTTATGTGTGATGAATGGTTATTCTCTGAATGTTTTTCTATGTTTATTAATGTATGCTACAGATGTATGCAAATAGGTTACATTTGCAGGTTTAGATAGATTTCTCTATCTGTGTGGATTTCTGAGTAGTTCTAGGATCTTAGGCTTGTGCAAGGAGTGCACACTAGAGTATTGAAACTCTGTGAAGCCAATGCAAGGAATGCACTTGACCTTTGTTGTGAGTTCAGAGAAGAGCGTGCCAGTTGGGCACACTAGAACCATTCTGAAGCTCAGAAGAAACACCAGAGTTACTTTATTAGCAAATATTTTAAAGATATTTAACTTTATTAAATAAGCAATAAAAAATAGTAACATACCCAATCAGAGTTCCACATATCTAAGATTATAGCTCTGTTTTTATTATACTTTTTTGACATTTTTTTAAAACCAAACTTACATCACAAAGTTCCAAAACTTCCAAAATAGTTACTCTCCATATTAAGCCATTCTTTGCAATTTTTTATTTTATTTTTTATAACCGAATGCTTTTTCAACATTGACTACTTGATCTAAACAATGTAAGATCATTATCTAGCAAAAATTTAAAGAGAAAAACTCTGTGCTTGGTAACCAATTTTAGTGTACAAAGTTAGATAATACCCTGAAAATAAATTCACTTGTGTATGTAGAAAGTTCACAAATATCCATATTAATGCATTCTTCCAGTAAACTACTTATCTCCTCTTCTAAAGTGGCATAGATGTTCTCATATAATCAAATTCCCTTTCAAATTAAAGGACTCATAAATCTCCATATTAAGCCATTCTTCCAAGAAAATACTTATCTCCTTTCTACGGTGGAATAGATGTTCTCATATAATCTTTCATGTACATGCATACAACACAAATCTGCACATATATTAAGTCATTCTTCAAAAACCATTTGAATATTTCATCTTTCTACATGGGTTGTATTCATATTACATTTAATCAAATGCTCTTCGAAATATGCCTTCATCATGATCTAAACATAAGTGAGATCATGTACATACATAGCTTATTTGTAAGTCTACAAATGTTCATTTTTGTGGTTAGTAAGAAATTAGTTAAGAGTTTGAAAATACCCCAAGAAGGAATTCACTTTGTTGTTTGGAGAAAACAAAAATCTCCATATTACGCCATTCTTGGAGAAGAAGGAAAGGAATGCAATCAAAGAAAATTTAGAAAATTCTCATTTTTTGATGTGGGATAGAGTCTGTTCTCAAATAATCAAATGCTCAAGTTCAAAATTAGGTCTGCATCATGATCTAAACATAAATAAGATTGAATGTACCATTTTAAATGATATAGGAGTACTAATATATTTCAAAATGAATGATCAAAACGTTGAAAATTTATATGGACACTAGTTGAGTAACCCTTCTATGAATAGTAAAGGCTTAATTAAAAAGTTGATCAAACAAAAATTTGAAAAAAAAAAGAAAAAAAGGAAGCATATTCAACACAAATAAGCTTGAACACTTATATATAAAAGGACCAACATAAAAAAAAACTAAAAATCACTAATGTGCAATGTACATACATTTAAGAATCATCATGAATAAACACATCCTTTCCATGTATGGATGCATCCTCCTCAATCAAATTTGTATGGATGCATCCACATTTCCCTATAACACATTTCAAATTTGTACATTTGAAAATTAAATTTAAATGATTTTAACACATTAATTTGTAGTTTTAAATTTTGAAACATGTAATACATGTGATGTTCCAACTTGAATATCATCAACCACACAAGAGGATGACATTCCCATGGTTGGTTGAGTCATGATCTTACCCACCATAGCCTAAGATTCAATAAATTATATATTGTTTAAGACATTTTCCTTTTAAATTAATAATTTAGATGACATTGCAATTTTCATATATAACTAAATTTGTTTTCAACATGCAATGATACCTGTGAACTCCCACCCTCTTCAAACTCTCCTGATGAGAATTGAGACAAGATTTCCCAAGTAGCGGGAGACAAAATAGGGATTTGCGAACAACACAACTAAGAATTAAATAGTGTTCAATGTGTTCACATTAATACAAAAACATAAATTTAATGTATGTTGATTATTTAAAAGGTTGGAGTTTGGACAACTAAAGTGATCATATGTGGATATTAGAAAACACATGCACCCGATTCAACCCATCCAAATTTAAATTCGTTGAATCAAGTCCCCTATTTACTAAAGATTCATTTAACATATGACCAAACTGCAATTAATGATAATAATAAATCAATTATTTCTAAAGATACAATGATATGTATCTAGATCTCGAACTACAATAAAGCTATCCTCAAATGCATGAAAAATTTACTAACTATAACATATACCAATCTGATGTTCGGTTCATCATTCTAAATTAACGCCTTCCAACCATTACGATTTTTTTTTATATACTCCTTAATATCTTCTACTGACATGGAATCTATCTCCTCATCTTTTTTGTAAACAAAATTGGCTCGAGAATTGGCTTCCTCTCTCTGACGGTTCAAACCAACATCAACACCATAAAAATTTGATTCGATATTTTCTTTGATTGCATTCCTAGCCTCCTTTACAACATCTGATATATCTCGCAACTATGAATGTGAGTCAAATTCCCCTATTGGAAGAGATACTAAAGGTTGTGGAGGCCTCTGCAATGTTTCATTTCGATATGCCCCTTTCTGATCATATGTTCATCCTTTACCAGCCCCATAATAACTAGACGATAGGTTGGTATAATCAGGGTGCATGCCAATGAAAAAATCTGCATAAAAGAGTCTAGAAAAGTAATGTGGAACCTCATCACTCCATGTAAAAACTTCCCATATGCTGACAAAAATATATTAAAAAGATGTCCTGCTATGTTGGGGTGCTTAAAATATTTCACCTTCAACATCTTTCACTTTGGCCCCTCTTTGAAATTGAACATAGAAATTGCATTTTATTTTGAAACTCTACATTTTACTACTTCCCATTTATTGGGGCCCATCACCTCTGACTTTCGTCTCCTCATCAAATCGATAAAACTATCATTCGTTGGCCCCATCTTTTTAATATGCATCCATAAAGTTTTGCAATGAATGAAAAAAAATCTATAATCTTTTCTTACTCTCTTGAGGGAGATACAAGCACCTCAAATCATTTTACAGTCTAGTTTTAACACCCGAGCATCGTTCGAGGGTCATTGCTTTAGTATACCCTTCCCAAGGAAGCTCATCACCAACATATGAGGGATAGGTGGATGTAGGCATGTAATCTTCTATTTCTTGATAACTCCCCCCGAATCCACCTTCACCCTCTTCACCAACATTGGAATATTCATGATAACCACTCTCTCATTCATTATGTTATCTCCCAGTAAACTCATCCTCTACACATACACATTTGAAAGTAATTACAACATTTAACAGAAACAAAAAATCTAAAAAATTAAAACACACACACACACACACACACACACACACACACACACACACAGATACACAATATTTTTTTTTACCAAACATATTTTCTTAACATGATGTATTCCGTACATTCTCCGGTGTTAGAGTATTAATGTGAAACCTATCTAAGAAAGTTGCATCCATAGCACTATTTTGAGCACATTCTCTGGATGATCTATTCACAGATTCATTTGATAATCTCCTCCTTTGATTAGATTTCCTTTGGTCACTAGTTACCCCTCTCAAGCTTCCATGCCTTGCAGAGATATGGGTCTCCGACGTCCTCAGAGTCTCATTCAAAGAAGGGGTTCGTATTCCTCCTTCATTGGATAGCCTAGAGTGTTTGCGAGGAATTTTTGGAGACTCTTGTTTCGACATCTCACCTCAATATATATCCTTTGAAAATCCATGAATATGAAAGTTCATAAGTTATAGAAACATAAAATGGAAACTATAATTTATAAAACAACTTGAAGGAATTTAAACATTTATAACAACTTCAAAGCATCAAAGAAATATATTGAAAAAACAAACAACTAAATTTTTTACTATGATTTTATATATAATGAACATGAAAATATTTAAATATAAAAAAATGTAACATGTAGAATATAATCTATATCTGTGTAAATTGTAAAAGGTAATTTTTAATATAATCTATGTGTAACATGTTAAAATATAAGGGAAAAAATATAGCTATCTTTAAAATAAAAATATTTATTTTACTTCTAAACATTAGCTACTTGTATGCTATAATCAACAAGACATTAAAACTTCTGATCCATAATCTAGTAGCATAAAAAAAATAACCGAGAAAACATTTACTTAGCTGAAACAAGAAACAATATTACATGATATGCTATTGTTATCCTCTTAGATATATGCTCAGAAAAACCTTTAAGGGATCATTGATCAAACCCTCGGGGAAGATCTCATCATTAAACTTATAACAAATTGTTAAGAAGAAATTTTAGGGTAAAATATCAAAATAATAACCAACAACATACACATGTGGCACCAACAATAGAAGAGGACATCAACAACATACATAGGGTGGCATCAACAAGGATATGAGGAGGGCGGCACCAACTAGGATAAAAGGAGGATGACACCAACAAGGAGAACCAAAACCCCCAAAAAATAACCAAGAAGAGACCTTTGGAAAGATGTAAAAGGCCCTTAGGGGTCGACATCGCCAAGAAGTTGGAGAGGTAAGCCCACAATGGCTTAATACACTAAGAAGAAATTTCTTAGAGGGGCCACAACCACTCAACAATCCAAACAAGAATAAGCCACAGAAAACCTCAGATCAAAACTCATCTTAGAAGAGTGTGTGTGCAAAGAGTGACAATATGTCTCTTTTATGGTTTTGGTAGGTAGGTTAGGGCTAGCATATTAGTCCTAACTTTAGGGTTATGTTTAAACCCTAATAATTAAATAATTTAAACAAATAATATTTTATAACATAAAATATTAATTGTTAAATCATAAAATTAAAAAAGAAAAAAGCAAGTCAAGGAGAGGGGATCCAAAGTCAAGGTGGCTAACTTTCTTTAGGAAGAAGGAAAGAACCAAACCAAAAATCCACACAACAATTAAGGGGGACGTAACTCAAGCAAGGGGGGTTTCAAGACAAAGTCAACAAGGCAAGTTCTTATTTAATGACAAAATATCCACATGAGTCTCATGATATAACTTATAATCTTTTATCATCCTAATATACAAGGAAGATCGATGATGTGATCATTCCCTTCTTCTTAACTGCTCCTAGGTCTCTTGGACCATCCCAGGAGAGAAGAGGGTCACACATTATCTCAGCTTGGTACATAACCAAGAAACAAAATAAAAGAAGAAACATAAATATCCAATGGGTTACCCTCTCTTTTATATGGACCTAAATAGAACTCAGTTTTACATATATTCTTCAAGGAGAAATGGAACTAAGTGGATTGGACTCAAATTTCATTTTCCACTAATTTTAAAATTAAATTAATTTAAAATTAGCAGTTTAGATTTACCTTCAACCTAAAGAAACAATAACCAACAACAACCAATGAACCTTGTGTTAATCATAATGACTCTTACCTTATTGTGTTAATCATAATCGGGCTTGTCCATGTACATGGACATGGCATAATTCGACCATGTCCATGTATAGGGACATGGCCAAATTCAGGCTTGTCCCTGTACATGGACATGGACGAATTCAGGCATGTACCTGTACGACGTTGTCCCTGTACAGAGATAGGCCCGAATTCAGCCATGTCCATGTACATGGATAGGCCCGAATTCGACCCTGTCCCTGTACATGGATAGGGACGAATTCGACCCTATCCTTGTATAGGGACAAACCCAAATTTGGCCATGTCCATATACAGGGACATGCCCAAATTCGGCCTTGTCCCTATACATGGACATGGCCGAATTCGACTCTGTCCACTTGCTAAAACACAAAACATAAGAATAAAATAAATTTTAGTTAATTGGGGAAAGGTTTTGGTGGTTACATGGAACTTGAAGTAGCAACAATGAACAACAACACACAACATGTTGGTTAAGATATTGATTACAAACAAAGCGTACTATACTAGTATGATTAGCATAGTGTGTGTATTTAATTAGTGTTATCAAGATGGCTAGTCTTATACCCTATGTAGAATATTTACCTATTCAGTTACGTAACTAGTATGAACCAACGCTATTAATTATGGTAAGTGAATCTCATCAAGTTACATGGTGTTGATCCTTGCTAAAACTGTAATCATAGTAACAAGCTAATGACATATCCTAACATGATTTCAAGTAAGTGTACTCATACTAGTAGCATGCTTAGTTATTGAATACAAGTAGTATTGGTTTGATTACACTTAGATCTATATGAGTTCCATGACCAAACATGGAGAGTATA
>SNQJ01S0001285.1:185726-198421 GCA_010110895.2 Picea sitchensis
AGTAACAAGCTAATGACATATCCTAACATGATTTCAAGTAAGTGTACTCATACTAGTAGCATGCTTAGTTATTGAATACAAGTAGTATTGGTTTGATTACACTTAGATCTATATGAGTTCCATGACCAAACATGGAGAGTATAAGAGTTGTATTCCAATAGTAATGGTTATTATACTTCACTAATATCAATGGTCTTTGTTCATGTGTTTAATATGTTATGAATATAAGGTAATCTTACTAGTATCCAAGGATCATGTATACAACATGGCTTGTTACTCTTAATCTATAACAAGTAGTTACACATCCTCTTAATGGGATTAGTACTCTTCTTAGTAATGTATAATATGTAAACAACTTATCTTTGTAATGAATAAATAATTATTAACCAGAGTCACTCTAATTATGCAAATATGGTTAGATTTTATCAATATTACAACTATTTTTGTTATTACATCATATCAAGTTAATGGAAACAATACTATATTGGAATAGAGACCAATGGTATTCACAGTTAAACATAACTTACTTATATAAACATCATATATTAGTTAGAGCTCTATAACGTGTAACANTATTACAACTATTTTTGTTATTACATCATATCAAGTTAATGGAAACAATACTATATTGGAATAGAGACCAATGGTATTCACAGTTAAACATAACTTACTTATATAAACATCATATATTAGTTAGAGCTCTATAACGTGTAACAAGAGGTGTTAGTAATACACAATGAGAGTAATAGATCCATCATACTCATTACTATATTGGCTACACTTGGCATTACTTATACATATAACATCAGATTACATTTCTTAATCATGGTATTACTACTAGTGTGACATATTAAGCTGATTAAATATTAACCCTTATAATCATCTTGGGGATGCTTATGCCCTATGATATAAAGGTAATGTGGTTTGATTCAATATGGTTATACATTAACAAAAGGGTAGTAATATTGAGCTTAGTTAGTACATGTAAGCTATATGTGATAATCTTATATACCTTAATGTGTGATATAGCATTATTGTAATGTTTGGAATATAAATACCTATGGAAATCAAAGGGAAATTATAGTTATAATGGTAACAATTGACCCATACTAATATTATACTAGTAATAAAATCGATTACAATGATCTGTTTAGTAATATATTATGTAACATGGATACTAGTATCATCACCATTACTTATATCAAATATACACGTAATTCAGGCCTGTCCATGTACATGGACATGGCCGAATTCGAGCCTGTCCCTATACATGGACATGCCCGAATTCGACCCTTTCCATGTACAAGGACAGGACCAGGGATGAATTAAACCCTCTCCATGTACAGGGACATGGTTGAATTCGTCCCTGTCCACCTCCTAAAATACAAAACATAAGAAAAAATTAAAATTTAATTAATAGGTTAAATGTTTTGGTGGTTACCTGTAACCTGAAGCAGCAGTAGCAAACATCAACAACCAAAAACAACACCAAAAAATAACCTGCAACAAACAACATCAACCAACAACAACCACCACCACCATTAACCACCTCCAAAAATAATCACCAATAACAACCACTAGCCAACAACAATAGTTTGGAAAAGTGTGATATGAACGATGTGCGAGGGACATATAAAACAATTTTTGGTCGAAAGGTTTTTTGGCTAAAACAAAAGCTTTCGACCGAAACAATGTTACCGGATTTTTTTTTGTCTAGCTAATATGGTACATGACAGTCGAGGCCATCGTCATGACATTGTTTGATTTGACGTATAAAGGTTCGACCAGAACAAATTTCGGGTGAAAAGATGTGTCTTTTGGTCAAAACAAATATTAGTTCGACCGAAAAAGTGTCACTAGAAATTTTGGAGACTTGATTCTCACAAAAGTGTTACCCACCTTCATGATTTCCCCTCAAGTATTTTCTGGAACAACTCCCTTCCTCAGAGCAAAAAAAATGGGTGACTAAGCTCTTTGGATATGATTATGAGATCATTTACAAGAAAGACAAAGACAATGTGGTTGCTGATGCACTTTCAAGAAAATATGAATATGAAGGGTCCCCTTTTCCCCTCTCCTTCATTGTACCAGATTGGATCCAAGCTATTCACTAGGAATGGCTACATTATCGAAAATTTTTGCATCTAATCCAACGATTGTAGGCCAATTCTCCAGTTTCTCTAGGGTACTCTTGGCACAATGACGAGCTTCGATACAAAGGCCATTTGTATTTAAGTAAAAAGTCACAACTTAAATCCACAATACTTTCTAAGATTCATGCTACACCCATAGCTGGGCACTCAGGGCTTACCAAAACCTATGACCATGTCAAACGTTCTTTTTTCTAGGATGATATGAAATAGGACATTCAAAATTTTGTGGTAGAATGTGATGTTTTTCAATGCAACAAGGGAGAAATAATCAAATATCCTGGCACACTACAACCGCTTCTGATTCCACTTGCGATTTGGAGGGATATCTCTATGAATTTTATTGTGGGATTACCTAAATCAGGAATTAAATCAGTCATCATGGTGGTCGTTGATTGTCTTTCCAAGTATGCTCATTTCTATGCTCTTCAACACTAATTTACCACCTCCACTATGGCTCAATGTTTCATGGATCAGGTCTTCAAGCTTCATGGAATTCCTCATTCTATTGTTTCTGATCAAGACCCCACTTTCACTAGAAATTTTTGGCAAGAAATGTTCAGGCTACAGGGCACCCAATTGCATCTCAACATAGCTTATCATCCCCAGAATCATGGTCAAACTAAAGTCATCAACAAGTGTTTGGAAACATATTTGAGGTGTTTTGCATTAGAAAGTAAAAATCAGTGGGATCAATGGTTACCACTAGTTGAATGGTGGTACAACACTTCTTACCATACAACTACCCGCATGACTCCTTTTGAAGTACTATATGGAAAAAATCCACCTTCATTTCTCTCATACCTGCCAAGTGTTTCGAAGGTCCAGGTGGTGGACCAAATGATTATAGTTCGAGAGGCTATTATCCGTACCCTCAAAGAGAATTTGGTCATGGCCCAGAATCACATGAAGAAACATAAAGATCAAAGTCGATTTGAATGTCAATTTGCTGAAGGAAACCATGTGTTTCTTCGACTGCAACCTTATAAGAAAACTTCCCTCAAGGATGACCATTTTCATAAACTGGCATGCCGTTCTCAAGCATGTGGGACAGGTGGCCTATCAATTACATTTTCCTAGTCATTCTAAGCTCCATCCTGTTTTTCATGTCTCCTACTTAAAGAAGGTGATTGGAACTCAGTGACAAACTCAAACCAACCCTCCTGAGTTGGATGAAGAAGGCTCCATTTGGTTGCAACCACAAGCAGTTTTGGACTAGCATGAGCATCATCTGTGTCAACACACCATCAAGGAAGTGTTATTACAATGGAAATATACAACTCCAGTAGATGCCACTTAGGAACCAACTACCATTCTACAACAATTTCCTCATCTCAATCCTTGAGGACAAGGATTCTTTTAAGGGGGAGGACATGTTAGGGACCTAACCTCCCTAACCCCTCATGTAGGTAGAATAATATATTTTTATGTAATAAAGGAAAATATTATTAAGGCCTAGCAATAAGGAAGAATAAGTCAAATGTAAGAATACCTAATAGAATCTTTTTCTTATAGAAGGATCTTCTTCTAGATTGTTCTTTTGGATAGACATATTTAGTATAAATAGGAGTATAGGGTATGATAAGTTTTGTCTTGGATATTATTGTAATAGATCTCTTCTCTACTGAAGGTTTCCCCCTCGAAGAGTAAAGTGAACATTTCTATCATTAATCAATGTGCTCTTTCTGGTGTTATTATGGTATTATTCTAGTTATATCATTGTTGTTCTTCCATTTCTAGCTAAAATATTTATATTCGACATACTATTTTAATTTGGAATACTACATGAAAGATGCATTCCTCCTAGTTCCAAGTTCTCGATAAGCCATATATCCCTTGGATATTCCCTTGATATAAGACAAACATAGGGGATACATTCCTACATAGTTTTCCCTATATCTACAATTTGTTTTTCCTTTTACAATAAGGGAAAGGATGACGTAGCTTTTGATCAAAGGTTTTCCTCGTTGTCTAGATGATTCATCTCTTGAAATCCAACTCCATATCCTGCAACCTACTTGTTGCACAAAAGAAATAAACAAATACCAACATATAACTCCTACACGTGAGCTTCTCTCTCTATTTTGTTTGCATAACCACTCTAAAAACTCTTCTCCCATCTCTTTGATTTGGCCTCTTCTTATAGGATTTTAGAAGATATTGGAGACATGCTTCATGACATGTGAATTTGGTGGATACAAGTCATGGATAGCTTGATATCATGTGAACTAAGCAATTACAAGTCATAGATAGGTTTAATGACATGTGAATTAATAAATTACAAGTCATGCACAAGTTTCATGCTTAATTATAGGCTTTTTCCAACCTATTATGAACTTTTTCTCTGTAATGAGATTTTTTCTCAAGTTCCATGCTCAATTATGAGATTTTTCCAAATCACTATGAACTTTCTTTTGAATTATGAGTTTATTCTCAATTATGAAATAATTCTTATTTCATAATTATGAATTTGTGACAGAATAATTATTTCCTTGTGAAATAATTATGAGAATTTTACTCAATTATGTAATTATAGCCTCAGAATATCTAATAACATGCTTGCACAATGGTGGAAAATACAAGTATAACAGTTGGAGCTTGTGACTAGTCCTAAAACTAGTCTCAAATAAGTCATCCTTTTATTTTTGATATAAACAAATTTCAATGAAGTTTCAGACTTTGAAATTTTCAGAATCCTAAGGAGACAACGAATTACTCAAGGAATTTTTTTCATAAATTGAATCATTATAATGTGTGAGATATATCCTGTGGAAGTTGGATATTTTCACTAATCCTGAAATTAGTCTTAAACAAGCCATTTAGGTATTTGTGCTACCCTTTTATTAATGGAGGTTTAGACTGTGAAATTTCCAATAGTTTAAAAAGTCATATCAGAGTACTACAGGATGAAATTTCAGAGTTAGAAGGATTCCAAGTCCATAGATACATTAGGACAAAGGTAAACCATCCATACATACTCCAAATTAAGGGTTTGAATGGTACATAAGTTACAATTGGCATAAATTTTTAATGGAAGTTATGTTTTTGGTGATTAAAAAATTTGTGATAAAGAGAAAATAGAGGATTATTATTATTGTTATTCCACATTGTGTTGGGCTCGTATTTTCATTGTTTTTTTGTGATGGTTGAATCCTTTTTTCACCAGTATTATATATGTTATTGACCATTTTGAAGGATTTTTCAAAGGATTTTGTATCAATTCATCATGGATTTATAATAGGTATGTGAAATCAATGTTTTGAAATGGTTTTGAGTTAAATTCAGTTCGATTTGATGTTTATGAGGATCTAATGTGTGATCTGTGTGTAACATGGAGAATTCATAGTCCAATCCTCCATCCGATAGCTCGTCCGACACTTCATCCGACACCCCATTTGGTACGCGATCCGACACTCCAACCAGCACATGATCCAACACTTGGAGCGCATGCGAGTTGGTGGTTGGCACATTGGCGGCCTATGAAGGGAGAATCAACGACCTGGGTTTTGTTCCCACTCATGGCCTCCAACTACAAAGCTCATGACATCTTCGATTTAGCGGTTATGCTAATCGCTGAGTGGCTCATCCAGTTTCTAGAAGCCAAAGCTGTTAGAGCACATTTAATGGAAGTTTCCATTTTTAGAGGAGGTCGACCCTTCTAGTGGTCGAACTATTGAAATTTAATCATATAAATACCACCAGTAGTGGCTAGAACACAAGACCGAATTTGAAGAAGACGTTTCATTGTGTAATTGAGACATATTGCAAACTTATGTTCAGACTGCGTTTTTTAATTTAATGACAAAAACGTGTTGATTTGAGCTTACGATTTGTTGTTGAAGAGTAGCCACGACCTGCTAGGGGGACCACCAGTGGTATGGATGAATACTTAGCTAGATAGATCATGCGTTTTTATAATTCAGTCCATTTCTCTGTTATATGTATTTTGTAGTTTTAAATACTATGTTTGTTGTTTATAATTTAATTGTCTAATTTCTCTTTTGCAGGTTGCTTATAGGAGATAATTATTTATCATGCTATGTATTTTAGTTCTTAACAATTCTTAACAATTGGATTGCAAGCTACTAACTTAGATGGTGTGTTAAAGTGTTAAATTGATTTCTGCCAGTTAAAACATAGTAGTATTTAGAACAAAGGATTAGTTTAGACAGAGTTTCTTTTGCAAGCTTCAATGGATCATTGGAAGTTTTATTAGTTGATTTAATTCTCATTTCAAGTTATGCTTTCATAGATCTATTTTGTTATCAATCTTGTTTTAGTATGCTAGGATAGAAGTAGATTTTGGATTATGTTTGTACAAGCATTTTAGTTTGAAATATGAATTTTAATGATAGGATTAGCCCAGTTTAATTTATGAAATCTTAGTTTTAGATTTGAGTTGTGATTTTAATTAGAAGATTTATTTCCAATTAATCTTTTTATTCATAAGTTTCTAATCTTGTAAATTTACCTAAATTAGCATAAGAGTGTGTTTAAATTAGTATAAGAGTGTTTTTTCATCAATGATTGATGCATGAAATTTAGAGATCACGTGGATTTTCAGGATATTTAATGTTTCTTCTATGATGGAAAAGCTTTCGTTAGATTGCTTAATTCACACTTTTCATTTCTCTGTAGAAGTCAACATTGAATTAATCCCTCTTGAGCTATCATTAATAGTTAGATGCCATCATGATGTTATTAGGCACCGAAGACATAATCATCATCTTCGAATTTCCTGTTATTGCAAATTAAGAATAGTTTTGATTAATTTCTGAATACAGTCATGATGCTTTTTTATTAAGTAGGTTAAGATATTTCCTTTGCAAAATAGAAATTGTTGGAACACATATAATCCTAAACCTTGAGTTTTAATAAATCAACTTTCAAATGTTTAAAATCAAATTTACTGCTAGTCATAAGCCGCACATGTTATCCTTCGTCGATAAAGTTCCTCATTGTTCGAATGATCTCCTTTTTCCTTGAGTTTTGGAGCCGCCTGCTTGTTAAAGAATCAAATCAATAAAGGTCGTTTCGAAGCTTTGCGCTTCGGGTGTTTTGACATGTCTTCATGATTGAAATCAAGAAAACTGAAAGTGTCCATTATCACTATTCCACAAAATTTTAAATAACACGAGTGACGATACACGTGTACCTATTAAGTCTTCCATGGGTTAACACGTGGCACCCCTTGGTCTCGACACATAATCTACAATGATGTCATCTTCAACACGTCACTACGGGTAATGGCCTTTCAGAAATATAATAAAGATCTAACTTGCAAACCCATGAAGAAACAAAATGTTGAAATATTAAATCTTAATTAGTTAAGTTAATCTTGATTAAAAGATAGTTAACAACTTCACACTTCGGAGTTCATACCTTTACCATCCATCACAGCCTGAAATATTCAAAGTCTGAACTTTTGAAACACTTGAAACTTAAATAGGGTCAATTAAAAATTAAAAAATGATTATCTGATAATTAATCCTTTCACAGTTTCAGGTTTCATGGATTCTATCTCAAGATACTTTTAAAAATCCCGAAGTCCGAATACCCGAAATAATTTGAAGTTAAACACGATTAATTGATGTTTTAAATGAGATTATTTTGTAATTAACCTTTCACAGATTCACAATTCAATAAATTTTAAATATGTTTCATCTAAAACACTCGATCACGAACTGACAATATTAATGGAATTTATCACAAATCAATGGTAATGATGTTAACATAGATTGTGAATCTCCAGCTAAACTTTCTCATTAAAGTAAATACGTTTGTCGTTAGTAAAGGTATTCTCGAATCAATGAGCCTGAGGTGAAAAAGAATGCTTGATTTTGAATTCTATTTTCATTCTCATAGAATAATAAGTTTTATCCAACTAAGAAGCTCACGCATCCCCCTATAATAGGTAACCTTGTTCCAATTTTATCAATATCATGGCGCCATTAAAGATGGCTAAAGCAGCTGGTGAAGGTGAAAATCTGAATACAGACATTATGTTAGATACCTCATCGAGATCCATTGACACCGTGAAATCATGGACACATGTGTTCAATATTCTAGAGAATGAGCTTATAAATTGCCTAGAGGATTCAAGTGATGAAGTGAGCGAAACTTATGCAACTAAACTCATGGATATAGATTAGTCAGAGCTACATAAAATAACTACGTGACTGAGGCTCATGCCATATAACGACATGATAGGCTAGGCCCTGGAAAACGTCGACATTCAAACCAAGAGCATCTACAACTCTCAAAAGGTTTTTGTTGGGTCTTTTCGACCAGATCACATACAAGCTATTCGGAAAGAAGAGATCCACTCATTTCTCGGTAGAATGGGTGCCAATTATGCATGAAGTGGACAAGGGATACTCTTTCAACTAGGCCAAGATGTTATCAATTAATATGGCCAAGGAAATCACTGAATACCAGCTAGCTAAATCAAAGGGACAATCTTCCCCTTTCTACATGTCTGCATATATCATGGATGCTATTTGCTTTATGACCCCTTTTCCGTTGATGAAATGGAGTTGGAACTTGAACAACACTAAGCCTATCCATTTCTATCACTCCAATCTATGGGAAGACAAGGCCAAAGATTTCTTCTATGAAATCTGCCATTATGTAGTAGTGCCCATTCATGTGGCTTTATATGGTTTCCCACCACCTTGGATTTCAGATAGAATCATGGGAAACCTGGGAAAGATAGTAGACTGGTACATCAAAGAAAACTTTTCTTACATGAGGGTTTTTGGGTGCTCGGTCCCTCCCCATTCTCTCCCGAATTTTTTAATAGAATGACTTGTATGTAGAGAAGTGACTTATTAGATCGTGACAGGGGGCATCAACAAGGAATTGAAAGTGGCACAGAAAAAGGTATGGCCAACTTTCCCTCTTCAAGTTAGTATGTTTTCCTTGTTAGATTTTGGTCATTCTAAAGTAGAGGCCGCAACTCTGGAGGATGTCAAGTTGGTTGACATCGAGTTTAAAAGGAACGATCTAAAGAAAATCGTGGAAAAATACCTAAATCATTACAACTTAAAGAGATATATGCACAAGAATTCCCCACAGGATGAAATGTTCAGGGGAGCCAGGTCATATGAGGAAGTACTGAATAGAGTCCAAACTCTGTCCCCAGACCAACAGGTCAGCTTCTTCAGTTTCCAAAAGAACATATGGAATAGCTTGCCAAAGGTATTATAGGGAGAGTCAGTAGCCCCTTAGTCTACATAGGAAACCGTACCTCCAAGTTTTGAGACAAGGAGCTCTCAAAAATAGGAAACTAAGGAAAATACAAAGGACACTAAAGTCTTAATTGAGGAATTGGAAGCTTTCTGAAATGAGGACAAGAAACATCTCCTTCTACACCAACCACCTCTATGGACAACACTATTGAGCAACAACTATCTAAGGAGATAGGTTCTCCTATCACTTCATTGACACCATTACAGTCTAATTTCAGAAATTCGATTTTTGATTGCACCTAAAGAGATTCCATCTTCAAACTTCTTCTTCAACAAGAAAAGGAGGGCCATTGTTAAACGAGAAACACATCAGAAGGAGGGAGAAATGGTAAAAGCACAAAGGATGATCTACGATGGATAGAAATGAGAAGATTCAGAGTTCGCTAAGAAAGTGGCAGGTTCATTAGGTGCCTTTTCCACTGCCAACCAATGGTCTGTAGAGAATTTGGCTGAGAAACTAAAACAAGGGGACCTATTGGTAAGGCAATTGGAAGATCGGATAATAACTATGGAACAAGATGTGAGAATTAATATGAACCAAGATTTCGAACAAGTAAGATCTTATGACATGCATCAAATTCAATAGCTGCAAGCTAACCTTGAAGAGCTCCATCAGAATTCACAGGCCAAAAAAGGCTTGATCACTCAGCAAGAAATTAATAAAACAATTGCAAACCAAGTTAGACTTAACTAGAGGTACAGTGGTAGAGATATCAGATTTTCGGTCTCAGGCACTGGAAGTAAATGAAAAGATATAAACAACCCAACAAGATCTCTACGTGAAAACTAATACCATCCAGAAATACTACCATGTAGTAGACCTCACTCTCAAAGATATATGTATTAAAGAAAGTGAATATCACTCAGCTCGAGCTAAGTTTCAAGAGGCCATCTTATTGGTACCAAAGGAATATGTCTTAGATGTTCATCGTCTCTCTCTTTCAGAACAAATAAGAGGTGATATGGTTTTAAAGGCCTCAAAGACAAATTTAGCAGAAAGTAAGAGACTGGCCAAAGATGTAATTGAAGCTTGTCTAGAAGCATTGAAATCACTAGACAAAGGACTAATTGATTTTGAAGGAAATCATATTTCTGAAGCCTTGGGTCAAATTGATATAGCTAAGAACCAATATAATGCTCGAACAAGCAGAGAAGAAACTTTGATTTCCATCCAGAACATGAACCATATTAACCTCCTTATAGCTATAGGTCACATCCCAAGGAACTAAGAGGATACAAGAAAAGTTTCCTTAGATAGAGAAAAATCTATACACTTTCGAGGTGAAAGAAGCAACTGAGCCTTCAAGTTTAGTGGTGCAATTATTGAGTAAATGCATCAAATGTATTGAATATGAGAAAACAAGTACATCCAGACACAAGGAAGGAAAAATTCACATACTATTCATACATGTGAAGAATCAAACACCAGATGTATCCAGGATAAAGACGCAAGTGAGGAAAAGAAACACCCTTGCCAACAAATGAAGAGACAGAGGAGAATGCTAGTGGAACTCTTTAGTTCTTACATTTTCTTGCCTTATTCAAAAATATTTATCATTTTTAGTTATAAGAAGTCCAACCATTTTGAGTTGATACCGTTTGTATAAATAGATAGATTCAAGATCTACCAAAAGGCTACTTCTTGCTGATTGTAATCGAGAAAACTCTCCTTATTGAGTATTAATACAAGTGTAGACAAAGATTCCAAGTTTTGTTTAATCTGGGTTATGTACTTCTTCTGTTTTTCCATATCTCAACATTTCTTTAAGAATTTCCTTGATAAATGTTTGATTTCAATTTAGTACAATAAATACTTTAATCGTATTGCATCAGTAATTTGTTAAGCAAGCAAATTTTCCTTTGTATTTACTGTGAGTAAATCAAGACCTGCAAGTTGTGTGGATTACTGTATTTTATAATTTATTCAAGGTTACACTATCTATTTTCTTATACTGCAACAAGGTGAGACTCTTCAGTAATTGATGCCTTGCCTTGTTTTACAGTTTCGTGATTTTCTCTCATACCATTCGATATTACAATTTTGACTCAGACACGAAATACGACCTTGGTGCTGCTACACTGTTAATTTCATTTAAGGAATTTTTCTCATATAAATAAGGTAGAAAAAACACTTTTAAAAAACACTCTCATGAAATTTCCTGATGCTTGACATTATCCTTTGAGCCTTAATTTTAATCTCAAGAGCAACATATTTTTGGCGCCATTGCTGGGGATAGAGAAACAATTTTTTTTTCCCTAGGAAAATGATAAGGTAAAATTCTATCTTTGATAGTGAACAAAGATTGAATACTAAATTAAGGTTATTTTTATCTTTCACTTGGCGACTCCACCACAGATAAACTGGCATTCATTCGAAAGAATACAGGAAAGAACCCAGACGATAAGTAAACTACACCTGTATCGGATCCCGAAAGGTTGTTGAAACCAAAGGGATACCTTAAGTCGACTACTGCATTGACAGGTAAAAAATACCAACCCGAAGTTGCTCAAGTCAATACTAAGGTTTTGGTTGAAGAACCAACCCCTGAAGAAAATTCTAAATGAACACTCTTTGCGGAAGCATCAACTATTATACTCAAAGTAAATATTGAAATTGACTTGACTGATTCTTCCGACGGTTAGAACAAAGGACCCTCCTCGTTACCCATTTCGCTAATACTGTGTCAAATTCATCCTTACCCAAGGTAAAGTTTTTGGTTCTATGAAACACTGAAGAACATTTTTTATATCACGATTCGTCCCATGTTGGTTCACCTATCTATACATCTTGTAAGTCTGAAGAAACCATCCCACATTTTCCTTTCCCTCCTCTTCTATACTTTTCATCTCCTAACGAAAATTTTCCATATTTTCCTTTGCCACATCCTGAAGAAGTTGAAAGGTCACCACTTAGGTCCCTAGAAGTTTTTTAAAACCCTCTTTTTTCATAAAGTCCATCCCACAGACTTTCGATGGCTGCTGCCGGAGGAAGAGGAGCAGCTGGGCAAGGTCAAGGACAACCCCCACCCCCTAGTATTTTTTCCAAGGTAGTGGCCAGATATGCTCCCTTAGTCCTTCCTGCCATCATTCATGATTTACCTGAAAATTATATGAAGAACTTACCAAAATTTATGGGAGAAGGAGATTTAACTTGTTAAGCCCTAATATTGTCTCATTACCCCTTAATTGGGGCATATTATATTAGTAATTTTATTTTATTTATGTCGGCTTTAGGCCATTAGTTGTAATTATACCTCCTAGTCTCCTATATATACCAAGGAGACATTTTCATTTT
>SNQJ01S0001286.1:42507-56003 GCA_010110895.2 Picea sitchensis
GGTCTCATCACGAGCCAATTTATTAGGTTCATGGGTACCTAACAATATGACGTTGCCACCATCTGGTTACCACGCCAGGGCAGTGACCTTTGGTTGCATGGCCAAGGGAAAGGGGGTCTCATCACGAGCCAGCCTTCTCATCTCTGTGAAAGTACTTGTGGGTAACTCTGTCAGCTCTGGTCACCATGCCAAGGCACTGTCCTCTGGTTAGCCCTTGAATAAAAAGAAAAAGAAGAAAAAACAAATAAAAGAATAAAGCTAAAAAAGAATAAAGGCAAGAACGGGCTTGGAAAAAATGCATCCATGACAGGTACAACTCGCCTTCTACAAAGGCACCCACAGATAACATTATGCATCCTGGGCCTTCACTGCACCCAGATGTTTGGACATCCCCTAGCCACATCACCTCACTTACATGGCTTGGATGAAATCTTCCTTGAAACTTTCATTTTATTGTGGATACTAGCCCAATAGGACGTCTTGTCTTTTTCTCTGATTTTGTATTGCAGGTTTCTGTAATGTCTTTGAGCTATTGATTGATGTATTAGGGTTTTATGCATATGTTTAATAATATTGATGATGAAATGTGATTAACATTGCTATGATCTTGGTGACTGATGAGCCCATGGAGGGCGTGGCTTTTGATGTGCAGGACCATGTTCGACGGACAGGTACCATTTGGACTGGTACACATGGGGAGATGACCAGTTTGGACCTCCATGGGGCTGGAGAGCCCACCAGATGGATGCTGAGACCCCATCAGGGGGTAGAGATAGGATGGAGATGGATCAGGGCTTTTGCACCGAAGAGGAAGAGGACGTTCCATCAGAGGCACTCCGGCAGGACTAGACCTGGGGGGAATGACCTCTTTTTAGTGGAACGCCAGCCTTGGAAGGCTTGGGATGTCTCCATCTTCACCATGACGTCATCCAACTTCATGGATGCTTTTGGAGGCAGACTGGACAACAGTGGCACGTGTGGCATGTTGGAGAGGCCCCTAGGGGGCTAACGTTTTGCTCCTTGGTGTCTCATTTTCCCTAGAAGGGGCTAGCGCCTCCCTTGAAGGGGCTTTTACTCTCATTTTTACTTGATTAGGGCTTTTTACTTAGCATTTAATGTAAAAACAGTATGATTTTGACATTATGGCCTTGTCGACCTTTTTATGACCTAAAAAGTAAAATTAGGTCATTGATACACTATATATTGAGGGCTTTGACTCTCATTTTAATCATCAATTATCACTCACTCATAGTGAGGTCTGATTTTTAGTGCCCTATTGGGGTTTTTGGCTAAACTAGTGATGCGCACTTGTTGAAGGAAGAGATTTTTTGGCATTTATGGTGTTTCTCTTGAAGGAAGGTGTTACAACTAGGGTTTGCATGGTTATTTCTTCATGAATTGTAAGTGTTTTTTCTGCAAAACTTCTTATTGAATGGTTGTAGTTTAAATTTTTTGCATATTGCTTATAAATTTGCTGAATCAAAACCCTAGGTGACAATCACACAAGTAGGTCCTTGTCTCATGTCCCCTGATAGAGAAACCTTTAGCCATTGAAAGAGAGGAAGAGAGCCTTGCCGTAGCTACACTCCTTGTTTCTCTTTCCCCTGTGCTAGCTGTACCTTGTGAAGTCCAAGAGAAGGAAGACATCCTAGGCCTAGGTTATCTACACCTAGGGCCGTTTTTCTTTAGGGTTTGAAGAAAGAGCCTTGCCGCAGCAACACTCTCCCTCTTTAAGCCTTCTCGTCTTGACCTTGTGCCTCATCTGAGCTAGTCGTTTGCCGGGAAGGAGGAGAGAGCACGAGGCCTTGCTTTTGCAACACCGGAGTGAGCCTCTCTCCCCTAGGGTTCTGTCTTTGAGGCCTTGCTTTAGCAGCACCTTAAAACTTTTCCCTCTAGTCCTTTTAAATCTCGTCTCCTTCAACCTGTGCGTCCTTCACTTTTTGACTCCATTTAACCCTAAGACACTGTTCTCCAAACCTCCAACGTTGAAGTAGAATTGGATCTAAACACTCTCAAACCTTCTGAAATTGAAACCCTAACTACACTAACCCTAGCCTAGACTAACCTACTAACCCTAAGTTGCTGACGTCATCATTGAATATTTCATCTTTATTTGCAACAACGTTTTGTCTTTTGAGTAATTGAATGATAGTTGAAGGCATTAATTGATTTAAGAGGTTGTTTGTTGTATTGAATGTTGTATCATTCTAGTATTTATTGATGAAGTGACATTACTGCCATTACTATTTTGTAAACATTGATTTCGTCAACATTTACTTTTAATTGCTCATATTGAATATTAGATAGTCTTTAATATATATGAAGTACTGACCAGATTTGCACGTATCAGTTTCCTTGTTGTATTGTCTCAAGCAGGTGCTTTTTGGTTATACTTTATTATTGGCTGTTTAGCTGGGACTATCTGATTGGCGGTGATCTGTGAAAGGGGGAACTTGTTCTTGTCCTATTATCCCAGGTCACCAGGGACATCTCCCCTGGGCCTAGCCTCCCTAAATAGAAAGAGCCTTCCCATCGTGGTGACATTGGGTGGGATAGGTTCATGTTACGCCAGTTTGGCCCTCTACCTTATAGCCTTTTATCCTAGCTACAAACTGTGCGATAACAGGTTAAACAAGGGTTTGCTAAGAGAAGTATAAGGGCATACACCCTCTTAGCTTAAACCCTAGCCAGAGAAACTTGCCTTGGGGAGTAAGAGGATTTACACCCCCAAGGAGGTAGTTTCTCTAGCTCTTTCTTTGCATGACCCCATTAACCCAATTATTAAGAGCACTAGTCATTTACTTGTTGCATTGGAGAAACAAAATTATTTCCTTGAAAAACGTGATTTTACAAGTTTTGAGTCTCTTTATTTGGGGAAGTGTTCCTTGAGCCTTTGGCTCCCTTGCCTCATTGAGGCGTCCCCTTTCAACCACTACACATTGCTGCTTTAATAGACCCTAACCTACAACCATTAGGGCTGCACTAACCCTAGGTAACTAACCCTAACTAGTTCCTAAACTAACCCTAGACTAGGCCTAAATTTCTGCCCTAACCCTCTACTAACCTAGGCGCATCCTTTGAGCCAATTACAAGTGATTTGTGTTGGATAATTTTTCTGAGATAGGGCTTGGTTTGCTACAGCCATAAGGTTGATACCTTGACTGCAGAGACCCTAATATAAAGTCACTTATAACTTGTGCTTTAACCATCAAAATTTGCTAAAAGTTTGCCAACTTGTCCTACTTGTTTTAAGGCAATTCTTGGGTGGTTTCTTTACAGATTTTAGTGGCTGATTTTATTGCTGTTGTAACAATTTTTACAGCCATAAGGCTGATAATATATCTGCAGTAAAATTTTGTTTCAGCCTTGCTATTTGTGCTAAAGTTATTGTTTAATCATTGGTGAGTTGAGCTAGCTTTCACTAGCTTTATCTCTTGTTTATTTATCATATACTAAGTACTTATTTTGCAGCCTTTGTTATCTTTATTGAGCTGATATATATCATTTATTGTTGCTGCAAATTAGGGAAAACAAGCTTAACTTGTTTGTCCAACTAACATATTATAGCATATGCTTCGTTTTCCTTGTGTCTCGTGTAGGTATTCACACTTGACAGGTCACTCAATTCATTTGACAACACTTAAACCTTCCCAAGACTTCATTCCAAGACTTCCATACCATTTACATTTGACTTCTAGGGACTTCATCTCCATCTTTATCTTTCTCCACCTCATTCCCACTAGAGTCATCGAGATTCCCCCCTTGAGGTGACTACCTCACCTCTAAAGTGACGAGGACACCTGGCTAAGGTGACAGTGGGTAGGTGACCTCTTAGTTGTCGTCATTTAGTGGTTGGGTCGAGCTTTTCCCAACCTACAACTTGTGTGATAACATGCCTGATCAAAACACCCAAAATTCCATCATTCTTCTTTAAATATGAAATCAAAGCAAACTCAGCATTAGGTCCAAGAGTAGTAGGCATTGTATGATAAGCCTTTGCAAAACAAGTATTAAATTCTAGAATAGTTTCATTCTCTTTCTTATTAAGATTAGTAAAATTTCTAAGTAGGAAAGAGGTATCTTGTTTGTCGCCCCATGTCTCTAAGAACTTCTCAAAAAATGGATTCAACTCTCTAATGGAGTTGTTTTGGAGGCTCTTGCACCATGAGCATGCTTCACTCTCCAAAGTAGCAACAAACATCTTCATTGCTATATCCTCATGCTCAACTCCCTCATCATCACATACCTTCAAAAATTTGTCAATATGATCATGCGCATTGATGGCGTTGTTTCCTTGAAATTTAGGCAACTTTTTGACATAGTTAGAAGTAGGTAAAGCGTGAGGTTGTCCTAGAATGGCAGCTATGTCTAAGGGACCATAAACATTGAATGTAAATCTAGTTACTTGTCCAGCCATGCTACTAGAACTTGAAACAGACGATGAACTTGAAATAACCAAAGGACCAGGACTTGAAACTATAACCAAAGGAGTTGAGGACGGAAAAGACGATACCTGAGGTGCCGAAGTACTTACCACAACATTAGGAGCTGAAGAAGTGAATGGAAGAGATAACTGAACTGATTGTAGAACAACTGTACCCACTGTAAGGGCAGGACTAGCTGTAGGAGTTATGAAAGAACTATTCCGGAACAGGTGTTCCGGATCACTAAGGGATGGGTAAATCCCTTGTGTGGGGTTGAACCAGGATGATCTACACACGGTCCCCTGTGAATTCGTCCGTGTATCACGTGGAGTCACCAGGTGAGAAAAATAAAGTAAAACAATAAATAAAAACTCACTAAATGTCGTTTACCAAGGCTGGCATTACTCGACAACTATGCCAATTTGTTAGCACAAATTTTTACCCTCCAATTCTGAGCTGATATATGTGTTAGGACAGCAGTAAAAACTTAGCTAATTAAAGGAGTAAGGCCCCGATTGTCACTGACCAAACCCCTCTTCGTTTGGGCTAATGCTTGCTAGC
The DNA here is from genome assembly GCA_010110895.2 of Picea sitchensis. Taxonomy (NCBI): domain Eukaryota; kingdom Viridiplantae; phylum Streptophyta; class Pinopsida; order Pinales; family Pinaceae; genus Picea; species Picea sitchensis. The sequence goes on from SNQJ01S0001286.1 coordinate 47,493, forward strand.
CTCTGGGGGGAGTCCCTAGGCACACTGAAGTGCTTTGCTGCTGTCTTTAAGTCTGATTTCTGTGTGTAAAACCTACAAAACAACAAGTTGTTCCTCTTGGACAGGATGTAAGAGCAGTCCAAAACGATTAGGAAAAGTAATACTCTATGCTTGGAGGGAACCTATAGGGTTAGCACAATGATAATAGACTGAAAAAAGACGAGAAAAATTGTTCAAAAGATCGAAATAATCACAATAAACAGTTCAGAAAATGACAAATCACATCACAATTTTACCATAGTACTGTTAAGAAGAGAAGTTCGAAGACAAAACACACACTTCTTTATTGATTAAGCTTACAAGAGGGTTGATTGCACCACACTTGGCAAGCTTACAACCGGTACAATGCCTCCTTTGCTCATAGAAAAGCCAATAGACCAGAGAGAGAGAGAGAGAGAGAGAGAGAGACTATGCTGCTGCCGCAAGAACCAACCAAGAACCTCTGTCAAGCATCCAATATATAGGATAATGAGGGCGCATATTCCAAGGGAGAAGGAGAATACACATGAGTGGTTAAATTTGGAGTCTAAGTGCATGAGAGAGTGAGGTATGTGAAGAGTGTGAGATGAATGAGTGTGTGTGAGAGTTTGCATGGAGTTAATGCGCTTATGCCTTAGAACTTAGGAGAGTGCCATGTGGATGAGGAGAAGTGAATATAACTCGCATGCTAGAGTGGAATGGCTAATTAAGGCGCTCAAGTGAAGTAACATGCTTAAGACTAGGTCTTAAGTGGCACATGCAAGGTCATGAGAGTGAGTTGTGAGAGTTTTAGTGCGCATGGAGAGAAGGAATGCGCCCTAAAGGTTAGGAAAGCACACCGAGAGATGAAAGTGAGTGAATGATGAAGTTAAGTGTGAGAAGAACGGTTAGATAAGGCGCATGGATGCATGGAAATGGCTAATAATAGTTATGAGTCCAAGTAACTGAGACATTCAAGAGATGAGTGAGAGTTAACTCAGTAATGCGCCCACATGTGAGAGAGAGAAGAGGGCACACTCAGGGAGATAGAAGAAGAGGATGGGTTAATGAAACATGTGCCTAAGTTAACTGGAGTGGAAGGGGTAGATGAAAACCAAAATTAGCCACCCAGTGCATGAGTGCATGTTCAGTTTGACTCAAGTATGGGTGAGTTATGGCCAAGTCAAATTCGCCCCAATTTTTAGGGAATCTCCTAAATTTTAGGAATTTACGATTTAAACTCAGTTGGGGGCGAATTTTGTGGAAGTGATACATGGCAATTGGAGAGGTGAGTGTGAGGAGTAATATACGAGAAATGGGACCCAGTTATGTGCCCCCCTTTAGCTCAATTAATTAATCATTAAATGCTCATGTCATGGGAAAATTTGACCCATGCTTAGGTGGATGCCATATCACTCTGTAGCTCTGCCACATGTCGATCTTTGAGGGTGCCACTTGGCACTGCATGGACAATGACTGTACCTTCTAAATATAGACATTTCTAAAAATAAAATCTAGTTCCTAAATTTTAGGAAATTGTCCACATCACCCAGGATGATTGGAAGAACATCGCCACTTGTCACTGTCTAAAAATAGACACTGCTAAAAATAGAAAGTCGTTCGAATGCCCTTGAATTTATACTCATCGATATCATCTTTCTGCAAGGGATCCGAATATGCGATCAGAACTGATATGCGAGCCTTGGTGTTCAATGTAATGTCGCTTTCCGAGTAGGCGCTCCAAGGGGGAGGGTTTTGTAGTCTAAACATCCCTGTTACTATAGCGAGGGAGAAACAGGGGAAACATTGTCCTTTAATGTCATTTCACTAGATAACTTTATAATTTGAAAGTGACATTAAGTGAAAAGTGGGTAAAAGTGCCCTTTAAGTGTTTTGAGCTAAAAATAGAGGGGCGCATAAGTGAGAAAGATAAGAATAGAGGTCAACAACAAATTAAGGTTTTGGAAGAGTATATGAGGAGGAAAAGTGACCTAATTCATCATTATGCAAATTTATGATTTGAGAGTGAGCTTTGAGGCGACTTCACAGGTTCAGGGGAATCAATGACATTGTGGATTCCAGGAGGAATACACCCAGAGGTTGATTTCGGTGTTGAGAGACACATCCTAGTCACTGCGGAGATCATACAAATCTTCCATCGATCTATAGCAGCAGTTACACAGGTTGCAGCAGTAAGGGCACACTTATTCAAGGTGAAGGCACAACTTCTAAGGAGACTTAGAGATTCTACTTGTCCCAGCTAGGGAGAATCCAAGGATTCCCTTCCGACCCAGTTGAGAGGAAGGCAGGGCCCATCTATTGATTGGTTTCTCGTCAGATTCCGACGGAGAAATCATCTTGGGCACATCAGTCAGCAAGTGAGGGCGCAACAATTGGGGAGGATACATTTAGGGTTCCTAAGAAATCACGAGATCAGATCCAGGGAAATCCTTCCAACCCATTACAGAGGAGCCTAGGGCGCTCAGTTTGAGACTATTACAACCATATTCCGACGGTGGAATCTCTAGGGCGCAGTTGGGGCGCAAACCCCCAGGGGGATCCATCCGAGGTCCGTATAGATCAACAAAGGGCTGATCTTCAGTTGGACAAACACTGAGATTGTGTATGAGGTCAGGGCGCATTGTTTGAGATAGATTCCAGTCAAATCCGAAGAGTTTAGCCACTAGGACAAAACTTCCAGTCTTGCAGCAGTTGTTGTAGCATGCAACAGATCCTACTGCTCATCCATTGGTCCAACTACATTCTTCTATGTCCGGGTATCATTGTTTCAGTTTTCTTATTGTATTTCGGCTAAGATCCTTTTGTCTCCGATCTAGCCGAGAGATTTATTTTATTTCATCGCATGTGACATTGTATTCAGTCTTATTTCATAATACATAGATTGTAGTTGTTCTGTGTTCTTTATCTATTGCATGTTTGATTATATACTGTTAAACAACCATTTCACATGCAAAATCACCACGCATGTTAAAACTGAGTTATCAAACGCATCCAGAAACCCAAAGTGTATCAGTTTCGGTAGCAAATACTAGGTAGTTGAGTCACCTATTCTGATTTGCAGAATTAGGGATATTACAGTGGTATAAGAGCTTTAGTCCTGCTAGCCTATGACTAAAGTCGATGAGTTCAACAGAGGACCCAGAGGGCCGTGAGCACGTAGGTGACGAATATGTCACTTACAACAAACGCAGGGAGGGGAGACCTAGGCCAGATTATCCCCTGTTTCTTCCCAGTTCCATGGAAGAGGATGAGGCGCATAGGGAAACAGAGAGAAGGGCAGAGCATGAGGCCGAGCGTGAGGCAGAGAGGATGATGGGAGATGGATATGAGAGGCTAGAGGGCAGTGGCAAAGCACCCATGGACCCTGTTATCCCCCAGTTTAGGGATAACTAAGGAGATTATGTCTCGAGGCCCACATGTCCTAGACATGGAGTACCGAGAGCCAGATCGACTTGAGCATGGCCCTGGAGGGCCTATCTTTTCTTTTCAGTGCCTCCAGTTTGTCAGCAACAACAACATCCATCACCTCAGCCTGGTCCTATAGCATAAATGTATCTTGCTCCATGTGGTAATGAGTCCGGGTATCATGGTATGCGTCACTTTGATCCTCAAAACCTTTGAATATGTGCATTTGATTCTTTTTGTTTCTAATGGGTGCTTGGATCTTATGCCTATCCACTTGACCATATCTGGGGGGAATGACAGGATGCCCTAGTAAGCTTGTGCCCATAGGTTTTGAGTTGCCACTGGGGGGATTCATGAGAAGCCATCGTCCGCTCCTACCATACTTACCACTTTTCATCTTTTTCCCGCTCATCCATCCCATTACATTGGTCAGGGCATTAGGTTGGTCAAATATTTAAGGGTTGTACCTTACCTTGTGGGAAGAAAGGGCTAAAGGCCCAGAGGGTAAAAACAACTGGCAAAAGATAAAAGCCAAAAAATGAAACCTCGAGATGCTTCGCCCAAGGATCCCCGAGAAAGCAATAAAAACTTCTCAACAAGAAACAGAGGGACCCATAAGAAATAATAAAAGAAGACCTGGTTAGGGGATAGGGGGTCTCGTCACGAGCCAGCCTATTAGGTCCATGGGCATCTAGTGGTATGACACTACTAGCATCTGGTCACCATGCTAGGGTAGTGGCTCTTGGTGGCATAACCAAGAGAAAGGGGGTCTCATCACGAGTCAACCTTCTCATTTCCGTGAAATGCTTGTGGGTAACATTGCCACCACTGGTCACCATGCCAGGGTAGTGTCCCCTGACTAGCTTACGCATAAAAAATAATAAAACAAGACCTGGTTAGAGGATAGGGGGTCTCATCACGAGCCAACCTATCAGGTCCATGGGCATCTAGTGGTATGACACTACTAGCATCTGGTCACCACGCCAGGGTAGTGGCTCTTGGTGGCATAGCCAAGAGAAAGGGGGGTCTCATCACGAGCCAACCTTCTCATTTTCGTGAAATGCTTGTGGGTAACATTGCCACCACTGGTCACCACGCTAGGGCAGTGTCCCCTAACTAGCTTCTTGAAAGAAAAAGCAATAAAGAATAAAGATGAAAGGCATGAATGGGCTTGGAAACATTTGCATCCAGGACAGGTGCAACACACCCTCTACAGAGGCACCCACAGGTAAGCCAAGCCATTGCATTCCCCTGCTGTCACTGCACCCCTTGCCCTGAGATCCCTTATCCACCTCATCCACTCACATGGCTTGGATTTGATTTCTCCCGGAAACATCCCACATCCAGTGAGCATTAGCCCAATAGGATGCCCTGTCACTTCCTCCAAACTTGGCTTGCAGATTAGTATAATGTCTTTGAGCACTTGACTGGGTAAAAGGGGTTTTATGCACATGTTTAATAAAATTGATGATTAGATGTGATTGACATTGCTATGATCCATGTGACTTATGAGCTCATGGAGGGCGTATCTGTTGATGTGCAGGATCATACCCGACGGACAGGTACCATATTGGACACGTACACATGGGTAGATGATTAGTTCAGACCTCCATGGGGCAGAGAGCCCACCAGATGGATGCTAAGACCCGAGCAGGGGGTAGAGACAGATCAGAGGGTTTGCACCGGAGAAGAGGACATTCCACCAGAGGCAGCTCAGCAGACCTATACCCAGGGGGGTTGTGCCCTTTCCACCAGGACGTTGGCCTTGGAAGGCCCATGATGTCACCCAGGACACTCATGATGTCATCCAGTGCTTGTGGACGTTTTGGGAGGCAGTTGTGGCAGTTTTGTTTCGTGTGGCAGCTTCTGGAGGCCCAAGGGGGCCTAACGTTTTGCTCTAGGAGGCCAATGTTTCCCTAAAAAGGGCTAACGTCACTCTAAAAGGGCATGACATCACCTTTATTTGCTTGATTAGGGTTTGATAATGACATTTTAATGTAAAAACAATATTATTATGTATTTTGGCCATGTCGGCCTTTTGGTGACCTAAAATTAAATTAAGGTCATTGGTATGGTATAAATTGAGGGTTTTAACTCTCATTTTCTCATCATCTTTCATTCACACTTGTGTGAGGTCTGAAATTTGTGCCCTCCTTTTGGGTTTTGGCTGAAATTCTAGTGCGCACTTGTTGAAGGAGGCTTGTTTTGGCTATTTTTGGCATTTCTCTTGGTGGAAGGTTTATAGCTAGGGTTTGGCATTGATGATACTTGGTGAATGTAAGTGAATTTCTGCAATCCTTCCATTACTTGAATGGTTTTAGTTTTTTACTTGCATTTTGTTAATGAATTTGCTAGAATAAACCCTAGGAAACAAGCACATGTTGGTGTCCTTGTTTTAATTCCCTGCTAAGATTGTGCCAAGGAGTTCTTACCTTTTGAAGACATTGCTAGGGCCTTGCCATTGTAACACCCTACCCATGCTCTTCAATCCTAGCCGTTTTTACCTTGTCATTGAGCTAAAGAAGGAGGAAAACGCACTACGGCCTAGGGTTTCTACACCTTAGTGAGCCGTTTTCCCCTAGGGTTTGATTGTTGAAGCCTTGGCTCAACAACACTTCACCATCAAACTCTCTTGTCTTTAGCCCTTCCATTATCATATTGCTTCTTCAACATTTGTTGCTACCTTTGACTCCATTTGCCCTATATGATAGCACTGATCTAAGACCTTATTGCTTGAGTGCCTTGATCACAAACTTCAAACAACCAATACCTTGAAAAATTGCTAACATCTTCTAACCCTAGCCTACACTAACCTACTAACCCTATTGCTGCCATTATCCTTTTGATTCATAGTTATACTTTGCAGCATTCTAGCTTCTTTAAGCAAGCTGAACAATTGGCCAATGCATGATAGTCTTTGCTTCTAAATGAATGATGGTATTACAATATTGATGATAAAACGTTCTTGCTCATTGTGAAGTTTTCTTTAGCATTTATTGTGAAGTGACGTATTGTGGTTCTCGCTATTATACATCATTGATTTACTTCATCAATATTATTGGTCAATAGCTTTATATCAAAAAGTCCTTGATTATATGAAGTACTAACTAGCAAGTGATCTTGCATATATATAGTTTTCTTGTTGCTTTGTCTTGGGCAGGTACACTTCTGGTTATCTTTATCTTTATTGGTTGTTTAGCCAGACCTTCTGATCGATGGTGACTTGTGAGGGGGAAACTACTACTTAGCCATAAGCCTTTGCCTTCTCAAAACCTAGGTCACCGGGGACATCTCCCCTGGGCCTACCACTCTAAACAGAAAGAGTTATCCTATTGAGGTGACAGTGATAGGATAGTCTCCAGTTTTGCCAGTTTGCCTTTCTTTCACCTTTCCTTTACATCCAAGTACAAACTGCGCGATAACAGACCTAGATGCAACTTTCGTGCAAGTTATTAGCAATCTGGTGATCAGTCAACAGGCCATGACTCAGTCCTTGGCACAGATGGCTGATAGGTTGGCCACAAGGGGCACGCCAGGCACACAAGCCCCACATGTAGAGTAGGGGAACTCAGGGGCAGGCAACAGACCCCATTCATCTACTCGCACATACACTTCTTTGAGTAGGATTTCCAGGCCCTTATTCCCTAGCTTCCAAAGGGCACCTGCAGCAGCAACACAACAACTGATAGCACAGAGGCAACCCACACAGGCAGAGAATATTGCCGAGTATAGGAGAGAGTATGCAGCATTGGGACCAGATTTCCATCAGGACATGACCCTAGTCGAGTATTGTGGACTCAGGCTTAGGAACCATCCCAGAGATACTCAGAAGGGAGGACAGTAGCAACAACAACATGGGCATAACATAGACTTCATTCGAAAAGTTGGTAAAATCACTATACCTTCTTTCGACGGATCATCCAAATGCATTGCCAGAGCTTGGGTACAAAAGCTGGACACGTACTACAAGCTCAACTAGATGACAGAGACTGAGGCCATCGGTATCGCTACCCTGCATTTGGAGGGTGAGGTACATGAGTGGTGGCATCATGGATTGGTGACACTGGGTCATAGTCACATCACTTCTTAAAGGGAGTTCACATAGAGGATCATGGACATGTTTTACAGGAGGGGTCTAGAGATCCATTTCAAGGACTTAGCTCAGTTGAGGCAGATTGGCACGCCATAGGCATTCATCACAAAGTTCCAGAGGGTAGCCGTGGCAGTGACAGATATTTCAGAGCCCAGGTTGATCATGCTTTTCACAGAGGGGCTCATAGAACCTTTGAGAGGATGGGTGAAGGCCTACATGCCTCACACATTGTAGGATGCCATCCTACACACTAGAGATCTAGTAGACTTAGTGCCAAAGACCAAAATTGTTTCCAAACCTGTTGTGCCACAGGAGGACCAGGATAGGAAACCATTCCAGAGAGAGTGGAAGGGTAATGAGAAGTTGGATGATGCTACGAGGCATGATCTTATGAGGAGGAAGCTATGCTTCACCTGTAAAGATCCATGGGTCCTCGACCATAGGTGCATGGGAAAAAAAAAATCCATTACATTGAGGTTGCCGCAGACAGTGATGAGGAGGAATAGGGTAGTCATGCACAAGACAGTGAGTCCACTAGCTCAGAGGAGTTATTGGATGAGTAGGAGCAACCTCTAAGGAGACCACCAACATCGACAGGGGCACAACCACCGGTAAAGCCACAACCTCGGAAAGAGGTTAATAGACGAGCACCAACAAAGGGAGTCATAGTGACCCTTGTGAAAATTCCAGGTCTTATCAGCTTGCCTTCTTGGTTTGTCTTTGACCAAGCAAAGGCTCTAAGTTTTCACCGTCTTGTTTTAGTTTTCTGCTGTTTTATAACAGCCAACTGTCCATGTTCTTTTGAGCTGATTGTTATGGTTATATTTTCGATTTGGGTGCTCTAGCATGTCCTTTTTGCCATAGGAAATTAGTACATGCAACTCAAATAAATATAACACACCTAATACATCGTTTAACTACTGATAATGAACAGATCTAAGAACTAATAGCATGCATTTGTAGACACAGTATTTTTGGTCAACATGACCCTGGAC
>SNQJ01S0001286.1:59737-176607 GCA_010110895.2 Picea sitchensis
CATAAAGATCCAATTTTTTTAGAGAATAGAACATTTACAAAACACTTGGAATCCCTTCAAATCTAGATTATACCCTTCATTTGCATAATGAGAGACTGTAAAAGCTATTTCCATCCAGCTGAAAGTGAGAAAATAGCAATGAAAAATGTTTTTTATAGTCAAATAGCTAGGACAAGTCTAGGGCACATATCCGACACGTGTTTGGCACATGTCCTATTTTAGGACATGTGTTAAGCACGCGTCCTAGCGTGTTCGTGTCTGACATGCAGGATACGAACACGACACTCGTAGGGGTTGTCCTATTACTTATATATATATATATATATATATNATACAAAATGAAATATAGAAATAAAGGAAATTAGAACATTAACAAAATATCAATACAACTAGTTATTACATCAATGATGAACCGATGATCAAACACAAGAAATTAGAATATTCTATACACTTAAAATAGAGGGTTAGAAGTTAAAAGTTAGAACCATAAACTGCAATTTTCTCATTGAGTCATTTGATGTCATCAAAATCATAATGTATTACATAGATACTAAATAAATGATACTATAGGTGGGAATGCCAATGGAAAATACAAAATAGGATAGATACTAGAACCAACAACCATAGATGGAAGAATGTCATAGCTCATCAATCCTCCTCCTCCATGTTAGAATCATCAAGATCACCACCATATCCTCTATATCCAATCCAAGATCAGTAAAGGGACACATCTAGGGCATGTGTCTTTTTTTTTTTTTTTTAGATCTAGGGGAATCGGTAACTAGTTGGGATTACTTGGGCAAGGCCCAGGTTCAAATCCGGCTGGCTGCCACTATAAACCCTAGGCTAGTACCAACAGCGCGCAAGACAGTGCCTAGCAAGAAACTTATGACTTAGCAAGGATCGAGACGTCCACGAGGGGGGCGTCTATCCTTCGAGCCTTATCTCAACGGGCCATGCTTCATCTGGGATTTGACCCCGGATGGAAAGCGTGCAAGCACTACTTCCTAACCATCTCGCCAAACCACCTCGGCTTAGGGCATGTATCTTGTTATCAAATAAACTAGCACTTGTGCAAAGCCTTCACAAGGTGCTTGTAAAGTGTAAAATATGGAAGTAATTTCCACTGTCACTTAAGCAAGTACTTCCCTTGTTTGAGTGAAGGATAAAGATCCAACACAAGGGAGGATTCCCTAGCAACCTCAAGGGATCCTATAGCAATCTAAAGGAAAGTCTACGCCCCCCTATCTTGGTTACTTGATTAGCTAGGTCAAGGTTAAGGGCGAGGTTAATATGGATAAGACAAGGAAAGTTAATTGTGCATGTGTGAGGAGTGTGGCTAAGACAATGATGTCTAAAAAAAGAATTAAAGCCTCGAAACACTACCTAAAAGAAAAGAGAAAAAAGGATGATACACTAGCTATCAAAAGGAAAAGTAATTGCTTCAATAAAACTTGAAATAATAGATAGTATACTTCAACAACGACAAGTCTATAACGACAATAGTCGATCAGTCCTAAATTAGCAAGAATACAATGGAATATATGCCAAATGTTAGTTAAAAGACTATCAAACCATAAGTTAATGATTGCTTGAAAGAAAGATTATTAAACTATGTTAGATGAATGCAATATGATGAAACCCTAATGGCTGAAAATGCAATTAATGCAGCAATGATAATGTTAGAGGATGATCCTAAGCTAAGATGCAAGGCATTAAGCTATAGATGACAAGGAATGAAATGCAAATGCAAATTCCTAAGGCTATCACCAAGTTGTTGGGAGAGAGAAAGCTAAACTAGGTTTTTATATCACTTGCAACAAGAGAAAGATTAGTGCCTTCTTGAGCCTTTGGGCATATGGAGTCAATGCAACACCTTCAATGGAGGCTAAAAGAAAGAGAAGACTTGAAGATCAAAACCCTAAGATTATACAATCATAAGCCTAGGCTTAACATTCTAGGAAACAAACCCTAGAGTTTATACAATAAAAAACCTTAGGTGCCGTCCTCTTTCTTCTAGAGCGTCTAGCAAGAGAATAAGTGGAACTAGGTCAAACCCTGGAATTTATACAATCATAAATCCTAGATTCTAACCACTAAAGACAAAGTTAGGGTAATGTACGATCACAATCTCTAACTTGACCTTAAATGCTTCAACAAAATTAAGATGGATAAAATAAGGGAAGGGGATGAACAATTACAATCCTTCCTTGGGGTTTCTAACAAATTTATTCAAGGAAGCAAGATAACATGCAAATTATCAACCATTTGATAGAGCATCCACCTAAAACCATGAACAAAACATAAATACTTCGAAAGAACACATACTATACCAAGTCACTATGCATGAGGAAACCCTAGTTTCATGAAACATCCACCAAAATAAGACAAAGCATCCACAAGATTACTCCTCCAAAAGTGCACACAAGTACTCACTGATATAAAAGAAGATAAGAAGACAAGTAGGAATGATTCTCCGTAAGTGTGAGTTGTGATTTGCAAATGAGGAGTGCTAGCCTTCTTGTATGAGGCAACCCTAGCACTTCAACCCTCGAAAGCCTGTAAAAACATAAAATATCCATTATACAAAGTAGATAGGTCAAGGTTGACCCCCAAAATAGCCTCCAACATAAAGATGCAATGAAAATATATCAAAACGTCCCCTCAAAAGAGACACGTGTGGGTGTGAGAGCCTCCAAAGGCTATGACATCATGCTCTAGAAGTGAAAAGGTGCCTCCAAAGGTCACATCTCTCTATCAAAGGGTGCAAGCATCAACAAAGGTGACATCTCTCACCCCAAGAGTCATGTCTCATCACCAACAAGTTACAACTCCAACTCATCATCAAAAGGAGATGTCCACATGCTACGTTGGCTCACCAAGCATCAAAGCATGATGTCATCATCATAGATGCAATGTCCAAGGGCTAGGGTATGACGTCATGAGTGAAGAGGGATCCATAATCTCTCCAAAGAGGTGTGACATTATTGCCAAGTGTAACATCATCCAATCAAACCTAAAATGATCAAGGGGTGCACTGTCCAACCTGTGGGGCTTTCTGCCCTCTCAATGGTACATCATGCTATTAGTGCAACGTCTAGGCTCATATGTACATTGTCCAAGGTCCAGGAGGTGTGGGGAGGTGCCCCAGGCTCTGTCCAATCATCAAAATGTGCAACGCTCTACATCAAAAGTGCAATGCTCTATGTATAATGCACAAAAGCCTGGGTGTCATCATGAAAACATCCTCCAAAGGACCATGTCAAGGCACATCATGATCAAGCAAATCCCATAGAATCAAGTAAGAACAACAACTACAAGATACAAGGACCATTAGAATCATACAAAGTAAGCCACCACTTAATACAAAATCCATGTAAGCAATTCACATTAGGTATCTTCTTCAAACTTCACATTAGCTGAAGGCTTCATGCAATTTTCCAAGTTTAGGTATGGGAGGACCATCAAAAGACCCTGTTAACCCCATTTTGTGGATAAATAGGGAGATGATGTCTCGAGGCCCTCAGGTTGTAAATATGGAGTGCTGAGAGACTACATGACCAACAGTACCCTTTGCATAGATGGAAAACCCACTCACCACCATAGATGGTCACAGGTTTACATATGGCATCCACCACACTAGTTGGCTTCCGGAAGGCGGTGGGCCTTCCTCCATGAGGTACAAGTCAGTATTATGGTGAGCATCATTTCAATATCTAAGCCATTTGATTATGTTGTATCTTAGATTTCTCTAGTTTTCATGATATGTGCTTGGACATTATGCCTTTTTCCCTGCTTCACCTTGGTGGTTGACATTGTGCCCTAGTAAGTGGTCTTCTTTGGGAATGGGTTTGCTATTGGGAAATCCCTTAATGAGCCATCGTACCATTTTCGACCATACTTACGATTTTCCATCATTATTCCCCTCCATTTCGTTATCTCTTGGGATTTTAGGGTGTATTGACCCAAGAAGGGGTTGTCCCTCATTCTATGGGAAGAAGGGGCTAAAGGCCCAGAGGGGTTGGTGTTGGGTAAAATATAAAAGCCTTATATAAACCTTCCAGATGCTTCGCCCAGGGATCACCCAAGAAAGCAATGAAACACTTATCTTTGAGTAAAAGGGGACCCACAATATAATAAAAAATTGCTTAAAAGGTTAGTTGAAGGATAGGAGGTCTCATCACGAGCCGACCTATCACGTCCATGGATATCTAGTGGTATGACATTGTCATCATCTGGTCACTAAACCAGGACAATGACTCTTAGTTGCTTGGCTGAGAGATATGCTAGTTTTCCTTATATGAGATATGAAAGATATTCGATATATTATTACAATAATGAGTGTTCCATATATAGGGAACATAAGGTGACCATCCATGAAAGGATGCGTCCCTTGAATAATCAATAACTACTTATTATTATCATTTACTTATTATATACTATATTTAATAATCAACAATAATTATATTATTAATTATTATTTTTAGAGAATGTCTTCTCGATGTTGTCCAAACATCAACAAGATAGGGGGTCTCATCACGAGCCAACCTTCTCATTTCCATTAGGTATTTGTGGGTGACATTGCCACCACCTAGTCACCACGCCAGGGCCGTGACCTTCAATCTCTCCTTATGCTATTATGAAAGAAAATATAAAGAAAGAATGATAAAAGGCAAATGATGGGCTTGGAAAAAGTGCATTGCGGATGAAGGTACCACACACTCTCTACAAAGGCACCCATGAATGAGACATTACGACCCCTAGTATGTCATGAGCCCTATGCCCATTGAGTCTTGACCCCATCCACCTCATATACTTTACATGGATTAGAGAGGGACCTCTTGGAAGCTCTCCTTGACCTAGGGAAAGACGTACCCAATAGGACACCTCGTCAACCCTCCCATACTTAAGCTTGACAAGTCGCATAGTGTCTTTAAGCTCTTGATTATTTTATATGGTGATATTTGATGCACATGCTTGGATGGCTTATTTATTGATTGGATTAACTTATCATGATGTTGTGACTTGAAATCCTTGGAGGGCATGTTCATTTGTCTTTGCAGGACCTAGCTGGTGGACAGTTTTGGGAGAACAAGCCTAGCTTGGGCTTCGATGGGGCTACAAGCCCACAGGTTGGATGCCAGGGGCCTGCATGCTGGATGAGAGATATCAAACTTGGAAGGCCTCAAAGATGACTTTGACAACATAGCCTAGCCCCCACATGCCAAACGTTTTGCCTAGGAGAGGCAAAACGTCACTTCTAGAGACATGATGTCACTTCTAGAGACATGACGTCACCTAGGGGGGTTAGGGCTTGGTGGTGAGGTGCCACTCATTTACACATGGAAGTTTGAGGAGAAGGGTCTTCATCGTGTATGAGTGCCTAGATGCTTGACACATGGCCTTTGGAGGCCCATCCACGCTTCTCTAACACCAACGACTTCCTCAAAGTGGCAAAACTTCCCCTAAAGGGGTGACTTCCTTCTAAATTAGGGTTTAATTTGTGCAAAAGATGAAATTTTAAGTGAATTGTTTAATAGTATTTTATTAAGGGGGAAATATTAGGGTTGTTGACCCCTGTTATAGCGCAAGTTGTAGGGTGGGCAAAGCCTGACCCAACCATGGAACAAGTGCTGCAACTATGGGAATCCTACACCCAATGTCACCTCGATGTAGGTCCCGCACTTCAAGGGTGACTAGGTCACTCTAGGGAGGCAATCCCGGTGACCCTAGGGGGATTGAAACGGAGATGGAGGGAAGTGGAAAAGAAGCCCCTAGAGGTCAAGTCTAGATGGAAAGAAAGGTAGGGAGAGATGCCTTGCAAGTTAAGTAATGATTGCCTCACAAGTATAGTGCTTTTTCGGATGAGTGTACCTGCCCGAGACACAAGAAAAGACACTTTGCAACAGTATATGTTAGTTGGATCAGCAAGTTAAGCTTGCTTTACCTAATTTGCAGCAGTAGATAACAGTATATGTCAGCAAATAGATGATACTAGAAGCTGCTCAATAAGTGCTAGATATCAAGTAGGAAATACAAGAGAAAGACTAGCTAAACTCAAGATGAAAAGCCAAAATTCTAGCACAAAAGATAAGGCTGTTGTAAACACTTGTCTGCAGCAAATTATATCAGCCTTATGGCTGTAACATTTAATGTATTACAACAAGAAAATCAGCCACTGGAATCCTCTCAAAAGGTGCCAAAAAGTGCACTAGGACAAGTAGAGTAAGTGTGCAAACTTTGAGCAAAAACCAATGGTTGAATAAAGAGTTATTTAAGCAAGTAAGTTAGGGTTTCTGCAGCCCTAATGGCTGAAGATGCAAATTTGTAACAACAATAAGTAGCCCTTAGATGAGGACGCCCTAGTGGCCTTGAGGTGCCCAAGGCACAAGGAAAACAATCCACTTTGCAAGAAGTAAAAATGACCAAAATTCACGTTTCCCAATGCAATATTTTATTTCTCCAATGCAACAAATTAATGACTAGTGCCTTTACTATTGGGTTAATGAAGTCACACGGAGCTTAGAGAAGCTACCTCCTTGGGGGTGTAAGCCCTTTTACTTCCCAAGGCAAGTTTCTCTAAGCTAGGGTTTAAGCTAAGAGGGTGTATGCCCTTATACTTCTCTTAGCAAACCCTTAATCAATGTGATGAAACAATAAAATGGTGAAGACTATGGTGGGGGTGTATGCCCTTATACTTCCCACCTAGATCCTAGCATAAACAATACTTGACTTGAATAGAATGATAGCAAGAGAGTAAAAACCATACCAAGATCAAGAGAGATGCTAAGACAATCCACCACAAGAGCTAGAGAATAACCTTCCAAGGCTAGCACATCACTTCTTCATTTAACCATTCACAACCATAGCCATACACAAGTGCACAAGAGCTAAAAGAGCTAAGGAAGCCGAAAATTTCAGACCAAAACCTCTCACAAGAGGAGAGTTGTGATTCAAAATGAGATCTTATGATCTCTATTTATACAAAAATTAGCCAACATGGCTTGTCCACAAAAAAAGGAGTAAAACACAAGATTAGGGGTCAACAATGCTAATTGTGCCCCCTTAACACAATAATATTAAACAATTCACTTAAAATTTCATCTTTTGCACAAATTAAACCCTAATCTAGGATGATGTCACTCCTTTAGGGGACGTTTTGCCACTTTGAGGAGGTCGTTGGTGTTGGAGAAGCATGGAAGGGCCTTCCAAGGCCATGTGTCAAGCATCCAAGTGATCTCGTCATGGTGAAAACCCTCTTCTCCTCAAAACGTCCAAGTGCAAATGAATGGTACCTCACCACCAAGCCCTAGCCCCCAATATCATGATGTCATGCTCAAAAGTGGGACGTTTTTCCCCTCCTGGAAAAATCGTTTGGCAAGCAATGGGAGGGCTAGGTCATCCAAGTCATCATCAAGGCCGTCCAAGTCAACTCTCTCTCATCTGGCATGTAGGCCCCTGACATCCAACCTGTGGGCTTGTAACCCCATGGAAGCCCAAGCTAGGCTCGTTCTCCCAAAACTGTCCACAAGCTAGGTCCTGCAAAGACAAATGAACACGCCCTCCAAGGATCTCAAGTCATAACATCATGATAAGTGGATCCAATCAATAAATAAGCCATCTAAGCATGTGCATCAAAGATTACTATATCAAATAATTAACAACTCAAAGACACTATGCGACTTGTCAAGCTTAAGTATGGGAGGGTTAACGAGGTGTCTTATTGGGTAGATCTTTCTCTAGGTCAAGGAGAGCCTCCAAGAGGTCCCTCTCTAAGCCATGTAAAGTGTATGAGGTGGATGGGGTCAAGACTTAATGGGCATAGGGCTCATGACATACTAGGGGTTGTAGTGTCTCATTCATGGGTGCCTTTGTAGAGGGTGTGTGGTACCTTTGTCTGCAATGCACTTTTTCCAAGCCCATCATTTTCCTTTTATCTTTCTTTCTTTATATTTTCTTTAGCACAAGGAGAGGTTGAAGGTCACTTCCCTGGCGTGGTGACTAGATGGTGACAATGTCACCCACAAATGCCTAATGGAAATGAGAAGGTTGGCTCGTGATGAGGACCCCTTTCTCTCAACCATGCAACTAAGAGTCAGTTCCTTGGTTTGGTGACCAGATAATGACAATGTCATACCACTAGATATCCATGGACATGATAGGTCGGCTCGTGATGAGACCTATCCTTCAATCTACCTTTCAGGCATTACTTTGTTATATTATGGGTCCCCTTTTCTTCAAAGATAAGCGTTTTATTGCTTTCTTGGGTGATCCCTGGGCGAAGCATCTGGAAGGTTCATATATGGCTTTTATCTTTTACCCAACACCAACCCCTTTGGTCCTTTAGCCCCTTCTTCCCATAGAATGAGGGACAACCCCTTCTTGGGTCAATACACCCTAAAATCCCAAGAAATAAGGAAATGAAGGGGGAAAATGATGGAAAATGGTAAGTATGGTCGGGAACGGTACAATGGCTCATTAAGGGATTTCCCAACAACAAACCCATTCCCAAAGAAGACCACTTACTAGGGTGCAATGTCAACCACCAAGGTGAAGCAGGGAAAAAGGCATAATGTCCAAGCACATATCATGAAATCTAGAGCAATCTAAGATACAACATAATCAAATGGCTTAGGTATTGACATGATGCTTACCATAACACTGACTTGTACCTCATGGAGCAAAGCTTACTGCCTTCCGGAAGTCAACTGGTGTGGTGATGCCATCTATAAACTTGTGACCATCTGTGGTGGTGAGTGGGTTTTCCATCTGTGCAAAGGGTACTGCTGGTCATGTAGTCTCTCGACACTCCATATCTGCAGCCCGAGGGCTTCGAGACATAATCTTCGTAGTTATCCACAAAATGGGGATAACAACCCCTATTCTTGTGTTTTACTCCTTAATTTGTGGACAACCTATGTTAGCTAAATTTTGTATAAATAGAGGTTATAAGATCTCATTTTAAAACATAACTCTCCCTCTTGTGAGAGACTTGGTCTGAAATTTTCGGCCCCCTTGGCTCTTTTAGCTCTTGTGCACTTGTTTTATGGGTATTTTATGAATGGTTGATGGAGGAAGGCCTAGCGCTAGCTTTGGATGATGCTTTCTAGCTCTTGTGGTGAATTGTCTTAGCATTTCTCTTGATCTTGGTATGGTTTTTACACTCTTGCTATCATTTTATTCAAGTGAAGAACTGTTATGCTAGGAGCTAGGTGGGAAGTATAAGGGCATACACCCCCACCATAGCCTTCATCATTTTATTTTCTTCATCTCATTTATTAAGGGTTTGCTAAGAGAAGTATAAGGGCATACACCCTCTTAGTTTAAACCCTAGCTTTGAGAAACTTGCCTTGGGGAGTAAAAGGGCTTACACCTCGAAGGAGGTAGCTTCTCTAAGCTCCTTGTGACTCCATTAACCCAATAGTGAAGGCACTAGTCATTGATTTGTTGCATTGGAGAAATAAAATATTGCATTGGGAAACATGATTTTCGGTCATTTTTACTTCTTGCAAAGTTGATTGTTTTCCTTGTGCCTTGGACACCTCACAGCCACTAGGGCATCCCCATCTAGGGGCTACTTATTGCTGCTGTTACAAAATTGCATCTTCAGCCATTAGGGCTGCAGAAACCCTAACTTACTTGCTTTAGTAACTCTCTTATCAACCATTGGTTTTTGCTCAAAGTTTGCACACTTACTCTCCTTGTCCTAGCGCACTTTTTGGCAAAGTTTGAGCAGATTTCAGTGGCTGATTTTCTTTCTGTAATACATTGAATTTTACATCCATAAGGACGATATGATTTGCTGCAGACAAGTGTTTACACCAGCCTTATCTTTTATGCTAAGAGTATTGGCTTTTCATATTGAGTTTAGCTAGTCATTTACTAGTTTTTCTCTTGCATTTTCTACTTGATATTTAGCATTTATTGAGCAGCTTATAGTACCTTTTTCTTGCTGATATATACTATTATCTATTGCCGCAAATTAGGGACAGCAAGCTTAACTTGCTGATCCAACTAACATATACTATTGCAAAGTGTCTTTTCTTGTGTCTTGGGTAGATACAATCATCCGAAGAAGTACTATACCTGTGGGGCAGCCATTTCTTAACTTACAAGGCATCTCTCCCTACCTTTATTTCCATTTAGACTTGACCTATAGGGGCTTCATTTCCATCCATCTCAATCTCCATCCAAATCCCCCCAGGGTCACTGGAATCGCCTCCCTAGAGTGACCTAGTCACCCTTGAAGTGCGGGACCTACATCGAGGTGACATTGGGTGTAGGATTCCCAAGTTGTAGCACTTCTTCCGTGGTTGGGTCGGGCTTTTCCCAACCTACAACTTGCGCTATAACATTTTGGCGTCGTTGCTGGGGAAGATTTTGAATCTTCTTCGTACCCTAACGACACTTTGGTAAGCTATCCCAAAGCCTTTCCCTTAGCTTGCCTGGTGACTCCACCCAAGGGATGTTCCCTTTCCACTTTTCTTGATGAGCTCATCTTGAAGCTCATCTGGTGACTCCACCTTCCCATAACCCTTCATTTCCCTTTTCCTCCCTTTCCATCCTTTGATGAGCCTTGATCTCATCTGGCGACTCCATTGAGATGTCCTTTCAGTAAATAGAAATATGGCACCATGGGATGAACCCCCATTCAGAAATTGTTATGCCTCGAAGAAGGAACTTTTACAGATGGAAAAGGAAAAGGCTTCCAATAAAGCTGCTCAGGAAATGATGAATCGCATAAGAGAATTATTTCCTGCGCTTGACGATGAAGAAGTATTCGAAGAACAAACATATGAAGAAAATCATCAAGAAGAGAACACAATGAGTTGTGACCCTTTCAAAGACCTTGATGATGCTTTATTCCATGGCCTTGAAAGTGAAGAAGTGTCAGAGGAAAACTTGGATATGACAGATCCCCTTGAAGAAAAGAAAGCAAATAACTATGCACTCAGAATCAAGCCTCTTAGGATGAAGAGGCGATGGAGGGGCTTGTTTATAAAAAGAAAGAAGAATTATGATAAAGCACAACATATTGAGGCACCACTATCTTTGATCCTGCTTAATGAAAGCAAGGTTGTCCAACCTTGTTTACCTGCTAATGTTGAAGAAGCGATCAATCTCGACGATGAAGGTCTAGTTGAAGACGTCCATGCCTCTGCTCCTCCTATGCACAAAAACGAAAATATGGTCATTTTCAGTCATACTGATGGTCTTATGAATGTACTCTTCGATATGGTTGATGAGCCTATAGACACTTTCATACAGACTGACAGACACAGATGGGATCTTAATTATCTCAAATTTTATAGAGACCCCATTTATGACATTGAGGGTATCTCTCAGGAAGAGGGGGTGTCATCACCAGAGGAGTGGTCCTCATACATATATGATTCAGATGTTTCGCATCCTGGTGATGATATGGTTACAGATTTTTTTTGCCTCTTCAAGGATGACTCGCCACAACATACTCAGAGTGATGTCCAGTCATCCTTTGGTACATACCCTTTTGAGGATGCAGATTTATATTATGAGGATTGTTATCATGCAATTTGTACTTTGATAGTAGGAAAGGTTAAAGAAGAGAAAATTGGTGTAACTGGAGACTAATCCTATCACTGTCATCTCAATAGAATGTTTCTTTCTATTTAGGGTGGTAGGCCTAGGGGAGACGTCCCCGGTGACCTGGGGTTTTGAGAAGGCAAAGGGAAAGTAGCTAGGTAAAAGGTCCCCTCTCACAAGTCACCACCGATAAGAAAGTCTGGTTAAATAATCAATTAAGATATAATATGCCAGAAGTGTACCTTCCCAAAACAAAGCAACAGGAAAACTATATATTTGCAAGAGCACTTGCTAGTTAGCACTTCATAAAACCGTTGACTTTCTTAAACAAAGCAATTTGCTGAATATAATGAAGTAAACAGAAATCTTATAACCTCAATGTTTATAGAGCAATACTTCACATAAAATGTCTTAAGACTAGCTTCAAGATGACTAAAAACCATTAACCATTGAAGTCATATCATTAGCATTTGACAGAAGCACTTAAGACAAACTATAATTCAGCCTTTACATTTGCTTTATGAGCTTTTAATGCTGCATTAAATGGCTGTAACTTACTTTAATAACAACAACAAGTAGGTTAGTAAATCAAGCTATTCTAGGGTTAGAAAGTGTTAGTAGGTTGTTTGAAGAATAGGTTTTGAAGGTTTGTTTGATCAAAAACTCAATGGAGGTCTTAGATTAGTACTTTCTTAGGGAAAATGGAGTCAATAATGCAGCGGCAAATGTTGAAGAAAAATGATAATGGAGAGTCAAAGACAAGAGAGAATGGTAAATTGGAGTGTTGGTAAGCCAAGGCTCCAATTATCAAACCCTAGGGGAAATCGGCTACTAAGGTGTAGGTAACGCTAGGCCTTAGTAGATTTCCTCCCTCTTTAACTCAATAATGAAGTAAAAAAATGGCTAAGATGAAGCAATGGACACTAAGGTGTTGCAATGGCAAGGCCTTAACTCAATGCTTCAAGAAAAATGGTCTTTTGACAATATCTAGTAGGTGAAAGCTTTTGAAGCTAGGACAATAACATGTGCTAGTCTTCCTAGGGTTTAATCAAGCAATTTCATAATCTTGAATGTAAATGCAAGATGAATACAACCATAACCATTCAATTAAGAAGAATTGCAGAAAATTCGCTTACATACATCAAGAAAATCCCTAGTTGAACACATCCACCAAGAAGCTTTCCAAAATACACCAAATTTAGCCTTCTTCAACAAGTGCGCCTAAAATTTCAGCCAAGAAACCCTAAGGAGGGTGCAAATTTCAGACCTCACAAGTGTGAGTGAAAGATGATGAAAAATAAGAGGCAATTTCCCCTTATTTATACAATACCAAAGACCAAAATTAGGTCAAAAAGGCCGACATGGCCAATTACAAATAATAACCAGATTTTAAATTAAATGTCATAATTAAACCTTAAATCAAGCTGCTAAGGTGACGTCATGCCCTTTTAGGGTGACGTTAGGGCCTTTTTGGGCAACGGTTGGCCTTTTGGAGCAAAACGTTAGGCCTTCTTGGGCCTCAGGAGCCTGCCACACGTGCCACTTGGCAAACAACTACCTCCAAAACCTCCCAAAGCACTGGATGGCGTCATGGGTGACCTGGGTGACGTCAGGGGCCTTCCAAGGCCTACATCATGGTGGAAAGGGCACAACCCCCCTGGGTCTAGGCCTGCTAGGCTGACCCTGGTGAAACGTCCTCCTCTCTCTCTGATGCAATCCTCTGATTTGTCTTTTCCCCTTGCTGGGGTCTCAACATCCATCCGGTGGGATTTTAGCTCCATGGAGGTCCGAACTAATCATCTCCCCATGTGTACTTGTCCATCGGGGTACCTTCTATTGGGTATGGCCCTGCAACATCAACAGATACGTCCTCCATGGGCTCATAAGTCATAGGGATCATAGCAATGTCGATCACATCTAATCATCAAATTTATTAAACATGTGCATAAAACCCCCTTTACCCGGACATCCCTTACTAATCTACAAGCCAAGTTTGGAAAAAACGCTAGGATGTCCTATTGGGCTAATGCTCATTGGATGTGGGGTGTTTCCGGGAGAAGTCAAACCTAGGTCATGTGAGTGGATGAGGTGGTAAGGGATGTCTGGGCAAGGGGTGCAGTGATAGCAGGGAAATGTATGGCTTACCTGTGGGTGCCTCTAAAGAGGGTGAGCTACACTTATCATGGAAGCAAATGTTTCCAAGCCCATTCATGCCTTTTATATTTTATTCTTATTTTTTTTCTTTCAAGTGGATAGTTAGGGGACACTGCCCTGGTGTGGTGACCAGTGGTGGCAATGTTACCCACAAGCATTTCACGGAAATGCTAAGGCTGGCTCGTGATGAGACCCCCTTTCTCTTGGCTATGCCACCAAGAGCCACTACCCTGGCGTGGTGACCAGCTGTTGGTAGTGTCATAACATGCCCATGGACCTAATAGGTTGGCTCGTGATGAGACCCCCTATCCTCTAACTAGGTCTTGTTTATTATTATATATATATATATATATATATTTTTATGGGTCCCTCTGTTTCTTGCTGTTGAGAAGCTTTTTATTGCTTTCTCGAGGGATCCCTAGGCTGAGAAGCATCTCAAGGTTTCATTCTTTTGGCTTTTGTCTTTTGCATTTCACTTTTATCCTTTGGGCCTTCTTCCTGAGGTAAGGTACAATCCTTAGATATTTAGCCAACCCAATGCCAGACCAATGTAATGGGATGGATGGCGGGAAAAAAGTGAAAGTGGTAAGTATGGTAGGAGTGGACGATGACCTTTCATAATCCCACCAAGCGGAAAGCTCAAACCCTATGATGCTTGTTATCCACCAAGTTGCACTAGGCTGAATTTCTGAACTTCTGAATTTTGAACATTTATTGTTCAAAATTTAGAGTTAATTAGGCCGATCATAGAAAGAACCACCTGTTTCTCTACATGTTTCCATAAAAATTGTAATAAAGAGGTGTTTGCATGATGAACTTGTAAAGGTCTTAGCCACCTTAAGTCCTAAAGCGTGAGTTATACTACGGAGTGTTTTTTCACTACTAATTATATTTTGCCGTTTTCAGGTGATTTATAATTTATGAGGTTTTCACTCAATCCTCCAAAGCTGGAGTGTGTACTAATGGTTGGGCCTTTGTGTGTTTTGTCTGAGTCTAGTGTTAAATGTATATTACCATGCTAAACATCCTCTAAGTCTTATGGAAATGTATTAAGTCTCCCCTAGGATTTTTAAATTTTTTTTTTTTTTTTTTTTTTTTTTTTTTAAATTTTAATTAAAAAATAAAAGATACTTTAAAAAGTGGTATTTGGGCACCATATAGGCCATGGGGATGCTCATTTTTGGACCTAGAGCACCCATATTACCTAATTATCCACTTACTTGAGTAAAATTGAGTGATTTCATCACTCAAAATTGATTTTACTCTCAAAAGCAAAAGGCATTTTTAATTCAATAAAATCAGCAAATGGAAAAATAAAAAGATAAAGAGGGAACAAGGTTGGAGGAGAAAATTAAATGGCAAAAGTCAAAAGGGGGGTCAAAGGAGACAAGATAAGGTGATTGGCACTTGATTGATTCCATATCCTTAAAGATTTGAGCACATGGGCATGAAGAGGTGCGCCCCTCTTGAAGAGAGGTGGGCCCTCTTGAAATTGGCAGCCCATGAATTGAAGAGGTGGTGCCCTCCTCTTGGTTATGCTTTGGTTTTGACACTTGTTTGAAGTGTGGAGAGGTGGCAGCCCACTCTCCCACATGGCAACTCATCAACCACTTAGTGAAAGCCCTCCTTGATCAAGCCATGCATTTTCCTCATGGGAACTCCACCCATTTTTGTATAAATAAAGGAGCTCTCTTCCTTGACTAGTTAGTTGGAGCTTGAGTGAGAGACTCATCGTTGTAATACTTTTCATATGTGAATAAGAAAAGACTTTGGAGGTCAAGAAGGTTTGCTATGCATGTGTGTGGATATTTGATGTCCATCTATGCTTGATCTATGAGGTGATATTTGTCTAATTTTCCTCTAAATTTGTTATCGCCCGAAACTTTCTAAGGGTTGCTATCATCTTGAAGGAATAGAATTTATCTAGCTTGTTGTTAGTCCTGTTGTTCATTTATATTTAGAGATTTTTGATTTATTATGTGTTTTTGTTTAACTAACATACTCTTCAAGTTTCTTATGTAAGTGACACCATTTTGTTAACAAGTTTATGTTACCCAAAGATTTTTAAAGGCTTACAGGTTTTCATAGCTTGGAGTGGTGAAGAGGTTTGTTTGCTTCCAACAACTTCAAGGATCAAAAGACTCAATCCCTCCTTAGCTCATCTAAAAAACTCCATTACCCAAAGGGTTTCAAGGCTACAATTTTTTCTCCTTACTCTTTCTCAAGAATTTAAAATTGTTTGGGTTACTAGTTTCTTATTTTATCTTAGATACATTTCAGATTCAAATCATTCTTATCTAAGTAGTAAGTTGGTTTAAAGATCGGATCTAGAGTTCTTGTTTCAAATTTGTTATCTTAATCTAGATCTAGTTCAAGAAAAAGTCAATTTTGCAAAGCAATTTCACTTCTAAATATAAAGGCTGAAAATTGATTTCTTTTAAAGGTTCTCTAAACTTTATATTTGGCAATCTAAGTGCTCTGATTTTCTGTTTTATAACAACCATAAAATACCCTAAGGAAACAAATTTCTAGCGAGTTCCTTAGTTCGAATTTGCGAAATTTGCAAAAATAACCGAAAATTTTGGATTTTGACTCATAACCAAGACACTTCAAAGTGTTTTTGGGCATCTTTATCTTCTTTTGTTCGCTGTTATGTGCAGGTCGGCCAATGAACAAAGAGAAGAAACTTTGTCCGTTTTGCAGATTCAGTAGACATCAAGGTTCCCACAGAATTTCGATTTTACTCCATATTTCTTTTGTGGCTGCTTGTAAAGGCTTGACCCCTTAATGAATGATTAGTGCTTCATAAAATAAGCATTGTACAAATATCATAATAAAATTGTTTGTTCTGGTTCCCGCTCTTCCATTTCCCATAGGGGAAGCGGTGTGTCGGTTGTCATTTTTAAAATTTCTAGTTTGAATCAAATTTTCCAGCTACGCAAATAGAACACTAATTGTTAGATTAGTTTCAATTCAAAAATTTAGATTTGGAGAAATAAACCATCCCTCGGCTGACCTCCCGAAGGGGCACAGTGCGGATTTAGTATTTGGTCTCACACTTTTATTTTCTGTAAATAAAATAAACCAAAATTTCGCTCGGTCGCGGTTCGACCCTTCCGATTCGCGAGCTTCGTCACCGATCTTCTTTGGGAAGTAAGTTCATACCGGTAACTGGTCGATGGTTGACGAACAATTAGGACAACCAAAGTTATTAACCCGGTGTGGAAGCGTAGCGAAGTGACTGAAGTAAGGGCT
Organism: Picea sitchensis; assembly: GCA_010110895.2. Lineage (NCBI taxonomy): Eukaryota > Viridiplantae > Streptophyta > Pinopsida > Pinales > Pinaceae > Picea > Picea sitchensis. Next base: position 76,709 of record SNQJ01S0001286.1, read on the forward strand.
CTCGGGGACACGGCTTCCCGTTTTGGACAACCAACACTTTGAGTGAGTTTTCTTGGTGAGACCCGTTTTGGACATCCAACACTTTGAGTGAGTTTTACTGGTGAGACCATTTGGGTTTCGGTAAAGCTCTCCGCAAGTTTCCAAGCAAAGAGTTAACCTCCAAGGAGGCCCAAACCATTTCACTAATTGAACATTAATTTACCCTATTAAAACATTTGAACTACATTGCCCACGATTCTCATTAAGGCACTGGTCTCAATTTTCACATTCAGCAAAGCCACAGGGTGCATTTCATAATTGTTTATATATTTAATGTAAATGAAACTTGCACCTAACAATTGTTTCTCAGTATCCTTTTGATGCAAGTTAATGTTCATTTGATTATATATATATATCGTGGTGAATGTTTGTTTCATGTTTATGGTTAATGGTTTGAAGAATCAATAAACTCCTAGATTTCAATTTTCGTACTTAGCTTAAAATCCTTAGTATATTTGTTAGGGACTACCCCCCTTGGCTTCGCTAGGAGTTGGCCTAGACAGAGGAGTTGAGGATTAGGTGACAACACCTTAACTCTCACTTGCCCCCAAGGACACACCGAGTGGATTGAAGATTTCTTCCACGTCTCCCAGGTGTGTATAAGGCGGCAACAGGTACCAACTTACTAGGGCATCCTGTCATCCCCCTCAGGTGTGGTCAAGTGGAAAAGCATAAGATCCAAGCACTCGTTAGAAACAAAAAGAATTAAATGCACATATTCAAAGGTTTTGAGGATCAGAGTGACACATACCATGGTACTCAAACTCATTAACTCATGGAGCAAGATCCATTTTTGCTGCAGGACCAGGCCGAGGTGATGGATGTTGTTGCTGCTGACAAAGTGGAGGCGATGAAGAATGAAAGGATGGGCCCTCCAGGGCCATGCTCAAGTCAATCTGGTTCTCGGTACTCCATGTCTAGGACCTGTGGGCCTCGAGACATAATCTTCTTAGTTATCCCTAAGTTAGGGGATAACAAGGACTTCCAATAGTTGTGTTTAGATTTTGAGAAATACCAGGACGTGGCCACCTCAGAGCAGTCAGAGGTTCATTCTTCAAAGCGGAAGTATTTTCATCTTGGAGATTTCCATGGAGATTCACTGGGGAAAAGGTAGTGTTTTTCTACACCTGGCACTGTTCCTTACCTCTTACTCTCTTCTCCAAGAAATCATTTAGTATTCTTCCGATCTCTTGTCTCCTCTCGACCTTCGACAAGCAGTGAGTCTTTATGTGCAGATGAAGATGAGCCTTCGTCTACATATAGTAGCCCCTTTCAGAGATGGATTGATTACTCTTGTGGCTACACTTTCAAGATGGATGATCGGGCTGATCGTTTCTCTTTCTAGTAGGATTTCCTCCCTCCCACCCATCTTTATGAGTTTTATTTCATGATCGATTATATATATGTTTATACTCATGATTATTATATGCTTGTCTTATCTTTGTTACTTCACATGATTAAGCATAGGGGGAGATACTTTGATGAGATGATCAACTGGTTGCACTCTTTGTATGACTTCACTTGACATCATCCATAGAAGGCCCCAAGTAAGTAGGTAAGTCATTTTGATTCCCTGCATTTGTATTTTGATTCTTCATATTAGTTTAGATGCATTTCTCTATTTGCATTTCATTCCCTTCAAGGGTGACTAGGTCACTTTAGGGAGGTGATCACGGTGACCCTAGGGGAATTGAGATGGAGACGGAGATAAATGGAAGTGAAGCCCCTAGAGGTCAAGTCTAAGTGGAATGAAAGGTGGGAAGAAATGCCTTGTAAGTCAAGTGATTGTTGTCCCACAGGTATAGTACTTCTTTGGATGATTGTACTTGCCTGAGACACAAGAAAATTCAACTTGCAATAATATATGTTAGTATGGATCAACAAGTTAAGCTTGCTGTCCTTAATTTGCAGAAGTAGATGACAGTTTATATCAGCAAGTAAGACATTCAAATCAGCATGTAAAGCATAAGAGCAATCAACAATATTAACAATGAGTATGGCAATCAAGTATGACTGAAAAATGACACTTTAAGGCTGAATAAAGAAAACTGTTATAACATGTATTTTCTGCATAAAATTGCAGCCTTATGGCTGTAGCATTCAATGGCATCCAGCAGCAAAATCAACCATGGAAAAGTGCCAAGTAGCCCAAAAAGTGTGCCCTAGTTAGTAGACTAGGTGAGTGAAGTTAGAGAGCTAGTCTAGGGTTAGTTTAGGAGTTAAGAGAGTGTTAGTAGCTAGGGTTATGCAGCCCTAATGGCTGTAGGTTAAAGTTTGTAACAACAATTAAAGTAGTGGAAGAGAGGGGACACCCTAGTAGGGGAAGACTCCTCTCAATGAGACAAACCAACTTCAAGCAAGAAACCTTTCAAAAGATCAAAATTTGTGTTTCCCAAGGCAATGATTTTATATCTCCAATGCAAAAAAGTATGACTAGTGCCTTTACTATTGGGTTAATGGAGTCAAACAAAGAAAGAGCTAGATAAACTACCTCCTTGGGGGTGTAAGCCCTTTTACTTCCCAAGGCAAGATTCTCTAGCTAGGGTTTAAGTTAAGAGGGTGTATGCCCTTATACTTCTCTTAGCAAACCCTTGTATAATCAATGAGATGAAGCATAAAATGATGAAGACTATGGGGGGGGCTGTATGCCCTTATACTTCACACCTAGCTCCTAGCACAACAATCCTTGACTTGAAAAAATGCTAGCATAATAGTAAAAGACCATACCAAGATCAAGAGAGATGCTAGGATAATCCACCATAAGAGCAAAAGACAAGCCTTCCAAGGCTAGCGCTAGACTTCCACCAACCATTCATCAATAGATAGCCATAAACAAGAGCTAAAAGAGACAATCTTGCCAAAGATAGCGAAAATTTCAGACCAATACTTCTCACAATGAGGGAGAGTTATTGTAAAAATGAGATCTTATGATCTCTTATTTATACAAATGTCACCAAGGTGACTTGTCCACAAATTAAGCGGTAAACCACAAGATTAGGGGTCAACAACCCTATTCTTTCCCCCTTAACAAAGTAATATTAAACAATTCATTTAAAATTTCACTTTTGCACAAATAAAACCCTAATTTACATGGAAGTCACTCATTTAGGGGACGTTTTGGCACCAGGAGAAGGTCATTGGTGATGTAGGAGGGTAGTAAGGCTTCCCAAAGCCACGTGTCAAGCATCCAAATGTCTTCCTTCATGGTCAAAGTCTCAAACACCTCAAAATGTCCAAGTGCCAATGCATATCATCTCACCACCATGCCTTAGCCCCCCAAACATGACGTCGAGCTTCAAAAAGAGGATGTTTTGCCCCTCCTGGGAAAATCATTTGGAAAGTGAGGGCTGAGCTATGTTTTCCAAGTCATCATCAAGGCCTTCCAAGTTTGATCTTTCTCATCCGACATGCGGGCCCTTGGCATCCAACCTGTGGGATTGTAGCCCCATGGAAGCCCAAGCTAGGCTTGTTCTCCAAAAACTGTTCACCAACTAGGTCCTGCAAAGACAAATGAGCACGCCCTCCAAGGATCTCAAGTCATAACTGTTGATTTTTTTTACTAGACTAGGCTCAAGCATGAAGTTTATTCAATTTTAGTATTTTACTTGAACCATAGACAATTGCAGTTACACCATAAGGAATTTGCTGTAGTAACCAAGATCACAAGAAGAAATACCATGCACAAGTACACAAGAAGTATCCTGGGAAACCCTTCTCAATAAGAGAAGAAAATCCAGCCAATCCTTTGCTATATTCTTCAAGAGAAAGACCTCCCACACCATAAACCTAGCACACAAAAGGGTGCTCAAAAAACCTAGAAGACTAACGCCCAAGAGAGGTGCGCACTTCAACCCAAGAACAAGTACTTGCTGAAATTTCCAAACTCACACTTGTGTTATGTTTCCTCAATGGGGAAATTACCTTTATTTATATTAGACTGGACATATCAAAAGTAGTGTCTGTTGGCACAACAGGGCCAACCTCAATAACTCAAGATATAATTAATAATTACCATATTAATTATCTTTTACATTAATTATCTTTCACTTTATGGTGGGGCTGACTTGTACCCTTTACATCACAAATAGGGTTACAGGTAAGTTTGACTCTTGGATAATATAGCAATGGATCTCATACACCCACTAGTGCTCATCCACTAGAGGCACGCCCACCTGTGCCCAGCCACATGGACGTCCAAGTCTCTATCTCAGTGCGTCTCACAGGAGAATCATCAGAATACACACTCACTAGTGCTCGGCCACTAGGATCACGTCCACCTGTGCTCAGCCACAGGAACGTCCTACTCAGTAGATCTCTATCTCATTGCGTCTCACAGGAGAATCATCTGGAGTATCATATCATCTCAACTTTTTGCACATAGGAGAACAGTACCTCGTTTCATCTCCGTCTTTGAGAGAACGACACACCCAACTCATGGGCTTCCTCACCCCACACAGGACCACACAACGTTGCATCTCCGTCTAAGAGAGGAACCACACACCCATCTCATGGGCACACCCAACTCATGGGCTTCCTTACCCCACACAGGGGAACACAACGTTCCTTCTCCGTCTCAGAGAGGAACAACACACCCATCTCATGGGCACACCCAACTCATGGGATCTTTGACAAGCTGACTCACTTAGTCTGTGTCTTGGAGGATGTCTCACGCAACTGTAATCATCAACACTCCCTCTCAGCTAGGGAGGCATTCTCCACTAGACCAAGTCTCTCACAGAAGTACTCGAACTTTGTCTTGGCTGTAGTCATCAACACTCCCTCTTATCCAGGGAGGTATTCTTCACCAGGCCAAGTCTCTCACGGAAGTACTCGAACTTCGTCTTGGCAAGTGGTTTGGTGAAGATATCTGCAATCTGCTCATGTGTAGGAAGGTACTTCACGTGTACTGCTTTCCTCTGCACCATGTCTCTAATATAATGGTATTTTATCTCAATGTGTTTCGATCTATCATGAAACACTGGGTTCTCAGAGAGCTTCACACAACTTTGGTTATCACAATGAATAATGGTAGGATACATCTCATAATCAAATAAGTTTGTCAGAAGCTTGCGAAGCCACACTGCTTCGCGGACTGCCACACTCAATGCTATATATTCTACTTCTGCGGTACTCAAGGCCACAGAACTCTGTTTCCTGTTGCACCAGGAAACCATGGAAGATCCCAAGGTAAAACAACAACCGGGTGTGTTCTTCCGGTCCACTGTGCTCCCTGCCCAATCTACATCAACATATATCGGGTCTGGTGTTAACTGGATACATCAGTGATCCAATCAACTGTTGGTACACATGTGGATCAATCTCATCTGAATCGGAAGAAGCCTTCAAGTTCATCATCATTGGTGTAGGCATGGATTTGCAGTCCATCATCTCGAATATTTCCATAGTATATTTTCCTTGACTTAGGAAAATCTCATCAGTTCTCTACCATGCTTCTAGTTCCAAGAAGTAGTGCATCATACCCAGATCCTTCATCTCGAAAACAGAAGTCAATGCTCGCTTGCATTCAGTAATAAGTCTTTCTGAACCGGTAAGGAATAAATCATCCACATATAGGACCAAGATTAGGCACTCGTTGCCAACAATATGATAATATAGGTTTGGATCAGCAACACTCTTGTTGAAATCCAAACTCATCAGGAATCCATCCATCTTCTCATGAGGTGCCTGCTTTAGTCCATACAAGACTTTCTTCAACCGGTACACATGATTTCTCATCGTATGTCACGAATCCCTCAGGCTGCTTGATGTAAACTTCTTCCTTAATCTCACCATTGAGAAAGGATGTCTTTACATTCATCTGATGTGGTTTCCAACTCATGGATGATAGTATGGATGAAAGTGTAACGGGCTACTGGATCAAATGTCTCATCATAGTCAACTCCCTCTGCTTGTGAGAATCCTATGGCTATAGATCTCGCTTTGTATTTCACGACACTTCCATCAACTACATGTTTGATCTTATAGATCCACTTGGAAGTCACCACAGACTTCCCTTCTGGTCTCGGAACAATATCCCATACATCATTCTTCAAGATAGACTAGTATTCTTCTGTCATGGCATGTTTCCATACCTGTTCACCTGTCGCTTCTCCATGACAAGAAGGCTCAGAATCAATGATGTGGCTCATGGCTGAGAGGTAGCTTGAAAATATCTTTGGTCTCTTGCTCTCTCGGGATGTGCCTTGAGGGGCTATATGCCCCTTTGCCTCTTGCAGAGTTTGTCGAGGCCAGACAACCCTTTTATGGCCTATTGCAATATCTCTGGGCATATCAACTGGAGCAACTAGATCAGTTGGAATAACTGGATCAGTTGGAATAACTGGATCAACTGGAATAATGTCTGTCTCCCTCTGAATTGCTCAATCTGTCTCTGACTAGGGATGTAGATCCGATATGCTTTCGAGGATTCACTGTATCCGACAAATGTACCCTTTCTCCCTAAAGGGTCTAGCTTGGATCTCTTCTCTTTGGGTACATGAAAATATACTAGGCACCCAAATATCCTGAAGTGTCCAATCTCAGGCTTCACTTCGGTGAAGACTTCTTAGGGAGTTATGTTCTTCAAAATCTAGTGGGGACTCCTGTTCTGAATATATACTGCTGTCATGCATGCTTCTACCCACAGAATCATAGGAAGACTCTGATCATGCATCATTTCTTTGGTTGCCTCAATGATGGTTCTGTTCTTCCTCTTTCTCAAATAGTTTTGACTCCCTCCGAGTCAAGTGACTCTCTCTGAAGTCAAGTGACTCCCTTTGAAGTCTGAAGGATAAACATCTTCCTTTGTTGTTAACCTACCTGGAACAAGAAAACAAATGAAAGGAAACAAAACAAGAATATCTCCTAGAGGAGAGTAACGAGTACATCTCTAGAATCAAAACAATTTAACGATTGTTGTCATAGCTACAACACCTACTTCTAGTGTAGCAAACTTAGAAATGTAGGTTAGAGGCATGATAATTAAAACAATAAAACCTGGAGTCTTCACTTCCAGTGTGTTGTTCCTCAGAATGCACTAAGATCCCTCTGGATCCATGATTTCATCAAAGGTTCCATTCTCCTGCAAGTACCCTCATGATAATGATACAAATAATATATACAAGTGCATACCTGAGGGTGCTGATATGATTTCTCCAATGGCACCTAGCTGATCTCTGTCCTCTAAAATCTTCATGAAGAAGGTAGCCACAGTGTCACCTTTTGTCATTTTGTTATTTTGAAGCTGGCTCTTCAATGTAAGAGCTTGAGTAGATGATTGTCTTCCTTGTCTTGACGTCATCTTCCTTCCATTCATCGGTAGCTGTCTCTGGTAAACCTTTTTGTATCACCCACAATAAGTCTTCCTTTGAAGTCTTGTCTTCCAGGAACTGAATTTGCTTGATCCATCAAGCTTATCTTCCATCATAGTTCTGTTCATCATATTTCTAGATTCTTCACAAACCCTTGTCAACTGGGCTAGAAAACCTAACGGCTAGGCTAGACTAGTAACCTTAGGTTTTGTTGGGCTTATGACTGCCAACAATAAGCCTTGAAAGTCAGGAGAACACAAGTAAGCTTGAAAGCTTCTTCAAAGAGCTGCAGAAACCCTAAAACCAAAAATCTGTAGAAAATTGCAAAACCCTAGAAATCCTAGGACCAAAAATCCAAAATTCTTGGAATTTCACTTTGAGAGTTTCTGGAGGTGCGCTGAAGGAGGCTGTACACTCCTGTCCAAATTTCAGCCCCAACGTCCAAGTGTGAAGTGCTGAAACACCCAAAAGAAGAGGGTTGTATGGATTTTTTGGAAACCCTAGGAGGGTCGTACGGTTCTGCAAAAGAGGAGGGATGACTGGTAGAAGCTTGTGCAATGGGTTCTTCAAGACCTATGCTCTGAAACCATGTTGATTTTTTTTACTAGGCTAGGCTCAAGCATGAAGTTTATTCAATTTTAGCATTTTACTTGAACCATAGACAATTGCAGTTACACCATAAATAATTCGCTCTAGTAACCAAGATCACAAGAAGAAACACCATGTACAAGTACACAAGAAGTATCTTGGGAAACCCTTCTCAACAAGGGAAGAAAACCCAACCAATCTTTTGCTATATTCTTCAAGAGAAAGACCTCCCACACCATAAACCTAGCACACAAAAGGGTGCTCACAAAACCTAGAAGACTAGCACCCAAGAGAGGTGCACACTTCAGCCCAAGAACAAGTACTTGCTGAAATTTCCAAACTCACACTTGTGTTATGTTTTCTCAATGGGGAAATTACCTTTATTTATATTAGACTGGACATATCAAAAGTAGTGTTTGTTGGCACAACAAGGATGACCTCAATAACTCAAGATATAATTAATAATTACCATATTAATTATCTTTCAATTTATGCCGGGGCCGACCTGTACCCTTTACATCACAAATAGGGTTACAGGTAAGTCCGACTCTTGGATAATATAGCAAGGGATCTCATACACCCACTAGTGCTCAGCCACTAGGGGCACGCCCACCTGTGGTCAGCCACAGGGACGTCTAAGTCTCTATCTCATTGCGTCTCACAGGAGAATCATCAGAATACACACTCACTAGTGCTCAACCACTAGGATCACCTCCACCTGTGCTTAGCCATAGGAATGTCCTACTCAGCATATCTCTATCTCACTGTGTCTCATAGGAGAATCATCTAGAGTATCACATCATCTCAACTATCTGCACAGAGGAGAACAATACATCGTTTCATCTCCGTCTCAGAGAGAACGACACAGCCCACTCATGGGCTTCCTCACCCCACAAAGGGGCACACAACGTTCCATCTCCGTCTCAGAGAGGAACCACACATCCATCTCATGGGCACACCCAACTCATGGGCTTCCTCACCTCACATAGGGGCACACAACGTTCCTTTTCCGTCTCAGAGAGGAACAACACACCCATCTCATGGGCACACCCAACTCATGGGCTCTCTCACAGGCCGACTCACTCAGTCTGTGTCTTGGAGGATGTCTCACGCAGCTGTAATCATCAACAATAACATCATGATAAGTGAATCCAATCAATAAATAAGCCATCTAAGCATGTGCATCAAAGATCACTATATTAAGCAATTAATTGCTCAAAGACACTATGCGACTTGTCAAGCTTGAATATGGGAGGGTTGACGAGGTGTCCTATTCGGTAGATCTTTCCCTAGGTCAAGGAGAGTTTCCAAGAGATCCCTCTCTAAGCCATGTAAATTGGATGAAGTGGTTGGGGTTAGGACACAATGGGCATAGGGCTCATGACATACAAGGCGTCATAGTGTCTCATTCATGGGTGCTTTTGTAGACGGTGTGTGGTACCTTCGTTCGCAATGCACTTTTTCCATGCCCCTCAATTGCCTTTTATCTTTCTTTCTTTGTTTTCTTTCAATATAGCATAAGGAAAGATTGAAGGTCATTGCCCTGGCGTGGTGACCAGATGACGACAATGTCACCCACAAACACCTAGTGTAAATGAGAAGGATGGCTCATGATGAGACCTCCTTTCTCTCAACCATGCAACTGAGAGCCATTACCTTGGTTTGGTGACCAGATGATGGTAATGTCATACCACTAGATATTCATGGACGTGATAGGTCGGCTCGTGATGAAACCTCCTATCCTTCAACTAACCTTTTAAGCATTCTTTATTGTATTGTGTGTCCCCTTTACTCAAAGATAATCGTTTCATTGCTTTCTTGGGTGATCCCTGGGCGAAGCATCTGGAAGGTTTATACAAGGATTTTATCTTTTACTCAACATCAACCCCTCTGGGCCTTTAGCCCCTTCTTCCCATAGAATGAGGGACAACCCCTTCTTCGGTCAATACACCCTAAAATCCCAAGAGATAAGGAAATGGAGGGAATCAATGATGGAAAGCGACAAGTATGGTTGGGAATGGTACGATGGCTCTTTAATGGAGTTCCTAGTAGCAAACCCATCCCCAAGGAAGACCATTTACTAGGGCACAATGTCAAGCACCAAGGTGAAGTAGGGAAAAAGGCATAATGTCCAAGCATATATCATGAAATCTAGAGCAATCTAAGATACAGCATAATCAAATGGCTTAAATATCAAAATGATGCTCACCATAATACTGACTTGTACCTCATGGAGCAAGGCCCACTGCCTTTCGGAAGCCAGTTGGTGAGGTGGATGCCATCTGCAAACCTGTGACCATCTGTGGTGGTGAGTGGGCTTCCTATCTGTGCAAAAGGGTACTACTGGTCATGTAGTTTCTTGACACTCCATATCTGTAACCTAAGGGCCTCGAGACATAATCTCCTTATTTATCCACAAAATTGGGATAACATCTGGCTCCTACTTGGGGACATGTGCTCGCCGTAAAGTGCATGAGAACTGCAAGATCTCCTGGTAGACTTGTGCTTGCAAGGAAACATCAAACTGTCAAGTGCAGGATGGCCTACTCATCCTTGTTCACATATGATCACAATCAAAACCAATTAAGCTAAAAAAAGAATTTTTTGACATTTTTTCAAAAAATTCTAAACTGAGCATGAAATCAATATGCAAGTAGAGAAAAATGAAAATGAAATGCATCTAAACTAGTATGAGCAATCAAGATGCAAATGCAGGGAATCAAAATGACTTACCTACTTACTTGGGGCCTTGGGGCCCTGAAGTTCACGTGTTGGATGATGTCAGGTGAAGTCATACAACCAGTGCAACCATTTGATCATCTCATCAAAGTATCTCCCCTTGTGCTTAGTCATATAATACAACAAAGATAAGTCAAGCACATAATAATCATGAGTATAAACACACATAATCAATCATGAAATAAAACTCATGAAGATGGGTGGGAGGGAGGAAATCTTGCTGGAAAGAGAAACCATCATCCCGATCATCCCGCCTGAAAGTGTAGCCACAAGACTGATCAATCCATCTCTGAAGGGGGATACTATACATGGACGACGACTCGTTTTCATCTTCACTTAGAAGATCACTACTCTCTGAAGGCTGAGAAAGGACAAGAGATCCAAAGAAAACCCTATGATTTCCCAAACAAGAGGAAACAGGGTAAGGCACGACCTTAGAGAAAAATTCTCTGTCGAACTTAGGAAACGTCTCTTCTTTGTCTGCAAATCCTTGCCCAAAGTCTCAACATGAAAGTACTTCCGTTTGGTAGTATAGACCTCCGATTTCTTTGGGTGGGCCTCGACCTGGTGTCTATCAAAATCTGAGTATGGTGGTTGAAAATCATCCTGAAAACGCTGCGTCAGGTCGTCCTCGAATGGATGGAACAAATCTGTAACCATATCATTGGGTTGGTACATATATGGACCATCTGTCTATAAAAAGAAATACTTTTCGTATCCTTTATCTGAGATGTGCTTTCAATGTCATAGATAGGATCTCCGTAAAAAATGAAACAACCCAAATCCCATCTGCATCTCCTAATCTGTATGAAATCATCAATGTGATTGTCAAGTGTATCCGGGGGTTGTTCCATGATTTCATCTGCATCATAGAGGTTGATTAATTCTTCACAAGATTGGATAACTTCATCTTCTTCGAAAGGGATAGTAGAGGACAGTGTCTCATTCAGGCCTTCTGTAAGAAAAACTTCATCGAGATCCTTTTGGTAGTTTTCGTCATTTCCACAGTCATGGAACAAAACATCATCAAAGTTCTCAAAAGGATTATAACTCATCATGTTCTCTTCTTGATGTGCAGGAGGAGCAGAGGTTTGGGTGTCCTCATCAAGTGGAAGAGAAGATACTTCATCTTCATCATATGTCTCATTCATATCTTCTTCATCAGGATCTTCCTCAAGCTTTTCTTCATATATGGTCTCATCATTGATGAAAAAACTTTCTTGGAAAAGAGTATGTTTGAGCTCCTGGAAACCATCTTGCAAACTTTGAGTAGCTGGCCGATATTGCCTGAGAAATTCTTCAATGAGCTTTGTAGAAGAAGGGATACTATTTGGATCACATGAGTGTGAAAGCCAATCCTTTTGACTTGATTCCAGTGAAGACACAAAAATTTTCATAAGCAAATCTTCATGTAGCACATTTAAGCTCGATGCATACTTCATATAATTCACGACATGGGTGACTGCTAGAGCTCGATCACCATCAAATTTGGGGCAACTTGCTCTCCATTCTGTTGGACAATGATTTGGTTAGCAAGGGACATTCTGAACATCAAGTGAAGGATACACATTATGGAATGCCCATGGTAAGTCTCGTGAGGCCATGGTTCCATCACTAAGGGTAATGCCTCAATGGAGTCGCCAAATGAGATCAAGGCTCACCAAATGATGGAAAAAGATAAGGGAAAAGTGGAAAGGGAACGTCCCTTAGGTGGAGTCGCCAAGCAAGCTAAGGAAAAGGCTTTGCGATAACTTACCAAAGTGTCGTTAGGGTATGAAGAAGATTCAAAATCTTCCTCGGCAACGGCGCCAAAATGTTATAGCACAAGTTGTAGGTTGGGAAAAGCCCAACCCAACCACAAATCAAGTGCTACAACTTGGGAATCCTACACCCAATGTCACCTCGATGTAGGTCCCGCACTTCAAGGGTGACTAGGTCACTCTAGGGAGGCGATCCCGGTGACCCTAGTGGGATTGAGATGGAGACGGAGAGAAATGGAAGTGAAGCCCCTAGAGGTCAAGTCTAAGTGGAATGAAAGGTGGGTAGAAATGCCTTGTAAGTCAAGTTATTGTTGCCCCACATGTATAGTACTTCCCCAGATGATTGTCCCTTCCCGAGACACAGGAAAATCCAACTTGCAATGATATATGTTAGTATGGATTAGCAAGTTAAGCTTGGTGTCCCTAATTTGCAGCAGTAGATGATAGTTTATATCAGCAAGTAAGACATTCAAATCAACATGTAAAGCATAAGAGCAATCAACAATATTAACAATGAGTATGGCAATCAAGTATCACTGAAAAATGACACTTTAAGGCTGAATAAAGCAAGCTGTTATAACATGTATTTTCTGCATAAAATTGCAGCCTTATGGCTGTAGCATTCAATGGCATGCAGCAACAAAATCAACCATGGAAAAGTGCCAAGAAGTAGCCCAAAAAGTGCGCCCTAGTTAGTAGACTTGGTGAGTGAAGTTAGAGAGCTAGTCTAGGGTTAGTTTAGGAGTTAAGAGAGTGTTAGTAGCTAGGGTTATGCAGCCCCAATGGCTGTAGGTTAAAGTTTGTAACAACAATTAAAGTAGTGGGAGAGAGGGGATGCCCTAGTATGGGAAGACTCCTCTCAATGAGGAAAACCAACTTCAAGCAAGAAACCTTTCAAAAGATCAAAATTTGCATTTCCCAAGGCAATGATTTTATATCTCCAATGCAAAAAAGTATGACTAGTGCCTTTACTATTGGGTTAATGGAGTCAAATAAAGAAATCTAGATAAGCTACCTCTTTGGGGGTGTAATCCCTTTTACTTCCCAAGGCAAGTTTCTCTAGCTAGGGTTTAAGCTAAGTGGGTGTATGCCCTTATACTTCTCTTAGCAAACCCTTGTATAATCAATAAGATGAAGCATAAAATGATGAAGACTATGGTGGGGGTGTATGCCCTTATACTTCCCACCTAGCTCCTAGCACAACAATCCTTGACTTGAAAAAATGATAGCATAATAGTAAAATACCATACCAAGATCAAGAGAGATGCTAAGATAATCCACCATAAGAGCAAAAGACAAGCCTTCCAAGGCTAGCGCTAGACTTCCACCAACCTTTCATCAATAGATATCCATAAACAAGAGCTAAAAGAGACAATCTTGCCAAAGATAACGAAAATTTCAGACCAATACTTCTCACAATGAGGGAGAGTTATTGTAAAAATGAGATCTTTTGATCTCTTATTTATACAAATGTCACCAAGGTGACTTGTCCACAAATTAAGGGGTAAACCACAAGATTAGGGGTCAACAACCCTAATCTTTCCCCCTTAACAAAGTAATATTAAACAATTCATTTAATATTTCACTTTTGCACAAATAAAACCCTAATTTACATGGATGTTACCCCTTTAGGGGACGTTTTGGCACTAGGAGAAGGTCGTTGGTGATGTAGGGGTAGTAAGGCTTCCCAAAGCCATGTGTCAAACATCCAAATGTCTTCCTTCATGGTCAAAGCCTCAAATACCTCAAAACGTCCAAGTGCCAATGCATATCATCTCACCACCATGCCCTAGCCCCCCAAACATGACGTCAAGCTTCAAAAAGAGGACGTTTTGCCCCTCCTCGGCAAATCATTTGGAAAGTGAGGGTTGGGCTATGTCATTCAAGTCATCATCAAGGCCTTCCAATTCTGATCTTTCTCATCTGACATGCGGGCCCTTGTCATCCAACCCGTGGGCTTGTAGCCCCATGGAAGCCCAAGCTAGGCTTGTTCTCCCAAAACTGTCCACCAACTAGGTCCTGCAAAGACAAATGAGCACGCCCTCCAAGGATCTCAGGTCATAACATCATGATAAGTGAATCCAATCAATAAATAAGCCATCGAAGCATGTGCATCAAAGATCACTATAACAAACAATTAATTGCTCAAAGACACTATGCAACTTGTCAAGCTTGAATATGGGAGGGTTGACGAGGTGTCCTATTGGGTAGATCTTTCCCTAGGTCAAGGAGAGTTTCCAAGAGATCACTCTCTAAGCCATGTAAAGTGGATGAAGTGGTTGGGGTCAGTTTTCAATGGGCATAGGGCTCATGACATACAAGGGGTTGTAGTGTCTCATTCATGGGTGCCTTTGTAGAGGGTGTGTGTACCTTCGTCCGCAATGCACTTTTTCCAATCCCATCAATTGCCTTTTATCTTTCTTTCTTTGTTTTCTTTCAATATAGCATAAGGAAAGATTGAAGGTCACTGCCCTAGCATGGTGACCAAATGACGACAATGTCACCCACAAACACCTAGTGGAAATGAGAAGGATGGCTTGTGATGAGACTCCGTTTATCTCAGCCATGCAATTGAGATCCATTAGCTTGGTTTGGTGACGAGATGATGGTAATGTCATACCACTAGATATTCATGGACGTGATAGGTCAGCTCGTGATGAGACCTCGTATCCTTCAACTAACCTTTTAAGCATTCTTTATTGTATTGTGGGTCCCTTTTACTCAAAGATAAGTGTTTCATTGTTTTCTTGGGTGATCCTTGGGCGAAGCATCTGGAAGGTTTATACAAGGCTTTTATCTTTTACCCAACATCAACCCCTCTAGGCCTTTAGCCCTTTCTTCCCATAGAATGAGGGACAACCCCTTCTTGGGTCAATACACCCTGAAATCCCAAGAGATAATGAAATGGAGGGGAACAAAGATGGAAAGTGGTAAGTATGGTCGGGAATGGTACGATGGCTCTTTAAGGGAGTTCCTAGTAGCAAACCTATTCCCAAGGAAGACCACTTACTAGGGCACAATGTCAAGCACCAATGTGAAGCAGGGACAAAGGCATAATGTCCAAGCATATATCATGAAATCTAGAGCAATCTAAGATACAACATAATCAAATGGCTTAAATATTGAAATGATGCTCACCATAATACTGACTTGTACCTCATGGAGCAAGGCCCACTGCCTTCCGGAAGCTAGTTGGTGTGGTGGATGCCATCTGCAAACCTGTGACCATCTGTGGTGGTGAGTGGTATTCCTATCTATACAAAAGGGTACTGCTGGTCATGTAGTCTCTCGGCACTCCATATCTGCAACCTGAGGGCCTCGAGACATAATCTCCTTAGTTATCCACAAAATGGGGATAACAGTTCCAAAATGAGATCTAGGAATCAGTCTTATGTCTCAAAGATTAGAAGAAATATTTGAGATCACTTTAATGTCTAGCTTGTTTACACCTAATAATAATAAAACAAAAAGATAAAAAAATTTCACAAGGAGACTGCCTAATCTATCATGAAATTCTGTCTTTTCAAAGGTTTGTCTGTTGTATATGAAGATTAGTTCTAAATTCAAAATTTAAGGAAACTGTAAGCCTTGTTTCAGCATCTCCCTGTTTTCTGAAAACTGCCATTTTCAGAACTATCATATCAGAAACTTGACACCATTTTCATGTACTAAATAGTTAGAATTTCAGCATGTTGATTTCAACCTTTGAACAATCAATAAAGTCTTGGTATGAGATTAGAGGTTTCTAGAATTTGATGCAATGATGTCTAAAACAATCATTAATAAATTTTCCAAAAGATGTAACCTCTTAGCATTAAACTCAGAGGTACTTAACTCACCTAATATTAACTAGTTACTGGTAAAATATGACTTAACATTAGAAGAAATTTATATTATCATTTTGAGCAGTGGAATACTCTACTGTTTCATTTCCCAGTTGAAACATCTTTTTAAATGTTCTACGGTTGAGATACCTTTCATTTCCTGATATTTTGCACATCTATTGCTTTACATGAACCACAAAAATGAGCAATATAATGATTGACGAAAACTTCCCTATGGAATTGTTCATAAGGCTTTCTATAATCTAGAGATATAGATACAGTGATGCTACACTTCTCAATTAAAAGATCCTTCTTTCAGTTACCACCATAATTTGTTTTTTACAAATTCTCAAGTCTGGAAGACTTTGAACCAAAATGACCATTACCAAGGACATATAATTACTTACATGACTAGCTAGCATATACAGTAGCAGATTATATGCTGCACCAGCCCAAGCTGTCTCTGTCACCACACCAGTTTCCTTAACAATTTGTGATGTCAGTGGGTGAATCATAAATAGTCTTGGGAGGTACTGAAATATCGTAATAAATCGCAGAACATTCTTTGCACTAGTTGCTGTGGAACCATTTTGTCTGGGTAGAACCAACCATATTACAATCTGCAAGCCAACATACATATTGTAAAAATTATATGCTTGAATGTCAGAATCTTGCAGTTGGAGAAACATTAGAAAGCAAGATTATGGGAGCTAGTTTATCTTTGAAGAACCAACCATATTACAATTTGCATGCCAACATACAGTGTAAAATTATAAGCTTGAATGTCTGAAGCTTACAGTTGGAGAAACATTAGAAAGCAAGATTACAAGAGATAGCCGTCGTTGAGAAATATCACTTAAATAATAAACACTCTAGAGTAAGACAATTAGGGCTATTGGCATGGGTTGCTATGTATGTAATTAACAGATATGAAAATTAAGATAAAATCAACAACTCAACCCTGATGAAGTAAGGACTGTTTTATTTAATAGACCTGGTAAAATGACAACTCCATTCTGACTTAATCTGGATGATTTTCAACTCTGAAGCACAATGAATAATATATTTGATTTGCATTTTTTCGGTTAGGCCTTTTGCTTGTCATTCACAAGGGAGACATTGAACTTAGGAATTTCTTTCCAGCAATTTCCCAGATTAAATCAATACTGGTCTTCGTTTTATAGAACCAAGAGTCAATTTTCAATTCATTAAATTAAACATGTTAATCTAGTGCAGAAGAAACTAAGAAAGTAGACTCCTATCAAATAATGAAGATAAAGCTCTAAACCTAGCATTGCATATAATACTTTCTTCTTCCTCCAGACCTAGCTGTATTAAGAGGAAAATGTTTGGCCATGAAGTTGTTACTTTCAAGATGAACCTGCATCTGGAGTTTTGTGATGTTTTATTTACAATTTTTCTTCTACGCAATTTATGAAATCCATTTCAAACTCACGGTCCCACTCCTATTCAACCATTTAAGTTTTTGATGGCATGAATGCCCCAGACATCTCTTTAAGATGATGTAAATGGTAGGTCATAGACCATCGAGCATTTTAGACACATCTACATGAACAGATTAAGTTATGGTTAGTTGGCTGACGTTGATTGAAACATTAAACTTGGAGAGAAATATAGGTTCTCAAAATTACAAAAGAACCATTAATAAAACTTATTTATCAAAGTGATGAAAGTACACTGAAACTTATTGAGATATACGCAAAATTTGATTCAGTGGGGGCAAAATCATTCAATGACTGTATGAGAGATAACTTTTGACTAGTCTGTCAACTTGACCACCAGTTACAGGCAACGGAAACTTGTTTGTGAACTTCATGCCTACTTGAGGAGCAGGTATCACTTAGGATGTGGCCAGTATGGATCTCCTAAGCTATGGTGAGAATGTGGGTGCCTAATAAGTATAAGCACAGAGTTACATTTGAGCTCTGAGCTTTGCCAACTTGAATTAAAAAAGAATTAAGAATATTCAACCACAAAATTTGGGAACACAATTTGTGGATTTCATGATCCGGATTTATGAGCGGAACGAAATGAAACACAAATCTATAACATTAACACAGAGATATAGTGAACAATAACAGATATACACTGAAACTTGACTTCTATTCAATAAAGAAATCTGTTGAAACTGAAAAATGCAGAATGAAACAATCTTGCTCGAATGGTGGTAGCTAATCTCTGAGAAGAGATGTGGCGGCTACGCACATTCCTTTGAGCACATTACAATGAGGCCTCCGGGCCTTTTTAGCATCAAGAAGTAATCAGAAAACCTTATACATCCAAAAACCTAACTCTAGGAGATGAAGCGCCAAAAGTCATGTAACTTTTGCATACGATCTCCGTTTTAGGCGCACGATAGCCCGTTGGAAAGGTCTATCCGAGGACTACACATGTTGCCGTCATGCTCTAACGTTGTCTACAGTGTGACTGTGGCAAGCCCAAAAAACATTGTTTAGGGCCTCAAAACGACCCCGAAAGTTTAGGACCTAAAAAGCTAGAAAAAAACCCCAAGATGAAAACTGTGTGAGCCAGTTGAATAGGTGGGTGGCCACTGATATCCACCTGGATCATTTCATGACCTCCCAAGCCATGGTGAAGATGAGTGTGCCTAATAAGCACAGACTTACATTTGACACCCCTGAACTTCACCATCTCAAAATAAAAAGGAATGAGCAACTATAAAATTTGGGGACACAAACTTCCTTTTTAATAAGATCAACCAAAGCATACAAGCAATAAGGACAAAGCTAGCAGCTGAACTATAACATCATTCTCACATACTAGGATATCAATTCTCCTCTTCTCTGCATTGCTATTGGAGGTAGCATATTTTAGATGGAATAGACACTATCAAACTTACTGAAAGACAGTCCAATTAGGCTTAACCAAAACATTCTGTCAGTTTCCTGTAGAAAGGGTACCATATTACCTGTGGTAGAGGCAATGCTGCAATGACATTAACCCAGAAGTTCTTCTTCAAATACCGGTGAGCAATCTTTGTAGGGTCTATTACAAGTTCGCCTCTTCCAAACACTCGAGAAGAGGGAGCAACGAAAGCTGTTCGAAACTGAATAAAAATATGAAATAAATAAAAAGTATCTGTGATTGACCGCAAAATAGTGACGATTGTTTCTAAAGGTCGTTGTATCCTTATACAAGCTTCACTACTAACAACTGGTAAATAGAAAAAGAGAGGATCCACAAACAATGAAACTAAGCACGCCACTAAGAAAATTTTGTTCCATCGCTGAACAAATGAGCCTCTGGGGTCAAGTATCTTCTTGTTTAATCTTTCATAATCTTCAGAGAAAACTCGGGATAAAACTTTAGGTCTCAAGGTTTTTTTGAAAATTCTCCGTGCTTGTGATTTTTCCTTGTGGCAACCAAAGCTTGATATACTCTTGGGCTTCGAAATGAATTTAGATTTGGGCAGGATATCCTTGATATTCTCTCTGAAGTTGACCCCTTCCAAGTCATTTTGAAACCTGAATAAGACAACACAATTTACATCTCTATAAACATGCTGAAACATTCAATTAACTCATTTGCAATGCACAGTACTTGAGGTTAAATTAAATAAATGAAGTTCTGTGCTATATAAAACAAAATAATTGACAGGCATATGAGCATTGATGAACAAATAAAATTGTTAGCCTGACTTGTCTAGGATACATTGAAGCTCAAATTAGGCAAACTACTTAATTGACATCTAAAATATTTTTGTATATTTGAGAGTTAGAGTTTGCCATTTTTTAGATATGTAGTTAACATTTCCACAAGCCATGACAGGTGTAAAGTCTAGCTTTGGAGCTGCAAAAGCAACCATGATTGGATGCCTATTAACAGTTGAAGCATTTTTGACGTTTTAAAATCGAAGGATATCACCATAACCACGGTGTAAGTAGGAGGTTCACAATTGGTAAACTGAAACTTTTACCTTGATCCAAATCATAATCTACATTACATCTTTCTTTGGCGTCATCAAAATATGTCATGGTCATCTTCTAGATAGGAGTATTTGATGTAAAATGAAGATTTATGGATAGTCTCACGGTCATCTTCTAGATCGAAGGATTTGATGTAAAATGAAGATTTATGGATAGTCTCAGATGAAGGGCAGGTAGCAAAACTTGGAACGTGATCTTATTCTCCTTTTTCTAAGGCATATTCGGGTTTTATTTTTCATAGTAATCTCTGTTACCAATGGGCTTTGGTCCACTAGTGAGGTTGACAGACTGTCAAGTCATCCACCAGGTTCCACTCTTGCTGTGGTCTGCCCCATCTGAATTTCAAAGGGATGAAGTTGGTTGCAGTCTCAAGCAGTTTTGGTTGAATATCTGTTTCTCATACTTGGCACCTAAGATGAGGTCCGCTCTTTGTGGTGCATTCCCTTGGAGTATGCTTCTTGAAGAACTTCCAAAAAGGAAAATATTTTTCTCTGTAATTCCATGATCTTCTAACCTTTCAATAGATTCATGAATAGCGGCTAGGCAATGAGCATCAAAGAGGCAGCAAATAGAGAAGGATCGTTCCAGAGTCTCAATAGAATAGGGGGATTCATAAGGGAGCATGAACAGTCCGCCACTAACAGAGGGAGAGAGAATCCAAAATACCTCCCTAGCATGTCGTGAGAAAAGACTATCCAATCCCAACAAAATATATTTAATCAGACACAAGGCTAGCGAAATGTGCAGCTTATCACAATAACCATAGCATTCATTGTTGCTCAGTTCGCTGCGATTTTATTAAAATCGATGGAAAGTCTCAGTTGAGTCACCCAAATGACAGTGGGCAGGTTGTTCATAGAAAATGCCATCGACTTTGGTAACTGACTGTTCTACAAGTCTAAACGTTACTACGTTTTTAATTGTGCTTGTGTTATGTTATTACGTCACGGTGAGAATGTGGGTGCCTAATAAGTAGAGTTTGCTGTGCTACTTAAAAACATGAAAGGCCATGTCAAATTGTCAATTGCTTTGACAACACAAGAAGATATCTTTCACAACATTTCATAGAAAGAAACAACATGATAATTATCCTCCTGTTTACAGGCACTGATTGCTTTTAAACCCAATGCAACGTGGAAGCACTTATGTGAAAGAGCGGATTCAAATTCCTAACCATCTGCAAACTGTACATTTCATGA
The DNA here is from genome assembly GCA_010110895.2 of Picea sitchensis. Taxonomy (NCBI): domain Eukaryota; kingdom Viridiplantae; phylum Streptophyta; class Pinopsida; order Pinales; family Pinaceae; genus Picea; species Picea sitchensis. Next base: position 98,136 of record SNQJ01S0001286.1, read on the forward strand.
TTAAATTTCCGAGAGCAATGCAATGCAGCCAGTAGAAGAACATCACCTGACAACCTGGTAGTTGTGGGTGGCCATGTGTAGATAAATAAAGCATAAATTTCTCAAAAGATCAACCTAACCAGGCATCTTTAAATCCATCCAAAGAAATCAAATTAACTCTCTTTGATCTTGATGACATTTGTTAAACAGTCTCCGAAACTCAGCATGTCATGTACTCCTACATCTATGTTGGTTTGAAGATTAAGCCATCAACAGCGCTCAGGACGCCCAATGCTGTATCAAATTTATGGGTTTTTCTAAATGTTAGAATCTGCTAAACTTTTTGTCAAAAATGATTCTCTTTATAAACAATCAACATGCCTATTGAATTTTAATGCAAGTCAACAGCCAGACACATGGGCAGAAAAAATTGGGCAGCCTGGAATTTGCAGGAGCAGCCTGGGAAAGTGCTATTTGATTTAACAACCCTTAAACAGTAAGGTCACGTGGGAGAGGCCTTGGGCTTCTGTGTATCCAGTCAAAACAATCCCACATTGTTAGGATCTGGTTAAGGAGCTATTTTTAGTTTTAGGAACTGAGATTTGCGTTAACTCTGAAACGACTGTCTAATCATTAAAAAACCATATGGGGATTTGAGTTGCCAAGCTGGACAGACATGTCAAGGTATAAAAATATATTTATAAGCATCTCCATCTTTCATGGAGGCCTCATTCAATGCCACATGCAATCTCTTTTGTCTCGACATGTTCATGAAAAGGTGCATCAGTATTTATGAAATAGAACTTTCGTTAAACCCGACGATAGAGGCGTCATCTTCGATTAAGGCAACGTTGATCCAGACGACAAAGGGTTCATTAACTCAATTAAAAATTGGTCTAATATTATAACACCATCAATTAACTTGTATCTATTTATTAGCTATACAGGTATATCATACATATATCATGGTGCGTTAACTACTGACTTGTATCTGTATATTAGCCATTGGATTTAAATAACTTTTATGATAGGGATTTGAAGGGAAAAAGAGGATGGAGGGCAGTAATGCTGTCGCAATATATTATGATATTAATAAATAGTTAGTTAATTTTTATTATTAAAATAAATGGGTATTTAATAAGTAGTTAGTTATTATTAAAATAAAGAATATGACATGGTTAAATTCAACTAATTTATTTGGAATTAATTATTAAAAAAAGGATTCTTGCTATATATTAAATTAGTTATTAAGTAGTTTTTGAGTTAATAAAAGTATTTAGTTTTGCACTATTTCCTCTCTTTACATACCAATTTGGTATTAGAGCGGGCTTTTGCAGCCGTGTAAATGGATTCGCTCCCTTATACATCAAGCCTTGAATACATTGATAGGGATCCGCTCCCTCCATCCTTTAACATTTTTTCAGAGGGTAATTGAGGTACAATTATCTTTCTCTCACATTCTCAAAACACTCTTCTCAGGTTATTCTAAGACCTCAACAAGAACTTCATGGCTCTTCCCAAGAACTCCAATCACGAGGATGCCTCCTCCCTTGGATAAGCACGGATGCAAATTTTTTAGCAGTAATAATCAATTATTCAGCGTCATAATCAACTTGTTCAGTGGCATAGTGAGGCGATATGTGATATGGCTTTGGAAGTACAAGATATGAAGCTCATCAAGACCATGTCTCAACCACCCTCTAGACTGTGCTATGACCTTAAAATGACCTTGCCACAACTTTATGGTGCCTTTGATGGTGATTAGGTCAAGGCTTGGATAGAATCCTTCTCTTCACATTTTCAGCATCATAACATTTGCTAGAAAGAGACAGTCATCTTGGCAACCTGGAATTTGTAGGGATTCATTGCCCAATGATATGATCAGGTCAAACATACAGGGGGTAATGCAAACTCCCTTTGCATAGAACTCAATGAGGAGAAGGTTAGTCCTCTCTCTAGTGCCATCACTAATTGGGACCATTTTTTCACCACACTTTGAAAGCGTTTATATCCAACAAGCTATGTAGAGGGCATTTGGGCATGCTAGTTTCAACTATGTCATCATTCCACTCAAATAGTTTAGTAGTACATTGAAATCTTCGACACACTCCAGGTACAACTCTCCATTTTAGATCTAGAACATGTACTGATAATTAAATTAATTATGGTTTACTTCCTGCTCTTCGTCATGAAGTTGCTTTGGTGCATAACTCTTCGTTTTCATTAGCATTTCAACATGCTCTTACTATTGAAAAGAAGCTAGGTAAATGTATGACGATCTTTTGTTCTCCGTCTTGATTCCCCCCTACACAATCAACCTCTCCCATGGCTATGCCTTCACCTATGGTTAGCACCTCCCCACCCCCCACTGGCCAATGTTGCACATTCCATAAGTCATCTTCTCACAACACAATAAATTGTCCTGCTTTGTAGCACCCCTGCTTTGCCAAGACCTTATTCTTTGACCCTAACACACAATCTACCTCTCCAGATGCTATCATAAATGTCGAAAACCCTACTAAATCTAATCCAAACCTCATTTTGATGACATAGTTTAGCCTCTCCCACTCGTCCCATGCTCTTTACTTAGAATTGCTAGGTTAAAGATAATCTCCCTAAGCTCATCATGGACAACGATAGACAAAAAAAATGGTCTTTGCAACCCTTGTCAAATCATTGGCTTTACTGGTAACTCCCCATCCTCACCCATACCATATTGGCTAGGTGAATGATGGCACTCAATCCTTGTTTGTGACCTAGTGATGTAATATCACTTTCACCATTGGCCCTCATTTTCAAGACATCACACTGTGTGATTTTACTCCACTAGATTGCATCGACTCATTGCTAGGGATATCTTACCAACATGACCACTTTGCCACATATGCTTCTTGCACCAACACATACACCCTCACTAAGGATGGAACTTTCACTTCCAATCATCTAGTGCTTCCTCTACAAAAACTCTATCTGGTAATAATATTATACATCAAGTCACCCTTCATAAATGTTTACATCTGTGTATTATTTGGGAAACAAAGCCTGGTTAAACCTCTTCACCTCCCCATTTTTGGAACTCCTCCTCTTCGAATATTAGGATGTTTTTACTGAACCCACCACTTTTCCATCCCCATGACATATCTAACATACCATCGACCTTGTGCCTAGCACACCCCTTCCCTATACCCAATCCTATTGTCTCACCCCTACTGGGACAACTAATATTGAAAAAAAAAATTCAGATACTATTGCAAGAAGGAAAGATTTGTCGTAGCTCCTCATCTTTTGGATCTCTTTCGTTTATTATCCCTAAAAAGGAAACCAATGATTGATGGCTAGTCACTAACTATGGAGCTCTCAATAAGGTCATTGGCAAGAACAAATACCCATTGCCTTGTATTGAGGATTTGCTGGACCATTTGTAGGGTGCTTGTTATTTTTCAAAGCTAGATCTAACTTCAGGATACTATTAGGTTTAAATGAAGGAAATAGATGTATGGAAGACAACATTCAAGACCAAATTTGGGTTTTATGAGTGGTTGGTTATGCCCTTTGGTCTCACCAATGCCCCACCACTTTACAAGACTCATTAATGACATGTTCCGTCTACACCTTGGATGTTTTGTATTATTTATTTGGATGGTTATAACTTGATCTTCAACAAGACCTAGGATTATCACATACTTTTTTTTTTTATTTTTTTTAAGTTTTTTTTTAATACTACCAGGAATGCGATAACTGCTTGTGATGCTCATTTTCGTGATACGAGTTAGAATCCACGGTACTTATATAACCCTAGGGGCTTGCATCCACTTAAACTGCATCTCTAGGTAAATGGGGTGATCGGCCTCATTTTACATAGTTCGCTTCCATTTGGCCTTGCCAATCGGTCTACACCCACTGAGGTTCCTTATAACCCCTAGGGAGAAACGCACATCCCGCAAGCACGCCCTCCGAGTAAATCGGGGTGAGAATCGACCTTGAGACCTCATTTTACATAGTTCCTTCCATTTACACGGCACTTGCCAATCGGTCTACACCCCTGCGGGCAGGATTATCACATCCTTGATCTTCATCAAGTGATGGATATTTTGTGTGCCAATCAACTACATGCAAAACTCAAAAAATGTTTGTTTGGTGAATGCTTTGTTTCTAACTTGGGATTTTTAATTTCTGCATGTTGATGTTTTAGCATCAAACAAGAACTTCTGCATAGGTCTAGTGTCTGACGTGTGGAATTCATCCAAAAGTCCTTTCGGACCTTTGTAATCTCTTTAATTAAAGTTAATTATTAAAGTGAATAGACTTTTATTAATTGAGTGAATAATCTAACAAAATGTAAAGTATTTACATTAGTGACTTAGATGAATCTCAACCATTGATCTGGACTTAATATAAACCGTCAATCTTTTCAATGGTTATGTTAGATTTGGTCAAAACACAATGTTATAAAAGGAAGACAAAGTGAAAGGAGAAGAAATGGAGAGTCAGTGACTCACATAGAGACCAAAGAAGGAATTTTGCTTAGACACAAATTGACTCATAGTGTGTTGAGACACAAAGAGAACAAATAAGGAATTTTGCTCAGTCCGAAGGAGGAGAGAACAAGCAATAACATCAAGTGGAAGAACAACCCAATAGCCAGAAATTCATGGAGGTCATACTATCCAACAGGGAGGGAAATGTACAGTTTCTGGGGCCGCGCAACCAACGGACAAATCTAGATGATCTGAGGTACCAACAAACAGATCTAGTGTAGATCTGAGGTACCAATGGATATATCTAGTGGATTTGAGGTACTAGTGGATAGATCTAGTGTATATATGAGGTACCAATGAGAAGATCTAGCAGATATGAGGTACCAATGAGAAGATCTAGCAGATATGAGGTACCAACAGACAAATCTACTGCAGATTTGAGGTACCAAAAGACAGATCTAGTAGATTTGAGGTACCAAGCGAAAAATCTAGCAGATCTGAGGTACCAACAAATAAATCTAGTGCATATCTCAAGTAACAACGACAAAATCTAGCAGGTTTGAGGTACCAACATACAAATCTAGCAGATCTAAGGTACCAGTAGGTAGATCTAGCAGAGCCGAGGTACCAACAGATAGATCTAGTGCAGAGCTGAAGTACTAGTGGACAAATCTAGTGCATAGCTAAGGTATCATCAGGAAGATCTAGTAGATCCAAGGTACCGACAGACAGATTTGAGGGCTAGCAAGCATATTTAGTGCATATCTGACTGTCCAGTAGGAAGATCTGGGCAGATTGGGTAGAGGGTTTCTTCAGCTGAGGGCCAGAACAACCAGGTTTTGTTGTAAATTGATTATTTTCTTGGGTGGCCTATTTTCCTTGTTAGGGAGCCCTTGTAAGATTGGAGTAAGTTAATGAAAAGATGATCTTTGAAGGGTAGAATTTTTTGTGGAAATTGGTGCATTTTTCTTCCGCTGTATTTTTTTATTCCCAACAGTTAAATTTTCAATCAGTGCATTTTATTCTATGTTCATAAATACTATTTTTTTGCAAAATTCCTTGAGAGCATAAGGAAATAAAGTGTCTAGGTGTTGGAATATAGATTTTAACACTGTAGAAGGCATTCAACGAGACACTTGTAATGTCAAAACCTCCTATATTGGACATTACCACACACTACAACTAATATTACAATTTTTTAGGTGGTGTTAATTTTTATCGAAATTTTGTTTTCCAATATTTCAAGATGGCATGTCCTCTCCAATCAATGTCTTTTTTATTGGACCCCATACACTAAATCCATATTTTAGCACCTCAAGCATCTCTTCTATTCTGCACCCATCCTCTCATTTCCTAAGTTCCAACGACCCTTTGAGATAGAGTGATGCTTTGAATTATGCTATTGGAGCCATTCTAAAACAAAGGAATCCATCCTGTGGCATATCATTCGAAAGTCTTATCCTAGACAAATCAAAGCAAAAAATATATGATAAGGAATTTTATGCAATGGTTTAGAGTTTAAAACACTGGTGTCGTTATTTTCTAGGTACAAAAACCATGTTCCACATAGATAACCATCTATTGATCTTTCTCAATTCACAATCTAAACTTCATGAAGAGTGTCACCTCAAATGGACTGCCTATATCCAACAATGTCATCTTGTACTCAAATACAAGAAGAGGTCACACAATCAAGTAGCACAGATGTTGAGTTTCCCACCCCCAGTGTTGCAACTTTTGAAGGCGAGAGTGCTCACTTTTGATCACTAGAAATACCAATATGCTATAGATTTAGTGTCTAATTGTGTATTCCCTACAAAACCCTACTACGGTGAATCAGATTCCATTGTTGGATTACAAACTCTGGGAGGGCTGGTTGTACTACTTGTGTCATATTTGTGTACCTACTACTAAGGCTCATTTGTTGTTGATCAATGAAGCACATTCTTCTCTCTATGGAGAAAACTTCAATGTTCAAAAGATTCTCTTGCATTTGCAGAAACATTTCTTATGTCCTAGGAAGTTAGTGACGTTGTGAGACATTGTACCTTGTCCAACTAGGATAATATTTCCAATCGTAAGCTTAGATTCTAACAACCACCTCCACTTCCTACCCTTCCTTGCGAGGAGGATTCTATGGATTTTATTTCAAGCTTTCCCCTGACCCTCCATAAACATGATTGTGTTTTTTTGTAGTGTGTTGTTTTTCAAATATGGCTTTATTCATGCCTTGTAACAAGCATATCACTGCACAATAGACATTAGACTTGTTTTTCCACTGTGTTTGGACAACTTTTGGAATTCATTGCACTATCACTTTTGATAGGGATGTTGGTTTTCTTAGTGATTTTTGAAAGGTGCTTTGGCAAATGTTGGTGTGCAAGCTGCAATTCTCTACTACTTTCCACCCAAAAATCGATGGCAAAACTAAGGTGGTCAATCACACCTTGGTCCAATTGCTCTAGTTAGCCTATTCCAAGAATAGGTAGGGGGATAAGGAATTACACATAGTGCATCATTGTTATAACTGAGCAATGCAATCTGTCATGGGATATTCTCCTTTTGAAGTGTGTTATGGGTACTGACCAAACACCCCTTTTGAGTTCCCAACCACCTTACCAACTCCTACTTTGTAGCAACAACTCAACGCCTAGAAGCAGACCACTACATTTGTGAAATATCTAGCCCACATTCATCTCAAGGTATGTAGTTCCCTTCATAGTAACCAATCACACATCAAGGCGCTGCATGATATCCATCGTAGCCCCACATCCTTCTAGGTTGGTGATATGGTATGGTTGTATGTTTAGAAACAATGATTTAAGGGGGATAAACATCATAAGCTTCATCCACTCAGTTATGGCCCATATTATATTTTGCAGCAGGTCGGTGAAAATGCCTTCAAATTAGATCTTCCACCACAATTGGGTATTCATATGGTAGTTAATGTCTCCCAGTTCATGCTCTATGAGCCTTCCTAGTTGGATGAAGAAATCACCATCTATCATTTAGTGGATAATGTTCTAGATTTTCATCCTCTTTTGGACAATGATACCTTGCTGGAGGTGTGACACCAATCCACTTGTGGCATTATCACCATGTACCCCATGGGCATAAGGGTAAATTTCTTACCCATGCTAATTGGTTTATCCAAGATGAATTTGATACTTGTTTCCCTCATCTCGTTTCATAAGTGGGGACACTTGTGTCTTTGAAATGATATGGATTCCAAGAGAGGGAGACATTGGAGGATAATAGTGCTACAATATAGTAGTGCATTTAATAAGTAGCTAGTTTTTATTATTAAAATAAAGGGGATGACACAATTAAACTTAATCACCCCATTTTGGAACTACTCATAAAAGACAATTCTTGCTATGTATTAAATTAGTTTTTGAGTTAATATTCTTGCTATGTATTAAATTAGTTTTTGAGTTAACAGAAGTATTTAGTTTTGCACTTATTTCTTTGTTTATACATCCTTTTATGTGGTTATTAGTTATACTTCTTGTTTGGCTTTTTTTTTTGCCAAAAAATTAGAAAAATTCTCTCATTGACAGTACTACTTCATAGTACCTCTTTTACATGCTTTAAAAAAAAAAAAAGTTACTAAGTCATCTTCGTGTCTTAAGTTGTTTTTATGATATAAATACCCCTGTATACAACAATTCAAAGAACTATTCTATCTCATGAAATTGTCTCTAAAGAAGAACATACTAAATATTCAGGCATTTGGGGACTCTGGTTTGTTCATCAATTGGATGGTTGGTAGGATTTAGGTTAAATAAAACTTCTTACTGTCCACTGCATTTCACTTAAAGGATATCGGAGGGCACTTTTAGGGGATTTCATTCTCACATGTGTATAGAGAACAAAATCAAATAACAGATCGTCTTTCAAAGGAGGGATTAACACTCCCTATACACCAAGCTTCTTTGGTGGAACATGTCGATGATGGGGTTATTGATATTCATTCCTTTCACTTAGAAGATTTTTAAGTCGGCCATATATCGTAGACTTTCTTGATGTAATAGATCTAGATGGTCAACTATTTTGGACCTATGTGGACTGTTATCCCCATTTTGTGGATAACTAAGGAGATTGTGTCTCGAGGCCCTCAGGTTGCAGATATGGAGTGCCAAGAGACTACATGACCAACAATACCCTTTTGCAAAGATGGAAAACCCACTCACCACCACAGATGGTCACAGGTTTGCAGATGGCATCCACCACACCAACTGGCTTCCGGAAGGAAGTGGGCCTTGCTCCATGAGGTACAAGTCAGTATTATGGTGAGCATCATTTCAATATTCAAGCCATTTGATTATGTTGTATCTTCGATTGCTCTAGATTTCATGATATATGCTTTGACATTATGCCTTTTGCCATGCTTCACCTTGGTGGTTGACATTGTGCCCTAGTAAGTGGTCTTCCTTGGGAATGTGTTTGTTGTTAGGAACTCCCTTAATGAGCGATCGTACCATTCCTGACCATACTTACCACTTTCCATCATTATTCCCCTCCATTTCCTTATCTCTTGGGATTTTAGGGTGTATTGACCCAAGAAGGGGTTGTCCCTAATTCTATGGGAAGAAGGGGTTGAAGGTCCATAAGGGTTGATGTTGGGTAAAAGATAAAATCCTTATATAAAACTTCCAGATGCTTCACCCAAGGATCACCCAAAAAAACAATGAAACACTTATCTTTGAGTAAAGGGGACCCACTATATAATGAAGAATGATTAAAAGGTTACTTGAAGGATATGAGGTTTCATCACGAGCCGACCTATCATGTCCATGAATATATAGTAGTATGAAATTACCATCATCTAGTCACCAAACTAGGGTAATGGCTCTCAGGTGCATGGCTGAGAGAAAGGGGGTCTCATCACGGGCCAACCTTCTCATGTCCACTAGGTGTTTGTGGGTGACATTTCCATCATCTGGTCTACACACCAGGGCAATGACCTTCAATCTCTCCTTATGCTATATTGAAAGAAAATACAAAGAAAAAAATATAAAAGGTAATTGATGGTCTTGGAAAAAATTCATTGTGGATGAAGGTATCACACACCCTCTACAAAGACACCCATGAATGAGATACTACGACCCCTTGTATGTTATGAGCCCTATGCCCATTGAGTCTTAACCCCAACTACTTCATCCACTTTACATGGCTTAGAGAGGGATCAATTGGAAGCTCTCCTTGACCTAGGGAAATACCTACCCAATAAGACACCTCATCAACCCTCCCATATTCAAGCTTGACAAGTCGCATAGTGTCTTTGAGAAATTAATTATTTTATATAGTGATCTTTGATGCACATGGTTAGATGGATTATTTATTGATTGGATTCACTTATCATGATGTTATGACTTGAGATCCTTGGAGGGCGTGCTCATTTGTCTTTGCATGACCTAGTTGGTGGAGAGTTTTGGGAGAACAAGCCTAGCTTGGGCTTCCATGGTGCTACAAGCCCACAGATTGAATGCCAGGGGCCTGCATGTTGGATGAGAGAGATTATAATTGGAAGGCCTTGATGATGACTTGGACGACATAGCGCATCCCTCACTTTCCAAATGGTTTTCCCAGGAGGGGAAAAACGTCCTATTTTTTAGCTTGACGTCATGCTTTGGGGGCTAGGGCATGGTGGTGAGGTGCCACTCATTTGGCACATGGAAATTTTGAGGAGAAGAGGGTCTTCACCATGATGAGAGTGCTTAGATGCTGGATGTGTGGCCTTTGGAGGCCTACCCATTCTTCAACACCAACGACTTCCTCAAAGTGGAAAAACGTCCCCTAAAGGGAAGACATCCTTCTAAAATTAGGGTTTTCTTATGTGCAAAAATGAATTTTAAATGAATTACTTTTTAAAAGGGGGAAAGATTAGGGTTGTTGACCCCTAATCTTGTGTTTTATCCCTTAATTTGTGGACAAGTCACTTTGGTGACATTTGTATAAATAAAAGATCATAAGATCTCATTTCAAACACAACTCTCCTTCATTGTGAGAGGACTTGGTCTGAAATTTTCGCTATACTTGGCTCTTTTTGTCTCTTATGCACTTGTTTATGGCTACATTGATGAATGGTTGATGGAGAAGTCTAGCGCTAGCCTTGGATGATGTTTTTTGGCTCTTATGGTGGATTATCTTGGCATTTCTCTTGATCTTGGTATGGTCTTTTCCTATTATGCTATCATTTTTTCAAGTCAAGTATTGTTATGCTAGGAACTAGGTGGGAAGTATAAGGACATACACCCCCACCATAGTCTTCATCATTTTATGCTTCTTCTCATTGATTATACAAGGGTTTGCTAAGAGAAGTATAAGGGCATACACCCTCTTAGCTTAAACCCTAGCTAGAGAAACTTGTTTTGGGAAGTAAAAGGGCTTACACCCCCAATGAGGTATCTTTTCTATCTCTTTGTTTATTTGACTCCATTAACCCAATAGTAAAGGCGCTAGTCATATTTTTTTGCATTAGAGATATAATATCATTGCCTTGGGAAATGCAATTTTTGATCTTTTGAAAAATTTCTTGCTTGAAGTTGGTTTGCCTCATTGAGAGGAGTCTTCCCCTACTAGGGCATCCCATCTCTCCCGTTACTTTTATTTCTGTTACAAACCCTAACCTACATCCATTAGGGCTGATATAACCTAGATAAACTACTAGCCATAACTCCTAAACTAACCCTATACCGACTCCTAAATTTTGGTCACTTACTCTACTAACTAGGGTGCACCTTTTGGGCTAGTTCTTGGAACTTTTCCATGGTTGATTTTGGGGCTGCATTCCATTGAATGCTACAACCATACAGCCTCAATTTTTGGTAGAAAATACATGTTTACAACAACCATCTTCTCTTGCTTCTTAAGTGCCATGTTTCAGCCTATATTCATTGCTAATCTTTATGCTGATTTACTTAACTAGTTTAGATATTTGTATGTTGATTTAAATGTTTCATTTTCTGATATAAACTGTTATCTACTGCTACAAATTAGGGACAACATGATTAACTTGCTGATCCATACTAACATATATCATTGCAAGTTGGATTTCCTTGTGTCTCGGGTAGGTACAATCATCGGATAAGTACTATACATGTGGCACACAAATCACTTGAATTACAAGGAATCTCTTCCCACCTTTCTTTACACTTAGACTTGACCTCTAGGGGCTCCACTTCCATTTCTATCCATCTCCATCTCAATCCCCCTAGGGTCAACGCGATCACCTCCCTAGAGTGATATAATCACCCTTGAAGTGCGGGACCTACATCGAGGTGACATTGGGTGTAAGATTCCAAAGTTGTAGCACTTGCTTTGTGGTTGGGTTGAGATTTTCCCAACCTACAACTTGTGCCATAACATTTTGGCGCCGTTGTTGGGGAAGATTTTGTATCTTCTTCGTACCCTAACGATACTTTGGTAAGCTATCCCAAAGCCTTTCCATTAGCTTTCCTAGTGACTCCATCCAAGGGACGTTCCCTTTCCAACTTTCTTGATGATCTCATCTTGAAGCTCATCTAGTGACTCCACCTTCCCATAACCCACGTTTCCCTTATCCTTTGATGATCCTTGAGCTCTTCTGACGACTCCATTGAGGTATTACCCTAAGTAATGGAATCATGGCCTCACGATACTTACCATGGGAGTTCCATAAGGTTTATCCCTCCTTTGATGTTCAGGATATTCCTGGATATCCAAATCATTGCTCCCCGGAGTGGAGGGCAAGTTGCCCAAAATTTGACGGTGATCCATCTCTAGTAGTCACCCATGTCGTGAATTATATGAAGTATGCTTCAAACTTAAATGTGTTACATGAAGACATGCTGATGAAAATTTTCGTGTCTTCACTGGAATCAAGTCAAAATGATTGGTTTGCACACTAATGTGATCCAAAGAGTATCCTGTCTTCTACAAAGCTCATTGAAGAATTTATCAGGAAATATCGACCAACTACTCAAAGTCTGCAATATTCTTTCCAAGAGCTCAAACACACTCTTTGCCGAGAAGGTTTTTTGATCGATGATGAGACAATAGATGAAGAAAAGTTTGAAGAAGTTCCTGATGAAGAAGATCCAGATGAGACATATGATGAAGATGAAGTATCTTCTCTTCCACTTGATAAGGACATCCAAACCTCTGCTCCTCCTGCACATAAAGAGGAGAACATGATGAGTTATAATCCTTTTGAGAACTTTGATGATGCTTTGTTCCATGAATGTGGAAATGAAGAAAACTACCAAAAACATCTCGATGAATTTTGATTGCAGAAGTCCTGAACGAGACATTGTCCTCTACTGACCCTTTCGAAGAAGATGAAATTATCCAGTCTTGTGAAGAAGTAATCAACTTCTATGATGCAGATGAAATCATGGAATAATCCCCAGATACACTTGATGATCACATTGATGATTTCATATAGATTGGGAGATGCAGATGGGATTTGGGTTGTTTCATTTTTTACGGGGATCCTATCTAGGACATTGAAGGCACATCTCAGATAAAGGAAAGCATTTCTTCAAAGGATTTATTTTTACGGCCAGATGTTCCATATATGTGCCAACCCGATGATATGGTTACATATTTTTTCCATCCATTCGAGGATGACCTGACACAATGTTTTCGGGTTGATTTTCAACCACCATACTCAGATTTTGATAGACACCAGGTCGTGGCCCACCCAAAGAAATCCAAGGTCCATACTACCAAATGAAAGTACTTTCATGTTGAAACTTTGGCCAGGGATTTGAAGACAAAGAAGAGACGTTTCTTGAGTCCGACAGAGGAGTTTTTCTCTAAGGCCGTGCCTTACCCCGTTTCCTCTTGTTTAGGAAATCATATGGTTTTCTTTGGATCTCTTGTCCTTTCTAAGACTTCAGGGAGAAATGATATTCTAAGTGAAGATGAAGACGATCCCTCATCTATGTATAGTAGCCCCCTTTAGATATGGATTGATCAGTCTTGTGGCTACACTTTCAGGCGGGATGATCAGGATTATGGTTTCTCTTTCTAGTAGGATTTCCTCCCTCCCACCCATATTCATGAGTTTTATTTCATGTTTGATTATACATATGTTTATACTCATGATTATTATGTTCTTAACTTATCTTTGTTGTATTACATGATTAAGCACAGGGGGAGATACTTTGATGAGATGATCAAATGGTTGCACTGGTTGTATGACTTCACCTGACATCATCTAACACGTCATCTTTAGGGCCCTAAGGCCTCAGGTAAGTAGGTAAGTCATTTTGATTCCCTGCATTTGCACCTTGATTGCTCATATTTGTTCAGATGCATTTCATTTTCATTTTTCTCTACTTACATATTGAATTCATGCTTAACTTAGAATTTTTTGGAAAAAATGTCAAAATTTTTCTTTTCTAGTCTAGTTTTCCTTTTGGATTTATATATATATATGGATGAAGGGTGATAACACCACCCTAGATGCTCTGATCCTTTTTTTATGAGTTTTTAGTAGATACAGGTCTACTAGGAGATGTTACATTTCTCATGCACTCTATGACGAGCATATGTCCCAAAGTAGGAGCCAAATGTTGTCCCCATTTTGTGGATAACTAAGGAGATTATGTCTCGAGGCCCTCAGGTTGCAGATATGGAGTGTCGAGAGACTACATGACCAACAATACCCTTTTGCACAGATGAAAAACCCACTCACCACCACATATGGTCACAAGTTTGCAGATGGCATCCAACACACCAGATGGCTTCCGGAAGGCAGTGGGCCTTGCTCCATGAGGTACAATTCAGTATTATGGTTAGAATCATTTCAATATTCAATCCATTTGATTATGATGTATCTTAGATTGCTTTAGATTTCATTATATATGCTTGGACATTATGCCTTTTTCCCTGCTTCACCTTGGTGATTGACATTGTGCCCTTGTAAATGGTCTTCCTTGGGAATGGGTTTGTTTCTAGGAGCTCCCTTAATGAGCCATCATACCATTCCCGAACATACTTACCACTTTCCATCATTATTCCTCTCCATTTCCTTATCTCTTGGGATTTTAGGGTGTATTGACCTAAGAAGGGGTTGTCCATCATTCTATGGGAAGAAGGGGCTGAAGGCCCAAAAGGGTTGATGTTGGATAAAAGATAAAAGCCTTATATAAAACTTATAGATGCTTCACCTAGGGATTACCCAAAAAAGCAATGAAACACTTAACTTTGAGTAAAGGGGACCCACAATATAATAAAGAATGCTTAAAAGGTTAGTTGAAGGATAGGAGGTCTCATCATGAGACAACCTATCACGTTCATGAATATCTAGTGGTATGACATTACAATCATCTGGTTACCAAACTAGGGTAATGGTTCTTAGTTGCATGGTTGAGAGAAAGAGGGTTTCATCACGAGCCATTCATCATGAGCCAACCTTATCATTTCCACTAGGTGTTTGTGGGTGACATTGCCATGATTTGGTCACCACGCCAGGGAAGTTACCTTTAATCTCTTTTTATGGTATATTGAAAGAAAAATACAAAGAAAGAAAGATAAAAAGAAATTGATGGGCTTGGAAAAAATGCATTGTGGACGAAGGTACCACGCACCCTCTACAAAGGTACCCATGAATGAGACACTATGACCCCTTGTATGTCATGAGCCCTATGCCCATTCAGTCTTGAATCCAACCACTTCATCCACTTTACATGGCTTAGAGAGGGATCTCTTGGAAGATCTCCTTGACCTAGGGAAAGATATACCCAATAGGACACCTCGTCATCCCTCCCATATTCAAACTTGACAAGTCTCATAGTGTCTTTAAACAATTAATTGTTTGATATAGAGATCTTTGATGCACATGCTTAGATGGATTATTTATTGATTGGATTCACTTATCATGATGTTATGACTTGATATCCTTGGAGGTCGTGCTCATTTGTCTTTGCATGGCCTAGTTGGTGGATAGTTTTGGGAGAACAAGCCTAGCTTGGGCTTCCATGGGGCTACAAACCCACAGTTTGGATGTCATGGGCCCATATGCCGAATGAGAGAGATCAGACTTGGAAGGCCTTGATGATGACTTGGGCGAAATAGCCTAATCCTCACTTGCCAAACAATTTTCCCAGGAGGGGCAAAACATCCTATTTTTGAGCTTGACGTCATGCTTTGGGGGCTAGGGCATGGTGGTGAGGTGCCACTCATTTGACACATGGACGTTTTGAGGAGAAGAGGGTCTTCACCATGATGAGAGTGCTTAGATGCTTGACGTGTGGCATTTGGAATCCTACCCATGCTTCTCCAACACCAACAACTTCCTCAAAGTGACAAAACATCCCCTAAAGGTGAGACATCCTTCTAAAATTAGGATTTTCTTATGTGAACAAGTGAATTTTAACTGAATTATTTTGTGAAAGGGGGCAAGATTAAGGTTATTGACCCATTGGAATTCGTTAGAAATAATTTCATTTCCTTATCTTTTATCATTAGAAAAGTTGAATTATATTTTGTATTTTTTGGAATTTGCATGGGCATATATATATATATTAGAGCCATTAATAATTGAAGTAAAATGAAGACAATAAAATAAAAGGGATGGCAAATATAAGAGTTTAATGCTAAACGTAAAGTAAATATCATAGGATGTTGATTTTATAATTATAAACATCAATGTATGTTTTATAATATTGACAATAGTTATAAAATGCTAGGAACATGAGAATGCTATTGCAAGAATGCCAATGTATATTATATAATGATGTGTTAGCACATGATTTTGATAAAGTGGGGTTATTTCTTTAGGAAATGACCCCCCTTGGTGAAAAAATGGAGAAAGGGGTCTTAGCGCAACCCACTTTGTGCTTTATATCCTAAGTTTTTGGGCGATTTGACGTTTTGGCGCGTTGTGCTAAGGAGCACACTCATATCTGCGACTGAGCAGTGGGCGTTTAGATCTACGATCCACATCACATATCGGACCCCCCCGACCTTCTTCCTTTAACGGGTGGGGGGGCGGTCCGAGTTGGTGGTTTTCTGGCGTAGACCCCCACTATCGTGTCACCTCTTTAGTAACTTAGACCCCCCCTGCATGCGCGTGCTTTACCACTTACCNCCCCCCCCCCCCCCCCCTCCAAGCTAGCTGTCAGACCGCTTTCCTATATCGCCCGACTGCACGCATGTCCCTGTCCTCCACTCGCCCAAATGCACACCTGTCCCTGTCCGCTGACTTTTCTCCCTGCTCTAATCTCTCGATATCTGTCTTCCACTCCCACTCCATGTTACCTCCACTATGTTGTCGTCCTCCCCCTTGACCTACCACTCTGCTTTGCCACTGCATCCTCTCCCCTTGCCACATCACCCTCGCTCCTTTACACCTCATCTCCCACTTACTGGCGCCCACACATTCCCAGTCACCGCCACCCGCTTCCTTACAACTGGCCATCGTTCACTCACTGCATCCTGGGAGTTTGCGCCATGCACCTCTCCCACTCATCATCATCAATGTCCACGTCCGCCTGCCTGTATTCCCTGCAAAATTTTAGCAAAGTGACAGGAGCCACATTGACTCTGCCTGTCCTGATCCTGATGAAGCAGTTAATGAAAGTGAGGGAGGTGGTTGAAACCTCGTCTCACCACATAAATGGAAATCCAGAAAGGACTGGCAGATCTGAGCTCGAGTCCGACAGAGAACTGCATGCACAGTCTGATAGGGAAGGTTCAGACGTAAGAGCTCGCGTCCGACAGAAGACTGCATGGACAGTTTGTAGAGAAGACGCAAAAGTCAAGCCTTGAATGCATGATTCGATCACTTCTCTGATGGTTATGGTCACTCCTTAGTATATGTAGGCATTTTTGATATTTTGTTATGGTTGCTGGTTGAGCAAGGCTTTCGTATTGTAAAGTTTTAATGAAGCTCTGGTTCTCTGGTTATGTATTTTGATTTGAGATTTCTTGTTTAATATAAGTCAGCTTTTCTTATTCATCTTATTGCCTCCGATACTGAAGTGTCCATGATTGAAGGATTCACATGGATTGTTAGAACTGTGTTGTGATGGATGTTTGATTACAATGTTGTTATAACTTTCTTTAGTTTTTTGAAACTCTAAATCCAAGAGGATCTTGTTTTCTGAGTTTTTCCTCCTTAGGTTGCTTGAAGACCTGATGTCCATAGCAGACCTCTACATTCTCCTCACCTATTCTTCCTCCTATTCACCTTTACTACAACTTACTGACTGAATTTGATCAAGACCTCATCTGCTTGTGCATACTGGTCCATTTTTCTGAGTTAAAACAATATTATCTTGAGTCCGCGCCCATTCGACCCCTTTAAATTCATTCATTGTGACATATAAACTGATGGGTACTGGGATTACCTTCTATGCAATCAGAGGGTGACTTCTAGTGCTAACATTCGTGGCGTCGTTGCCGGGGAACGAATTGAAGACTTTTCCCTGAGATAGAACGATAAAGCGCTTTTGATTTTGAAGGTGCATCAGATATCAGAACCATTGAAGATTGCAACTTGCACCTGGCAACTCCACTGTTTCAGTTGTGGCTTCCAGAGGAAGACACACGAGGTCTACCCCACAACTGCCTCTAGCAATGCCTAAGGTTGACCCAGATAAAAATATCAGAAATGGAAAGGCCCCTCGAGAAGGTACTTCAACTTCTGAGCTAGGCGATTCTGGTCATTTTCATAATCCTTCTTTAAAAACTCTAGTAGCTACTTCTCATTCTCCTGTTATACCATTTGTTGGAGTTTTAAGAAATTTAAATTTTGGAAGTATTTTTGTTGATTTCTCCTCTCCTAGTCTCTGTCTAGAGGGACAAATATTTGACACTCCTATTTCCCTTGAAGTTGTACCGTGGTTTAAACCCACAACCTCAAAATATTTTCCCACTACGGGCCTTACCACTCCTCCCCCTATTAGAGTTTCTACATTTACGAAAGGGGAAACCTCTGTTCCCTCAAGCCCTATAGCCTTTTCTCCAAATCCTCAGTATTTTCCTCTTTCTCCTAGAAACACAACTCCACTCTCACCTGTCCAAGATCCATCCCCTCCTGGTTTTCGTCCAGTTCACATCCCAATGGCAGGTGCTAATCCCCCTAGGAACATAATGGATTCCATAGCGCTGCTAGATACTCCCCTCTCGTTTTTCCTCATCCTCTGAATGCTCTCC
Source organism: Picea sitchensis (assembly GCA_010110895.2). Classification (NCBI taxonomy): domain Eukaryota; kingdom Viridiplantae; phylum Streptophyta; class Pinopsida; order Pinales; family Pinaceae; genus Picea; species Picea sitchensis. The sequence continues at coordinate 116,744 of SNQJ01S0001286.1, forward strand.
CAAACATGGATGATTTTAGGGGCTAAATTTCGCTCATGGGCTAATTTTCCATGGTTTTTCCAAAAATGAGATTCGCTATTTTAAAAATTATTCGCCCAAATTCTATAGGATAAAATTATTTTACCTTAAAAATCGCCAAAATTTTATNAAAACTATATAAAATCCTTATAAATTTGAATATTTTTACAAAAATATCGCTAAACATTTATAGTTGGCATATGAAGGATTAGTAAGATTCGCCAAGGTTTCTACATTTTAAAACAAATTTCCATCCTTAAAATCATCCTTGCTCGCAACTGGTGGCTACCTTAAGAAGTTACCTAAGTTCACAGGTGAGGGAGACATAAATGCAGAGGAGCACCTTGCAGCCTTTTATAGTTATGCAGACAACTATGTCATTGTATATGAAGATGCATGGATGATAATTTTTTTTCATAGCCTTGATGGAGAGGCTAGGAAATGGTTTAGGGCCTTGGCTCCTGGATCCATTGATGGGATTGAAGCCCTAAATGATGCATTCTTAAGACACTGGGGGGATAAAAAATATTTCCTTTACTATATTACAGAGTTTGGATCACTTAAGAAAAAAGAAGGGGAATCTGTTTCTGACTTTTCAAAGAGGTTTAATAAAATGTATAATAAGATTCTTGCTGAGATTAAACATACATAAACCTCTGCCAAAATCACATATGCTAGTTCTTTCAACCCTAATTTCTGCCTCTTGTTAAGAGAAAGAAGAGCTACTTCCTTGACTCATATGAAAGATGCGGCCCTGGAAGTGGAGTCCAATATATTAGCAGTTGACAAACTTAGAAGTAAAGTTGATAGAGATAGAGGAAAGGGGATGTCTGAAGCTTCAACTTCTGGTTCCTCAGTTTCCCACCCTCAAGTAGACGAATTGGCCAAGTTGGTAAAGTCACTTTCTGCTAAGGTGGAAAGGTTGAAACTAGAAGGAAAGTAGAGCTATAGGAATCCTCCTAATGCTGAAAATAGGGGTAACTTCGAAAGATCAAATAACACTCCTCAGATTATCCAAAGAGATCAAAGAAACAGGGATAGGGATGATCAGAGAATCCAGGCCCCTCTCCAAAATAACCTTATAGCTGATGAAGAAGGAGAGGAAGAAGAGGTTGATCCTGAAATCCATTGTCTTGTAAACACCTCCTCATTTCCCCATTTAATCAAATCTGCATATGAGGAGTCTCTCATGGAAAACCAATTAAATGAGATGAGTAAGGGGGAAAAGACCAACAACAATCCAAATAAATATAACCTCATGTCCAAGAAGAAAGAAGGAAATCCTGACATCCCTGATCAGCCTACCAGAGCAGAAAATCCTGCTAAAGATGTAGCTGATAGCAACAAGGAAAAGAGGGCACAAAACCCCTCACTAGTGGCCAAAATTCTTGTCCCAGAAGTGAGAGAGATTCTAAAACCCCCCTCCTCTTTTAACTTTGAGCATGAAATCCAAAAAATTAGAATCCCTGTACCCCTTTCAGGCCTGGTCAAGCATGAAGACTTCGAAAGGTGTCTCTCTAAACTGTTGCAGTCTGAGCTTTCATCTCATGCCACTGATTCAGTAAATCTCCAAGATGATAAACCAATAGTCATCCTAGGTCCTTTGATAGAATATAGAGATGATTCATCCCCTCCCTTCTATACATCACTGAACATACATGATAAGGTGTTGCATAACTGTTTGATGGACTCAGGGGCATCTCATAATCTCATTCCCAAAACTGTCATGGATGAACTTGGATTAGAAATCACAAAGACTTACCATGACTTATATTCTTTTGACTCTAGGAAAGTGAAGTGTCTTGGGGTCATCAAAGATTTGGTTGTGACCTTGTTTCAGTTGCCCATGAAAAGTGTGGTCATGAATATCATGGTGGTTGATGTTCCCCCCAAGTTTGGTATGCTCTTGTCAAGATCTTGGATAAAAAGACTTGGGGGAACCTTGCAGATGGACCTCACATATGCTACCATTCCTGTGTTCGGGGGGGGGAGCATAGAAGACTTTACAGGGAATATCAGTTGGCCTACATTATCAGTGATGAAACAAACCCCACCAACCATCCTATCTTTTCACTTGACACTGATTTGGGATCCAACTTATTGCATCTCACTGATGCTCCCGAGCCTCCTCTTGAAATCATAAAACAATCCATTACTCTTTGTGAAGATTTTCCTCCCATCATCTCTGTTTGGAAAATGTTCTTTGATGGAACCTCTTCTAGGGAAGGTGTTGGTGTTGGAGTGGTCTTTGTTTCACCTACTCAAGAGACTATATCTTTGTCCTACAAGTTAGAATTCGAAACTGCCAATAATGTGGCAGAGTATGAATCTCTCTTTTTGGGTTTGAGGGCTGCAAAAGACATGAGAATTAAAGAGATATCAGTGTTTGGGGATGCTGAATTAATTGTCCATCAGATAAAAAATCTTTATCAAGCTAAGCACCCTAGGCTAAGAACTTATAGAAATGAAGTGTGGGACCTAGTTGAATTTTTTTTCTTAGCTTTCAACATTTCATTTATTCCAAGAGAAGAGAATACCATGGCTGATTCTTTGGTTGTTTCAGCAAGTAACTTCAGAGTCCCTTTGCCACCTAGACTCAAGTATGAGGTAGAAGTGAAATATAGACCCTTTATTCCTGACAATGTCAAGCATTGGAAAGTGTTTGAGGATGATCATGAGATCAAAAGATTCCTTGAGACTGTTGATGAGTTTGTTGCATTACATACCGATCAAGATCATGATTATGAAAGTAATCCTCATGCTGATGTTTTTCTAAACAAAATTGATAATCATCATATTGTTCAGCTTCCTAGCAATCATATTCCAAAGGGACTAGTTCCTTTGGAAATACTTTTTAACAAGAATGATGTGGCAGTAAAGGGTAAAGTTTCAACTGATGATGTTGATGTAGCTGAGTGCAATATTGGCACAGAGAAGGCTCCAAAATTTGTCAAGTTGTCAAGTAGCTTGTCAAGGGAACAAAAGGATGAATATGTTGAGATTTTAAAGAGTTTGTTGATGTGTTTGCCTGGACATATGAAGATCTCAGAACATACGACACAAGTGTCATTGAACATAAGATCACATTGAAAGAGGAAGCCAAACCATTTAGGAATAAACTCAGACAGATAAACCCCATGCTGCTACCTATTATGGAAAGGGAAGTAAAGAAGTTGCTAGATGCCTAGATATTTATCCCCTTGAGATATTCTGAATGGGTAGTGTTACAGAGAAATCCCCCTGTGGTCAAGTGAATTCTCTCTTGGGCTCTAGACTCCTAAGACCAAGACAGAAAGGGTGCTAACGTTGGTCACTGACATTCTTTTAAATCTAGCTAAACTAATGTATAGAGAAGAGGAAGAAATGTGTACCTTTTTAACAATGTTCTTCCTTGCACAGTCCGACTTGAGCTTTGATCCCCAAGCTCCTCGATAAGTCCTGCAAATCAAACAAAGACAGAACAAGCTTCCTTCAATTTTTTCTCCCATCCAGATAGACGAGTACTTCTTTTTAATTTAATGAGCTCAAGGAGGGTAACACATACTCAATATAACTCACCTTTGGTAAGTCCCTCTTCCTTTTTTAACAAACTGGAAGAAGTAAGGGTTTGGTCCCATATGGGCCCTTCAATGTATAGTTTAGCGAGTCCAGAGAATGAAAACTCGGTGGTTTTTCATGTTTAGAGAGTCTGAAAATAACTTAAATACGACTCCAGGGTTGTCCTTTCTCGTAATGTTAGTCTCACGAGGCCGAAAAAGAGATAAAATAACACTCGAAAGACGCCCTTTCAAACCTTTTAACGAGTGTGAAAGGAAGCAAGATCACTCAACAATGTTTTCATGTTTAGAGAGTCTGAAAAGAGCTTAAAGGAGACTCCAGAGGGTTCCTTTTTCGTATAACCTTTACGAGTCTGAAAAAGTGATAAAAGTATACTTGGTTAGATTCTCATGTATTTACGAGAACGAGAAGGAACAAAGACTAAGCTCGATATTGGTTTCATTTTGAAACAATCTTGAAACAAAATTAAACTATGCTTGTAAATCCCCAATGTAAATTCCAAAGGTTGGGATACCCATGGATGGTTGGTACTCTGCCCCAAGCTTGAAAAGCTAGTGGCATAACTCCAGAAAGATAATCAAAGGCTGGAGACATAATTTATGTTACAGAGAAATCCCCCTGCGGACAAGTGGATTCTCTCTTGGGATCTAGACTCTTAAGACCAAGACAAAAAGGGTGCTAACGTTGGTCACTGACATCCTTTTAAATCTAGCTAAACTAATGTATATAGAAGAGGAAGAAAGGTGTACCTTTTTAACGATGTTCGTCCTCGGACAGTCCGAGTTGAGCTTTGATCCCCAAGCTCCTTGATAAGTCCTGCAAATCAAACAAAGACAGAACAAGCTTCTTATTCTACTAAGATTAGCTTGAAACCAGATCTATCTAATAGAGAGAAGTTCATGTAGAATAAACACAACCTTGAAAGAAACAGGCCAAGCACATATGTATATTAATGAGAACAAAGCAAAGTGCTTATAACCATGATGTAGATGCAACAGCTTCACCAAGCTCTCTTTGTCCAGACCCTTGCTCAAAAGTTCCACGATCAAAATGAATATGCTTTACTGGTAATTCTCCCTTATGATATCATAAGTTTGATGCCTCTAATCTACCATCTATTTCACCATGAGTCGGCCTCCTTATATAATCTTGGAGAGGCCCAACCACCTTAGAGATTCTTGGGATAGGTTGAGGATCTTTCTCCATCAGTTGTGGATCCTCCCTAAGATCCAACCTTGACCTTAGATTCGAATCCAACTAACTCTAGAGATGAGGGGGATTTTTCCTTGATTTTCTTCAACAGTCAAAGATTCCCTTAAACAACCCAGTGCTCTCTAAAAATGGGACACAAAGTGTTGCAACGCTCCCCCAAAGAAGGGTAGGGAGCGTCGGCACTCCCTGACAGTGGGTAGGGAAGCGCTGCCCAAAATTCCCTTAAAAATCCCAGCGCTCCCCCAGAAGGGTGCATAGAGTGCTGAAATGCTCCCCCAAAGAGGGGTAGGGAGTGTTGGCACTCCCTGATAGTGGGTAGGGGAGAGATGGCCTTCAAAATTGTTTTTTAAGTAGTTTTCTTCATGACAAATTCTTTGTACTCTTCATCAAATGATTGCTCTTCCTTAAACCAGTCTTTGAAGGTGTCTTAAGTGTCCTTGTGATGTCGTTAGAGACACGACATGGGCAAGATGACTGTATGATGTCTGCGACACTTGCGACACTTATGGCTAAAAAGAGACACTTGCAACACTTGTAACAAATACAATAGGTCATCATTGAAGTGAGTAATTTTGATGTGTAATAGATTCCCCCCCAAAGTGCGAAGTTAGAAGACGGGAACTGATGACTGAAGTACTTTGTAGACTTTTTCGAGCAAGGGTATGGACTCAGAGAACTTGGTAGGAGTTGGACACAAACATCAAACAAATATTATGACATGTTTCAAACCCAAGGCAGACATACCTATGCTTGGGTGATAAAGACTTGCAAGGTATGGCCGCCATAAGATACATTGCGGATCCATAATTATATTAACAAAGAGTATAGCCACCAAAGATACAATGTGGATCTATACTTCCATGGCATGAACTGATCGTAGCCACAAAAAATACACAGTGGATCTACGAAACGACAAGACATAGCCATGGACCAATACAAAGTGGATCTATGTGACAGTATATGTGTCAATATTCAAGAGAAACTCCATCGCAACCTGGACAAAGCACATATCAGAGTGATCACTCAACCCAAGGTCTTCTCACCGATCCCGATGCAGTACAAGTCTAACCATGTGAATAGATGTCCTGATGTCGAACATGGAAAAAACCATTTGATTACCGGTTAATGAGGTAAACCATTAACAAGTGCGAGGGAAATCAACATTGATGTCAATGATTCCCAATTTACCCTAGTACATTCCAACGAATGTGAACAGAGGAGCTGAAGTCGAACATTCGTGGAATCACCCGATCAAGGGTCAATGATGTAAACCCACTGTCGGAAGCGAGGAGGCTTGCCATTGAGGCATGCAGATCCCAAGGTACTAACTGTTTTCTAAGTCAAGTTCCTGGATAATGTGTTGAAGTCGACAGGAACAGACTCGTCACAGGAGGGCCTTGATGTATCCCCCATCAACGACATGAAACTGACACATAGATGTAAATTGGTAGATAAAAATGAACATGGACTGACATGGGTATTGAAACAAGATATTTGTGATGGCTGAATCTCGAGGAAGATACTTCCCTTGAACATTGAGGCACAACAACAGAAACATGACATGGAACAAAACATGATGATGCAGTGGATAATGTGACTTTCGTCGGGTGACCCAAATGAGTAAAGAAACTCAGAGGATTGGTTTAGTGCAGAGGTTCAACGGATTAAAATGTATGCAAAGACACAGTGTCGTGTTCAAGGGCGACCGTAAGAGTGACTTGTAATGTTCCCAAAAACTGCTTGGCTTGCTTCCTTCAATTTCCCCCCCCATCCAGATAGACGAGTACCTATTTTTAATTTATCGAGCTCGAGGAGGGTAACACATGCTCGATATAACTCACCTTCAGTAAGTCCCTCTTCCTTTGTTTAACGAACTGGAAGAAGTAACGGTTCGGTCCCATATGGGCCCTTCAATGTATAGTTTAGCGAGTCCACAGAAGGAAAACTCGGTGGTTTTTCATGTTTAGAGAGTCCGAAAAGAACTTAAAGATGACTCCACGGTTGTCCTTTTTCATAATGTTAGTCTCGTGAGGCCGAAAAAGAGATAAACTACCATTGGAAAGACGCCCTTTCAAACCTTTTAATGAGTGTGAAAGGAAGCAAGATCACTCGGCAATGTTTTCATGTTTAGAGAGTTTGAAAAGAGCTTAAAGGAGACTCCAGGGGGTACCTTTTTCGTATAACCTTTACGAATCCGAAAAAGTGATAAAAGTATACTCGATTACATTCTCATGTATTTACGAGCACGAGAAGGAACACAGACTAAGCTCGGTATTGGTTTCATTTTGAAACAAGCTTGAAACAAAATTAAACTATGCTTGTAAATTCCCAACGTAAATTCCAAAGGTTGGGATACCCATGGATGGTTGGTACTCTTCCCCCAGCTTGAAAATCTAGTGGCATAACTCCAGAAAGATAATCAAAGGCTAGAGACATGACCCCCAAGCTTCAAATCATTCACCGACTTTGAGGTTGTCACCAATTTCTGTACTAGATGGAGAAAAATGATACAGGTGGATGAAATGAAGGTTCAAATACGAGACCTAACGAAAGACTCGACTCGACATCTACGAGATTTGGAAAAAGACTCAACCTGACAGGAGAGGTGACTGTTTCATTTTTTAAGGGTCTTGACACAAGAAACGAATTTTGCTCGTAAATTCCCAACGTAAATTCCAAAGGTTGGGATACCCATGGATGGTTGGTACTCTGCCCCCAGCTTGAAAAACTAGTGGTGTAACTCCAGAAAGATAATCAAAGGCTGGTCTGCGAAACCAGAGATTCTGGGTTCAATCCCCAACGGATTCGCCAATTTATGTTACAGAGAAATCCTCCTGCAGACAAGTGGATTCTCTCTTGGGCTCTAGACTCCTAAGACCAAGACAGAAAGGGTGCTAACGTTGGTCACTGACATCCTTTTAAATCTAGCTAAAATAATGTATAGAGAATAGGAAGAAAGGTGTACCTTTTTAACGATGTTCGTCCTCGCACAGTCCGAGTTGAGCTTTGATCCCCAAGCTCCTCGATAACTCCTGCAAATCAAACAAAGAAAAAACAAGCTTCCTATTCTACTAAGATTTGCTTGAAACCAAATCTATCTAATAGAGACAAGTTCATGTAGAATAAACACAACCTTGAAAGAAACATGCGAAGAACATATGTATATTAATGAGAACAAAGAAAAGTGCTTACAACAATGATGTAGATGCAACAACTTCACCAAGCTCTCTTTGTCCAGACCCTTGCTCAAAATTTCCATGATCAAAATGAATATGCTTTACTGGTGATTCTCCCTTATGAGATCATAAGTTTGATGCCTCTAATCTACCATCTATTTCACCATGAGAAGGCCTCCTTATATGAGCTTGGAGAGGCCCAATCACCTTAGAGATTCTTGGGATAGGTTGAGGATCTTTCTCCATCAGTTGTGGATCCTCCCTAATATCCATCCTTGACCTCATATTCGAATCCAACTAACTCTAGAGATGAGGGGGATTTTTCCCTGATTTTCCTCAACAGTCAAAGATTCCCTCAAACAACCCAATGCTCCCTCAGAATGGGACACAGAGTGTTGCAACTCTCCCCCAAAGAAGGGTAGGGAGCGCTGGCACTCCCTGATAGTGGGTAGGGGAGAGCTGCCCAAAATTCCCTTAAAAAATCCTAGTGCTCCCCCAGAAGGGTGCATAGAGTGCTGGAACGCTCCCCCAAAGAGGGGTAGGGAGCGCTCGCACTCCCTGATAGTGGGTAGGGGAGAGCTGGCCTTCATAATTGATTTTTAAGTAGTTTTCTTCATGGAAAATGTTTTGTACTCTTCATCAAATGATTTCTTTTCCTTAAACTAGTCTTTGAAGGTGTCTTAAGTTTCCTTGTGATGTCGTTAGAGACACGCCATGGGCAAGATGACTGTATGATGTCCGTGACACTTGCGACACTTATGGCTAAAAAGCGAAACTTGCAACACTTGTAACAATGACAATAGGTCATCATTGAAGTAAGTAATTTTGATGTGTAATAGATTGCCCCCCAAAGTGCGAACTTAGAAGACAGGAACTGATGACTGAAGTACTTTGTAGACTTTTTCGAGCAAGGGTATGGAATCGGAGAACCTTGTAGAAGCTGCACACAAACATCAAACAAATATTATGACATGTTTCAAACCCAAGGCAGACATACCTATGCTTGGGTGATAAAGACTTTCAAGGTATGGTCGCCATGTTGAAATAATGTAACTGCAAAGTGTATTTTGATTATTATTTGATATATTATTCATTGGATCAATCCCCATTGTGGATTGATCATGTCGGCTATTATAAAGGACCAAATCCCCTTTTGCGGATTGGTCAAAATGTAATTGTAAAAGGCAGAATAAGAAGTCGGCCCAAGAATATATTAAAGGTGGTTATAACCACCCAGATTGAGAAGTCGGCCCTGCTAGTGAAGAGACACTTCCACGCATGCCAGACTTGTATAAATAAGGAGGCTAGCGCCTCACTTAGACACACACTCACTTGTTCATTTGAGAGACAAGTTTCAGAGCTGTAGTTGGAGAAGAGAGAGAGAGAGAGAGGCGCATCTTTGGGAGATGACTTTCTGTACTTGTTTGAGTTATCTCTTGACATTGTATTGGCTATCTATAATAAGGAAGTTTTGTTGGGTTTTCTTCCCCATGAGGGTTTCCTAGGATAAATGATGTGTCTCTTGTGATTTTGTATTTCTTAGTGATCCTATCTTATGATATTGTTATCTATTGAAATGAAAAGAACTCTAATAATAGCTTAAACATTAACATGGTATCAGAGCTAAGTTGAAGAGAGCATATTTCACAAGAGAAAGTGAAAAAGAAACGTCACTGTTGCCATACATGCAAATTAGGGATTTTTGTTGGTGAGGTATTTCAGCCCTAAAACCATCTAGAAAAGTACGCCCTTCATCAAGGATCATTTTGGCACCTTCAACGCACCTTTTCAATGGTTAGATCTCCCAGAAAGTGAAACCCTAGTTTCACAAAGTGCCAGAAAAACAAAGAACCAAAAGTACTAGAAGTACCAGAGGTACCAAAAAACCAGAAGCACCAGCCCAAAAATATGCAGATCAAGTTTGGAGGGGTAAAATTTGGATTTTCTCAGATCCAAGCACATCATACTACTTGCCTCAGCCAAGCGCACCTCCTGGTAAGTTCAAAATTTGATTTTGAGCATTTTCATTTTTGGACATTCTCCTAGCTTCAGGTAAAAGATGTCTGCAAGCACTAAGATTGTTGACAAGCTAGAAGACGTGGAAAAATTATGTTCTTGGAAGTATAGGATTGGTCTCATTCTTGAAGAGAATGACCTAATAAAATTCGTCAAAGAAGAAGTGTCGGAGCCCGATGATGCTGCAGGGAAAGCAAAGCATCAAAATGACACAATCAGGGCCAAAAGAATCATTGCAGATTCAATCAAAGATCACTTGATTCCCTATGTTTCATCAAATAAGACTCTGAAAGAAATGTTTGATGCCCTAAATAGACTATATGAAGGAAAGAACATAAACCAGAAGATGAATCTTAGAACTAAGCTCAAGAATACAAGAATGCAGAAAGGAGAATCAATCCAAGAATATTTCTCCAAAATATCCCAATTCAAAGAACAACTAGAAGCAATTGGAGATACTATAGACGAAGACGAACTTATAATGACGACCCTAAATGGTCTCACAAGACCTTGGGATGCATTCATCCAAATGATTTGTGCCAGAATAGAGAAACTAAAGTTTGACGGTCTATGGGAAGATTGCATCCAAGAAGAAGCACGAGTAGCTAACTGAGAGGCTTTACTAGCAAGAGATGAATATCAAGCCCTAGCTACTCACACCAAACAAGGAAGGAAGAAGTCTTACTTCGAGAAAGAGACTTATAAAGAGTCTCAACCCCCAAACAAATTTAGTCATAAATAATCTCATCCAAGGAGATTCCAGAAGAAAGGACAACGTAAGGAAACATATTACTCATCTGTACAATGCTACTATTGTGACAAGATGGGACACATTGCGAAATTTTGTCCAACTAGACGAGAATAATATAAGAGGAAACAAAAGAGGCACCATGCCCATGGAGTTGAAGATGAAGAAGAGCCACCCACAAAGATGTTAAGAGAACAAATTAAAGGCCATGTCTTAATCTCGGCCCTCTCAGGATCGGTAACACCTGGAGAGGACACTTGGCTCATTGATAGTGGTGCCTCCAAGCATATGACAGGACAAAGAGATATTCTCTCTTACATTTCAGAAAAGAAGTTTTCTCATAAAGTGACACTTGGATATGATTACCAATATCCCATCAAGGGAGTGGGAGAATCAAACTACAAACTTAATTCAGGGAATTCAATGAAGATGAAGGACGTACTCTATGTACCAGGTTTGAAAAAGAACCTACTCTCTATTTTAGCTTTAGAAAAGAAAGGCTTCAAAGTTTCCTTTATAGATGGAGAAGTTCTTATGTGGGCTAAAGGAGAAACCTTAAAAGAAGCAATCATCATTGGAAAAGAAGAAGGTGGCTTGTATAAGCCAAAGGGTCACTCAGAAGCTGCCATGATCCACGCCATTGAGAATCCATGTGAAGTTTGGCATAGAATATTAGCTCACATCAACTACAAGGCGCTACCATACGTATGCAAAGCTGTCACCGGTCTACCAGAACTCAAGGTTGACCATGAAGGCGTGTGCAATAGATGTGCACAAGGGAAGAACATCAAGAACCCTTTTTCGAAGAGTGACAACAAAGCAGAAGGAGTCCTAGAGCTCATTCATTCATATGTGTGTGGCCCCATGCCATCGCCCTCCATTAGTGGGTATGTATACTATGTATCATTTATTGATGATTATTCTCGTAAGATCTGGGTGTATTTCTTGAAATCTAAAGATGAAGTGTTCAGTAAATTCAAGGAATTCAAAGCCTTGATAGAGAATCTTTCTGAAAGAAAGATCAAGATACTCAGGTCAGATAATGGAGGAGAATATACCTCAAAAGAGTTTGTGAAATTCTGCAAATATGTTGGGATCAAGAGGGAACTCACTACTCCCTATAATCCTGAACAAAACGGTGTAGCTGAAAGGAATAATAGAACGATAATGGAAGCCGTGAAGACCATGATCCTCGATCAAGATCTTCCTATGTGCTTATGGGCAGAAGCAACAATGACAACCGATTGTCCCATAGTGCACTTGGGTTCAAGACCTTGGAAGAGATGTTCACCATAAAGAAGCCAGAGGTAAGCCATCTCAAAATATTTGGCTGCCCAGTATTTATACATATTCCAAAAGAGAAGAGAAACAAGCTGGAACCCTCAGGAAAGAAGGGAATATTTGTGGGATACTGTGAGGTCTCCAAGGCCTTTAGGATCTATATACCAGGACACTGTCACATTGAGATCAGAAAGGATGTGACCTTTGATGAAGATGAAACGCTCAAGAAATCGAGAAGATGCCAGCTTGAAGAAGTATATGAAGAGGAACCCGTAATCCCCAGAATTGCAGATTCATTGAGGGAGGTTCCCAGAGCTGCTAAACCAGTGAGGGAAGTCGTAACTTCCCCTGATGAGGAAATTCTAGAAGATCATGATGTAGTAGAGTTTCAAGAACCTCCTTAGATGATGATCTCCCATAAGAGAAAGCCATCTTGGGCTAGAGATCTTATTCAAGATGGAGAGAAATATGGTGTTCCCGAAGGAACCATGAGACATGTGAAGAGACCTAAGCCATTCTCTAGTTATATGGCTTTGATGTGTGATCTCCTAGAGAAAGAGCCTACCTGCTTTGAAGAAGCCATTCAAAAGAAAGAATGGGCAGATGCCATGACAGAAGAATACCAATCCATAATAAAGAATGATGTATGGGAAATAGTTCCCAGACCAAATAGCAAGGATTTGGTATCGTCCAAATGGCTCTTCAAAATAAAACATGCTGCTAATGGAAGTATTGAGAAGTATAAAGCAAGATTTGTAGCTCGTGGATTTTCTAAAAAAGAAGGAATTGACTATGAAGAGACATTCGCTCCTGTAGCCAGATGCACTTCGATCAGAACCATCATAGCCCTTGTAGCTAAGATGAAGTGGAAGTTACACTGGATGGACGTAAAGACAACTTTCCTAAATGGTGTCATCGAAGAAGAAGTGTATATAGAGCAACCTCAAGGATTTGAAGTTGAATACATGAAGTCTCGTGTCTGCAAGTTGAAGAAGTCTCTATACGGATTGAAGCAAGCTCCTAGAGCTTGGTATGGCCGGATAGACAATTTCCTAACGAGCTTGGTCTTTACCAAGAGTAAAGCATATTCTAACCTCTACTTCAAGGTTATGAACGATGAGACAGTGATATTATTTCTATATGTGGATGGATTATTCTTAACTGGAGAAGAAAATCTCATCACTGAATGTAAGAAGAGACTCACTTCAAAATTTGAGATGAAAGACCTTGGCCTAATGCACTATTTCTTAGGTCTTGAGGTATGGTAGAGTCCAGAGAGGATCTTCCTTAACCAAGGGAAGTATGCAGTCGAAATCCTGAAGAGATTTCACATGTTAGAGTGCAAGTCCATGAATACACCCATGGAAACGAAGCTAAAGCTGTTGGTCGATACTTCGTCAGAATTGATTGATGCCACGCTGTATAGACAGATTATTGGATTGCTGATGTACCTGACGAACACCAAACCAGATATTTGTTTTGTCGTAAACACCTTGAGTCAGTTTCTGGTAGAACCCATACATGCTCACCTTATGGCTGCAAAACATGTGATGAGGTACCTTAAGGGTACATTAGATTGTGGTCTTAATTATGATGGAGATCATGATTTCACATTGAGTGGGTACACTGATTCAGATTGGGCTGTAAGTATTTCTGATAGGAAGAGCACTTCAGGATGTTGTTTCAGTTTGGGATTAGCCATGATCTCATGGCATAGTAGGAAGCAATCCAACATTGCTCTCAGCACAACGGAAGTAGAATACATTGCTGCATGTTCTGCTAGCTGCGAAGCTATATGGCTTCGTAAGTTGTTGACCAACCTATTTGACCTAGAGATGGAAGCAACCACGATCCTATGTGACAACTAGAGCTACATAAAGATGACAAAGAATCCTGTATTCCATGACAGGTCGAAGCACATAGAGATTCAATATCATTACATCCATGACATGGTGCAGAGAGGAGCCTTAAAGCTCCAGTACATTAGCATGGATGAACAGGTTGCTGATGTGTTGACCAAGCCTCTATCTCGTGTAAATTTTGAACACTTTCGAGATAAGATTGGTATAGTCCGAAAGGACCTTCCTCGAAAGGGGGAGTAGCTACTGTGATATGACTAGTATTGTGCTTCCAGCTTGATAGTTGTGACGTAAATCCAGTCTAGTATCTTGCTTCCAACTTGAGTGTTGTGACGTAAAGCAAGACGATGAGATGAGACTAGTACTGTGCTTCCAGATTGATAGCTATGACATAAAGCCAATCTAGTATCTTGCTTCCATCTTGAGTTCTGTGACGTAAATAAAGATGATGAGATGAGACTAGCATTGTGCTTCCATCTTGATAGATGTGATGTAAAGCCAATCTAATATGTTTCTTCAAGCTTGAGTGTTGTGACGTAAAGAAAGACATTGAGATGAGCCTAGTACTGTGATTCCATCTTGAGAGTTGTGACGTAAAGCCAGTCTAATATCTTGCTTCCAGCTTGAGTGTTGTGACGTAAAGCAAGACTTTGAGATGAGACTAGTACTGTGCTTCCATCTTGAGAGCTGTGACATAAAGCCAATCTAGTATCTTGCTTCCATATTGATTGTTGTGACGTAAAGAAAGACGAGTATCTTGCTTCCAGCTTGATTGCTGTGACGTAAAGCAAGACGAGTATTGTGCTTCTAGCTTGAGAGTTGTGACGTAAAGCCAGTCTAGTATTATGATGATGAGCCAACCTCGCGCTGTGATGATGATGTATTAGTTTTATACTAATTCATATTGATAAAGATGATGATTGCATTCCTTTGAGAATGATGATGTTGCCGATGAAGAAAACTTCCAATGATTTATAGATACGCCAGTCAGTGTTCCAAGACGATATTGATGATGTTGTCCTCCTGATGTTGTTGATGATGCAGTCCTCTCTCTCACCCGATGTTGTTGAAGAATACCCTTCTTGTTAAGGGGGAGTGTTGAAAATGTAACTACAAAGTGTATTTTGATTATTATTTGATATATTATTCATTGGATCAATCCCCATTGCAGATTGATCATGTCGGCTATTGTAAAGGACCAAATCCCCTTTTGCGGATTGGTCAAAATGTAATTGTAACAGGCAGAATAATAATTCGGCCACAGAATATATTAAAGAGGCCCCAAAATATATTAAAGGTGGTTATAACCACCCAGATTGAGAATTCGGCCCTGCCAATGAAGAGACACTTCCACATGTGCCAAAATTGTATAAATAAGGAGGCTAGCGCCTCACTTAGACACACACTCACTTGTTCATTTGAGAGATAAGTTTTGGAGCTGGAGTTGGAGAAGAGATAGAGAGAGGCGCATCTTTGGGAGAGGACTTTCTGTACTTGTTTGAGTTATCTCTTGGCATTGTATTGGATATCTATAATAAGGAAGTTTTGCTGGGTTTTCTGCCCCATGAGGGTTTCCCGGGATAAATGATGTGTCTCTTGTGATTGTGTATTTCTCAGTGATCCTATCTTATGCTATTGTTATCTATTGAAATGAAAATAACTCTAATAATAGCTTAAACATTAACACGCCATAAGATACACTGTGGATCCATAATTATATTAAAAAATAGTATAGCCACTAAAGATACAATGTGGATCTATACTTCCATGACATGAAATGATCATAGACATGAAAAATACAAAGTGTATCTATGAAACGGTAAGACATAGCCACATACCAATACAAAGTGGATCTATGTGACATTATATGTTTCATTATTCAAGAGAAACTCTGTCACAACCTGGGAAAAGTACATACCACGGTGAGACTTTTTCGACATCTCGCTAACACTATAGTGTGCTATCATGATACACACCTGGGACCACATGATTAGATTCCATGGTCATTCAATGTATCGTCCATATATATGTTTATTTTTTAGGGCTAAAGGCCAAATTTTGTACTATGATACCATATTTTTTGAACTTGATGATTGAAATACAAGAGCTTTTGGTCTTTAGATTTACTTATGTATCTTACAATGGAAAAATGCATGAATGTGTGTTTCCTTTGCCTAGTTATGTAACAAATTCTAGTATAAAACGTAATTAGCATATGCATCGAATACTTGATTAGAACTTCTAGGGACATGGTTATAAGTAATGAAATCAAAATATCATTCCAAAATTTGTACCCTAAGGAATCGTCGAAGTAGCGTAGGATCCCTAACCCAATACATATTGTTCAATTGACACACAACTAACTGGGAATAAAGGAAAACCTCTAAAGACCGAACACCATGAGAAATGACATTGTGTAATAGTTCAATAATGGTGCTATACTCAACCACATTGTTTGTCAATGGCTCCATAAAAACACCTCCTGAAGACACCAGTTGTCTGTTGGGTTAATAGATAACCCAAGCGACATAAGCTATGTTCCAAGTATGACGATTGGAACCGTTTGTGAATCCTAAGAATACCAATAATTCCATTGACATCTTCCAACGTAGGGAAAGCTCAATAATCAAACCGAAGACACAAAAAGAACAAAAGAAAACTATATACACTAAAGTACAATAGTATACAAAGCTCATGCTTGAGATGGAGGGCTCAAGAATAATACTTCCTGGGATAGAGACTAGTTTAGGGATCCTTTAACATG
This sequence comes from Picea sitchensis, assembly GCA_010110895.2. Lineage (NCBI taxonomy): Eukaryota > Viridiplantae > Streptophyta > Pinopsida > Pinales > Pinaceae > Picea > Picea sitchensis. Next base: position 133,376 of record SNQJ01S0001286.1, read on the forward strand.
TTCCCTTCATATTCCTCTAACTGATAGGCTCCTTTTTTTAGGACATGTCTCACTATATAAGGATCATGCCACATGGGGTTGAACTTTCCTACCCCTAGTGGTTCTTTAGCTTGGCCATAAAGAAGGAACAAGTCACCCTCACTGTATATCCAGGTATGGACAGATTTATCATACTAAACCTTAACATGATGTTTATTTGCCTCGATGGCTAGGGTGGTATCTCAATGCTTCTTATAAAGTTTCTCCAAGTGTACAAGGCGTTCTTCGAGATCAATTGTCTTAGGTAGGAGCTCAATTGCTAACTTAAGAGAAGGGATCTCACATTCAATGGGAAGGATCGAATCCACTCTGTGAACTAATTGGAACGGTGAAAAACTAGTGGAAGTATTTACCACAGTTTGGTATGCCCATAGAGCAGGGTATAACATCACTTTCCAGTTGGATTTACTCTTCCTAACATTTTTTTGTAAAATGGCCTTGAGATATTTATTCACGGCCTCCACTTGGCCATTTTCCTGAGAATAATAGGACGATGAGTGATCTTGCTTAAAACCCAGTTTTCATGCCAACTCTGTCATCATTGTGTTCTGAAAGTGACTTCCATGCTCAGTGACAATGGAATTCGAAACCGAGATATAATTTGATTGAATATGAAATGTGTTGCAGTCTCACCATCGGATTTAACTGTAGGCGTGGTCTCATCCCACTTGGTAAAATAATCCATGGCCCTAATAATGTGATGGTGCCACCTAGCCGAGGTTGGGTTGCAATCCATCAAATCCACCCCCCACTTAGTGAATGGACCAATAGTAATTCCTGGGTGAAAAGGGGAAGGGTGTGAGTGTGTCTTACGAGCAAACACCTGGAAAGGGTGAGACTTCTTGACCGCTTCTACACAATCTTTAAAAGTCAACAGACAAAAATAACCAACTCACAATATTTTTTGGGTTGTTGCAAGCCCAGATAAATGACCACCACATGCCCCACTGTGACAGTCATTGAGTACATCTTCATCTTCTTCATGATTCAAATAATAACGCAAAATAGAATCTACCCCTTGACGATACAAGGTGTCGCCAATAATGAGGTAATTTTTGGCTTGATGGCATATACATCGTCGATCGTCTCTCAAAAGATGTTGGGGAAGATTCAGAGTTCGAAGATGAGATAAGGAAGATGTGTTCATTAGAAAATGAGTCATCGTAAACATTATCATCATCCTCCCTAGGTAAATATGACATCAATTCTGCAAAGACTAAAGATTTATTGGATTTTGCAGAGACAAAATCAATATCAAACTCCTACAAAATCACAATCCATTTATTGTATTTCCCCCTGTGATACCCTTTGTCAGGACGTATTGAAATGGATTGATATTGGCGACCACGTTAGTCTTGCGAAGCAATATATAATGGTGCAATTGTTGAGCCGCATGCACAGATGGTAAGGATAACTTCTCTATGTGAGAGTACTTAAGTCCAAGACCGATTAGATTTCGATTAAGATAATAGATAATGTCTCATGGATCTCGTCATCCTCCTGAATGAGAATCATACCAACCTTCCCTTTAGACGCGACTATATAAATCAAGAAATATCTACAATATTCTGGAGGACTAAGTAGAGGTGCCGACACTAGGGATTTCTTAAGGGAATCGAAGGAATCCTGGGCTCACTCATCCCATATGAAAGGAGTATCCTTTTTCAATATACACATAAAACCCTTAGTGATATTGGTATAGTTAGTTATAAAGCGACCTAGGAAGTTAGGTTTCCCCTATAAACCCTAAAGTTGTCGAATACTGCATGGGGGAGGCAATCAAAGTATTGTCTCTAACTTCATGGGGTCCACCATGATACCTTACTTAGAAACTATAAATACAAAAAGGTAGCCTGATCTAACGCAGAATATGCATTTATGAGGGTCTAATCAAATATGATAATGACGACATATTTCAAATACGAGCCAAAGATGAGTCAGATGATCCACTCTCTTATGAGAGTGAGCAACGAGGTCATCCAAATAGGCCTCGACTATATGTTTGAGGTCGTGGAAAGAAAAGGTCATAGCCCACTGAAAAGTTGCTCTGACATTTTTAAGGATGAAAGGAATTTTTCGGTATGCAAACATATCCCTAGGAAAAATAAACGTAGTCTTATGTTGATCCTCGAGTTTAATTTAGATCTGATTGTAGCTTGAAAATAAGTCCATAAAAGAAAATATTTCACTCTCGGCACACACAGAAAATTACATTTAGGAAACGATTTATTCAGGTCCTTGAAATCCATACACAAACAGATGGTTCCTTGATTCTTATCCACATGAATGAGGTTGGATACCCATTCATTCAAGGGAACTGGGTAGATGAAGCCATGATTAAGTAGCTTCTCCAACTTTGCCTTAATGGCGGGGGACTTCCTAGGATTCATGGCTCTAAGTTGTTCTCGAACTATCTTAACATTCATATAATTCTTTATTTTGTGTTAAAAAATACTAGGATCGATCCCTGGAATTCCCTCATATGAACAAGAAAATATGTCTCGTAATTCATTGAACAGATTGACGTAAGTTTGAATTTCTTCAGGCGAACAATCTGCACTAATATAAACATTCTCAACCTTTCCAGTGGTTTGAAATATGTTGATTGCAATGGTAGGATATATTTTATCCATGTTCCCTTTGGAATATATTTCATGCTTGTCCAACGGGACCATGGTGTGACCAATAGTCTCTCTCAAGTCAGAACTAAACTCATCTTGTTCGATCCTATCAAACTCTAGGAGAAAATAAGATCTATGGTGAAGGTCCTCCCAAGGCCTACCAGAAGCCATCATGGCCTCTAATATTTCTTCATTCGAAGGAAAAGTACCATCGAGGAAATCATGTGAAATAGACATGTTTATGACTCAAATGGGCTCTAAGACATTATCCACCTCTTTCGTCTATGAAGAGGGAGGATCTGGGTCTACAATGACTTCCTAGATAGACTGAAATGCAATCTTAGCTACAGATAATGGCATTTCGATTCGAATGTGTGAATGACCTTCATACAACACATTCAAAGAAGGCAGAGTCCATGGGCCATCAAAATATGACGTGCAGAATGGGACATACCTTAATAATGATGAGGATTCACCAGAAATGGCATTAATATACAAGATCAGTGTTGAGAAATTAAAGGTTCTCATCAAGGAAGGATACATTATGATACCAATTGTTAGCACTGAGAATCACCCTCAGATTGCAGGAGGATAAGCCCAGTACCTATCAAAATGTTTGTGGAGGTAGGTTTATGAATGGAGGTCAAATGGACAAAACTCAGTACAAGAATGTTTTAACACAGAAATTGGACAATCAATGCATAGGGAAATGAGGTCCTCATTAAATTCAACCAGTGGTTTAAGGTTAAAGGTGAGCAGAGGGAAGACTTAGTGAGAAAAGTGAACAAGTCTTCCATGCACATCCAACTTTCAAGAATCTTGGTGAAGAAAAACTCAGGCACAAGAGCACTCTTGGACTTAAGTTTCAAACGTTGAAATATATCATAGTAACATAATAATCAAACCTCCATTACTATGTGACTACAACAACTCGTCTGGATCCTCCATGCACGAGCATTTCAACATAAGAAGAAATAAGATAACAAAGAAACTGACTGAAACTGATCACAACAATATTGTAATCAAACCTACATTAGAATACGACTACAACCCTCGTCTGGATCCTCCATGCATGAGTGTTTCAGCACAGATTAAAAAAGATGATGAAAGAAACTGACTTCTATTAATGCAAAAGTCTCAATTCTCATACAAAACCAAAGAACGACTATGTTATCAAAATATTACAAAATAGGGATCTCTGCTCAACCAATTGACGACCATAACAAAATATAGAACTGATCTATTTATAATCGGATCAGTTCACCACTGCCAGGAGTATGATCTATCCATCCCATTCAAAGATTTATGTCTATGCAGCCTTCTTTCAGATTGTGCGTGTTTCCTCCTGTCAGATGCAAACTTAGCTTAGTATGGGCCTGCAAGAAGAAATCGTCCATTGATGTACCTTGGGATGACAACTCTGTTTCCTTAGCCATAATTTCCATGCTTTCTATTTATGGACTGAGCTAAGGTTTCAGCTACCAGTCGCTGCTCATTAACTGAATCCTTCTCGGGATTGGAGCGCGGCAAGATGAATATCGGGTGACCACCAGTCGTTGTTTGCTAGGGAATCATATGTGCATGTGATTTCGGGGCCGCGGGAAGCAGTTTAGGCCCACACCACTTTCTATCCCAAAATGCACCATCCTCCACCAGGTATCCTCCCCGCAAAACCGTGGTTAGGATTTTGGCCCTCTCAAGGCCTTTTATCGCCCGAGTATGTTGCAGACCCAAAATGATTTAAGGCCGTTGATCTGAACGAGACCTGAGATCTGGGTGAACCGACTACTTTAGCACCCCACCAAAGCTTTTATTCTCCTTCCAACCTTGGAATCCTTCCAACTGCACTTGGAGATAATGCTACATTGAACTGCACAAGGGATCTTGACCGCTGCAAATTGCACTTGCCCACTCGCCTGCGTTCATAGCTGTTACTCATGACTATGGACAAATTTATGTGATAACATTTGGCTCCACATGGGATGGCATGCTCCTCGCGAGATGCCAAGAATGCGCAATTCCAGTGCCTTAGCCTTTGGGTCATGGAGTCTCTTATTCAAACATAAATAAAAGGAAGTGGTAATTACAATGGCGGAAATCCAATCATGGCTTAAGAAAAATAATTTTTCAGAAAGTGCCCATTGACTGGGCCACCAAAAACTTCAGAATCCTCCAAGCTCTGCAACTTATAGGTGTTATTTGAAAATAATTTAGAAATCTTGAAAGGACCAATCCATAAGGCTTCAAATTTACCATGTTTTCATTTGTCTTTCTTGGGGGCATCCCACTTGAGCACCATATCTCCCAGCTGAAAATATTCCTTGCTTCCCCTCTTGTCAAAGGCTCATTTCATTTTCTGTTGGTGATCCTGAGATTTATCAAGGAACTTCTCCCTAGCTAGATGTACTTCTACCCGTTGTTGTATCCTCCTGATCATGTCATGAGGTTCTCCTTGGTAGTCCTGGAGGAATTTTGCCAAAGGAAAGGAAAGCAGAGTATGAAAAATAGACTCAACCCCATATACAAGTTGAAAAGGGGAAACACCCAGTGACCTCTTTGTTGTAACTCTGTCAGCCCATAATGAAAATTTTAGCTTTGAGTCCCAGGCTTTCTTGTTGTCTTCTAACAATTTTTTGATGATCTCTATGAGGCTCTTGTTAGAGGACTCTGCTAAACCATTTCCCCCAGGGTAGTAAGGAGTAGAATGGATTAATGTAATCCCATACAGTTCAAAGAACTTGATCAATGGTTCACCTTTGAAGGAGGAAACATTGTCTGTAATAATCCTTCTTGGACAACCAAATCTGAACATGATATCCTCTAGAAAGCTAATGATTACCTTGTGGGAGGAGCTTGTTGTAAGAATGGCTTCTATACACTTGGTGAAATAATCATTGGCAGTCAAAATCCACCTGTGCTGACCACTTGAGGCTGGGTGGATTTCTCCAATGAATTCAAGACCCCACTGTTGAAAAGGTCCATAAACCACCACAAGTTTTAGAGGCAAAGATTTGAGATGTTTCTTTCCAGAAAACCTTTGGCATTTGACACAAGCTCTAATATTTGCACAAACATCAGTAAAAAAGTTGGGCCAGAAATACCCATCTCTAAGGATCTTATAAGTTGTGGTCCTCCATAAATGGTGCCCCCCACATAAGTTGTCATGAAAATCAGTCATAGATTTTTGGGCCTCGTGTGGGTCTAGACATCTCAACAAAACTTCTAGAGGATCCTTCTAATACAAAACCTGATCAATGACACAATATTTGATTTCTTTGAGTTTCAAATCTCTTACCTTGTTTTTTTCCAAACCATCAGGAGGCCTCAACTTCTACAGAAAATATATGTCTTTATACCAAGTGCATTCTGCCAAGTTGAGGCTGACATGAGAGTTTTTATTACAAATCTCAACTTGCCGATTTTTTGAGTTTATGTTCATGAAATGAACCCCTAGAGCCTTGCAATTTGATTCAACTAGTAACCTGGCTAATCCTTGGCCTTTAACAATTTAGTGGGCTTCATTTCAAGGTCAAATTCCATAATTTTAGCAATCCATTTTCTTTTCCCATCTATGTTAGGCTGGATCAATATCTCTTTTACTAAGGCTGAAGGGACATATGCAACAATATTTGAATGAAGAACATATATTCTGAAAGCCTTGAGGGATTTGACCAAAGCATATGCCTGCTTCTCCATGATATCATACTTAATTTATTCATCCCTCAATGCTCTACTGAAAAAAGAAATAGGCTGCTCTAACCCCTCTGTATTTTTCTGTAGCAAAAGAGAAGCCAATGTATCAGATGAGGTAAAATAAAATATCATAAATTCCTTATAATAGTCAAGGCTGATGAGAACAGGTGCTTCAGTCAAATACCTTTTGATTTGGCCAAAATATTTTCTAACTCAGTAGTCCATTTCACCTCGCTTCCCTTTCTAAGGATGGTTGTAGTGTTCTTAACCAACTCAACAAAGTTAGAAATGAATCTCCTCAGAAAATTGATTTTACCCAATAAAGACTGAACCTCTTTCTTAGATCTGGGAAAAGATAAGGCTTGGATGGCCTCTACTCTGGTTGGATCAATTCTTACTCCTTCTGCTGACACAATATGCCCCAATAATTTACCCTCTTCCATAGCAAACAAATATTTCTTAGGATTGAGGGAGAGACCAAACCTTCTGCATTTCAAGAAGACCTTCTTCAAATGATGACAATTCTCTTTATTAGATTTTGAGAACACTGTAATGTCATCCAGATAGATAACTACAAATTTGTCTTTCTCCCTAATGAAGGCAATGTCCATGGATCGATGTAAGGTTTCTCCCGCATTCATCAATCCAAAGGGAATTTTAGCATACATGAATGTTCCCCAAGGAGTAGTGAAGGTTGTCTTTTATCTATCTTCATAAATGATAGAGATCTGATTGTAGCCAGAAAATCCATCAATCATGGACATCCTAAATGAATCGGTCACTCTCCGCAAAATGTGCTCCATCTTTGGCAAGGGGTAGTTATCCTTCTTGGAGCTTCTGTTCAAATTCCTAAAATCAATAGATAACTTGTTTTCCCGATTTTTCTTCCTCACAGGCACCAAGTTAGCTACCCATTCTGAATATCTCAAAGGGATGATGATTCGGGCATCCAACATATTTTTCACTTCTTTTTCCATAACAGGCAGGAACATGGGATTTCTCTATTTGAGTTTCTTCCTAAATGGCTTGGTCTCTTCTTTCAAAGGGATCTTATTCTCGATAAAGTTTGTGTCATATGGCCTTAGATCTTCATATTTCTAGGAAAACACATCAAAAAATTCCTTTAAAAGCTTGGCATACTCATCCCTTTGCTCCTTTGACAAACTGTTAGACAATTTGACATACTTTGGATCCTCTTCTGTCCCTAAATTTCATCAAGTCACATCAACATCTCCAGTTGAACCTTTAACGTTCACATCAAAATCATTTCTGTCAAAGAATATCTCCAAGGGGACAAGTCCTTTTGGAATATGGTTACTGGGAAACTAAACAACATAATGGTTATCAATTTTATTCAAAAAATATCAGCATGAGGTCCTTCTTCAGTATCCTGATCTTGATCAATATGAAAATTAGAAAATTCATCCACAATTTCGAGAAATCTTTTTATCTCAAGATCATCCTCAAAAACTGTCCAATGTTTGACATTCTCAAAAATAGAGGGTCTATATTTTACTTCCACCTCATACTTGAGATTTGGGGGCAAAGGGACCTTGAACTTACTTGCTGAAACAACCAAGGAATCTCCCACAATATTCTTCTCTCTTGGAATGAATGAGATATTAAAAGCCAAGAAGAAACCATCAACCATATCACATACTTCATTTTCATAGGCCCTTAACCTAGGGTGCTTAGCTTGATAATGATTTTTGACTTGATGAGCAATCAACTCAACATCTCCAAATACTGCTATCTCCTCAATCTTCATGTCTTTGGCAGCCCTCAAGCCAAAAACAAGAGCTTCATATTCTACCACATTGTTTCTTGTTTCAAATTCAAGTTTGTAAGATAGGGATATGGTCTCTTGGGTAGGAGAAATGAAGACTACCCTATCACCAACATTCTCCTTAGAAGAGGCTCCATCAAAAAAGATTTTCCAAACAAAGGTATTGGGAGGAGTGTCTTCACAATAGACGATCAACTAATTTCTGATTTCAATAGGTGTTTGAGGAGCATCAATGAGCTGTAACATACTGGTTCCTAAATCAATGTCTATTGCAAAAATGGGGTGGTTGGTCGGATTTGATTCATCACTGATAATGTAAGAAAGTTGTGCTTCGCTATAAAGTCTTCTATGTACCCCCTCAAACACAGGAATAGTGGCATATGAAATATCCATCTGCAAAGTTCCCCCTAGTATTTTGATCCAAGATCTAGACAAGAGTGTCCAAAACTTAGGGGGAGCATCAACCATCACAATATCCATGACCACACTTTTCATTGGAAATTGGAACAAGGAAACAACCAGGTCTTTAATAACCCCGAGGCACTTCAGCTTCCAGGAATCAAATGAGTATAGGTCATGGTAGGTTTTTGTAACCTCTAACTCAAGATCATCCATAACAATCTTAGGAATGAGATTGTGAGATGCCCCTGAATCCATCAAGCAATTGTGAAATACTTTATCATGAATGTTCAATGATGTATAGAAAGGAGGAGAGGATTCATCCCTATCCTCTACCAAAGGTCCTAGTATTAGAACTGGTTTTTCATCTTGGAGGTTGACTAAGTCTGTGGGATGAGATGAAGGTTTAGAGTGCAACATTTTGGAAAGGTACCTTTTTAAATCCTCATTCTTAACTAACTCCAAGAAAGGTACATGGATTTTGATCTTTTGAATCTCATTATCAAAGATAAACAAGGAGGGAGGCTTTAGAATATCCTTAACTTCTAGGGTAGGGATCTTAACCACTGGTTGGGGTTTTTTTGCCTCTTTTTCTTTTCTACTAGATGCCACATCCTTAGAAAGATTCACTATTCTAGTAGGTTGTTCAAGAATGTCAGGGTTTCCCTCTTTCTTCTTGGACCTTAGGTTGTATCTATTTGGATTGCCACTGGTCCTTTCCCCTTTTCTCAGCTCATTTAGTTGTCTATTCATGAGAGACTCTTCATATGCATATTGGGTTAAGTGAGGGGATGAAGAGGTGTCACCAAGACAATGAATTTCAGGATCTACATCTTCTTCCTCTCCTTCTTCATCAGTAACAAGGTTATTTTGGAGAGGATCTTGTATTTTTTGATCATCCCTATCCCTATTTCTTTGATCTCTTTCGATGATCTGAGGGGAATTATTGGGTCTTCTAAAATTATCCCTATTATCAACATTCTAGGGGTTCCTATAGCTCTACCTTCCTTCAAATTTCAATTTCTCCATTTCTGCAGAAAGTGATTTTATCGGTTTTGTTAACTCATCCACTTGAGGATGGCAACAGAGGAATCAGAGGTTGAAGGTTCATCCCTACCTTTCCTTATGTCTCTATCATATTTACTCCTAAGCTTGTCAGATGCCAATATATTAGACTCTACTTCAAGGCCTGCATCTTTCATATGAACTAAAGAGGTATCTCTTCTTTCTCTCAATAGGAGGCAAAAATCAGGGTCAAAAGTGTTGTCATAAGTAATCTTGGCAGAGGTTTTTGTAGGATTTATTTCAGTGGGAATCTTGTTGTGCATCTTATTAAACCTCTTTGAAAAGTCTAAAACATATTCCCCCTCTTCTCTCTTAAGTGACCCAAACTTTGTAATATAATAAAGGACATCTTTTTTATCCCCCCAATGTATTAAGAATGAATCATCCAGAGCCTCAATCCTAGCAATAGATCTAGGAGTCAAACCCCTAAACCATTTCCTAGCTCTGTACAAAAACTCTCATCCACACATCTTCATCTTCAATATTAAGGTTATCTTCATAGCTATAAAAAGATGAAAGGTGTTATTATGTAGTTATGTCTTCCTCTCTTGTGAACTTGGCCATGTACTTAAGGTAGTATCCAGCCGGGAGATAATTCATAGGCTGAGATAAAACAAGAGGGGAATATTTGGCAGCTACTATGGCATCCATTATGTTTCTAGGAGAATTAACACCTGCCATTGGGGTGTGAATGGTAGGAGAACCAGGGGGAGATGGAGTTTGGATAGGTAGGGCAAGAGCTGTGTTTCTGGGGGGAAATGGAAATGATTGAGTGTTGGAGGAGAATAATATGGGGTTCAAAGGAAAATAATTTCCCCCCTCTTTAGATACAACAACTTTGATAGGAGGAGGAGTAGGAAAACCCAAAGTGGGAAAATATTCTAAGATTTTGGGTCTAAACCACTTTACAATGTCAGGGGAAACAAGGGTGTCAAAACTTTCACCTTCCAAATAAAGACTAGAAGGGGGGAGTTCAACAATAAATATTTCAAAATATAAACTTCTGGAAACTCCAATAGATGGTATAAAAGGAGAATTAGATGTAGCTATTGCAGTTTTAAAAGAAGAATCATGTAAGTTACCAGAATCCCCTGGTACAACAATTGAAATCCCTTCTTGAGAGCTCTTTCCTTTCTTGGTCAACTTCAGGTGTTGTCAAAGGCAGTTGTGGAGTAGACCTCGTGTGTCTGCCTTTGGGAGCCACAACTGAAATAGTGGATTCGTCGGGTGCAAGTTGCAATCTTCAAGGTACTGATTTCTGATGCACCTTTAGAATTAGAGTTTCTTTGTCATTCAATCCCAAGGAAATGTCTTCAATTCATTCCACGAAAACGATGCCAAGAATGTTAGCACTGACAGTCACCCTAAGATTGCAGGAGGATAAGCTCAATACCCATAATTTTTTTTGTGGAGGAAGGTTTATGAATGTAGGTCAAATGGAAAAAACTTAGTACAAGAATGTTTTAACACATAAACTGGACAAGAAATGCATAGGGAAATGAGGTCCTCATTAACTTCAGTCAATGGTTTAAGGTTAAAGGTGAGCAGAGGGAAGACTTAGTGAGAAAAGTGTACAAGCCTGCCATGGGCATCCGACTTTCAAGCAGCTTGGTGAAGAAAAAATCAGGCACAAGAGCACTCTTGGAATTAAGTTTCAAATGCTAAAATATATCGAGGTAACATAATAATAAAACCTCCATTACTATGCAACTACAACAACTCGTCTGGATCCTCCATGCACGAGCATTTCAACATAAGAAGAAACAAGATAACAAAGAAATTGACTGAAACTGGTCACAACAATATTGTAATCAAACCTACATTACAATGCGACTACAACCCTCATCTGGATCCTCCATGCATGAGTGTTTCAACACAGATTGAACAAGATGATGAAAGAAACTTACTTCTATTAATGCGAAAGTCTCAAGTCTCATACAAAACTAGAGAACAACTTTGTTATCAAAATATTACAAAATAGGGAGCTCTGCTCAACCAGTTGACGACCATAAAAAAATCTAGAATTGATCTATTTATAATCGGCTAAGTTCACCACTGCCAGGAGTGTGATATGTCCATCCCATTCAAATATTTACGTTTGTGTAGCCTTCTGTCAGACTTTTCATTTTTCCTCCTGTCAGATGCAAACTTGGCTCAGTATGGGCCTACAAGAAGAAACTATTCATTGCTATACCTTGTGCTGACAAATTTGTCTCCATAGCCATAATTTTCATGCTTTCTATTTATGGAATGAGTTGAGGTTTCAGCTACCAGTTCCTTCTCATTAACTGAATCCTTCTCGTGATTGGAGCACGGTGGGACAACTATCGGGTGTCCACCTATCGCTATTTGATAGGGAATCATATGCGTACGTGATTTTGAGGCCGCGGGAAGCAGTTTAGGCCCACACCGCTTTCGGGCCCGAAATTCACCCTCCTCCGCCACGTAGCCTCCCCGCAAAACTATGGTTAGGATTTCAGCCCGCTCAAGGCCTTTTATTTCCTGAGCATGTTGCGGCCCCAAAATAATTTGAGGCCATTGATATGAACGAGACCTGAGATCTGGGTGCACTGTCTACTTTAGCTCTCCCGCCAAAGCTTTTATTTGCATGAAAACCTTGGAATCCTTCCAACTGCATTTGGAGATAACGCTACATCGAACTGCACAGGGGATCTCGACCGCTGCAAACTGCACTTGCCTACTCACTTGCGTTCATAGCTATTACTCATGACTATGGACAACTTTATGTGATAACACCAATTTTCTCATTTTCCTTTTGATAATTCTCGACAATGGGGACCGAGGGTCCCACTTATTCATAGGAACTGGAGCACGATAAAGATAATTGGTCAATCATCACAATCTTGCCTTCATGAGGAAAGCATAAAACACAAAACACCGATGACACAACAACCAACATAGCATAAATCCACTTATGTCCCAGTAAAATATTGTATTCAAGAGGTGCATCAATCACCTCGACCTTGATTGGCATGGTTTTACCTCCTAAATGGACCTAAAAGGCAGGGAGGATACCATGGGGTTTGAACAAACACCCCATCAAATGTAATGAACATAGTTATAGTCATAGAAAGCAGGGGAGAGCCAATGGATTTCCAACAAGATAAAGACATCACAGACGTCGAAGCACCTTCATCCATGACATTATTCTTAATAGTTATATCAATACATTCTACATGAATATGAAAAGACACATGGTAAGGTAAGCGAGGCTGGACATATACGACATCAAAATCGATAAATTTCAAGCCACTTGAGTCAAGAGCTCCCAACGCAGATAAAAAGGAATTCTTCTGTGTTGGGCATGTTTGGAGTACCTACAAAGATGACATTGCACACGATGTTTGGCCCAAATATTTGACAATCGAGTAATTATGGGTGGATATATCATTGTGATTATTAGCAGAGTGCTTAATAACTCCTTTCGAAATGTGAAGCACACGGTTAGGATTATCGATCTGCAAAGGTGTTTCCAGAGGGGGAGGATTTGTACCCAAAGTAGGTTGTTGAGGACCATACTCACGAGTCCTAATGCCTATTATAACCTCAGATCAGAGAATATTGATGCATGTATGGCCACCATCATGTGCCAGGGGACTTTGACCTCCACCTGATGCATTTTCAGTGTTTGAGGTTCTTGAGGCCATATTCGTATTATGCGAAAACAAATTAGTTAACATAGCAGGATGTTGCATTATAAGCCTCATGGCCTCCTCTATCTTGGGGCATAAATGGGTAAGGTGATCTTCTTTACACAACTTACATGGAAACTTCACCTTCCACTTTTCTCTCTTTCCCTCACCAACATTGTTACCAGGTTTGTATTTATTATGGTTATCCTTGCTCTTATTTTTGTTGTTATTCCCACCCTTATGGTTATTATCCCTACCTTTCCTATTATTCCCTCTGGTATTTTTGTTACCCTTCGGGTTCGTCGACTACAAGGAATGTACATATGACGATTGGGCGGGAGGGGACAAAGTTGTAGCTTATCCCACTGTAGACTGGTTGAGAGAAAAATTTTGCATCTGATTTGTTACTTGGTCTGCATACTTGGCATTTGTCAAGCCTATAATGCCATCAACATGGGGCCCATGATTTTTTCTTGGATCATAATTTGACTGTGGTGTGTCAGGAATAATATCATAGAGAATCCTAGATTGAGTGTATATAAGATGTAATTGTTGGGATTTAAAAATGTCCTCTTCCTCAATCATTAATATGGATGTGGAAAGATCCTTTGAAATGTACGGCAATAGGGACTTGAGAAACCACTTCAATGGAAACTCTAGTGGAATGGTAGCTTTAATCAACCACTTTCTTTTATGCCACTCCTAAATGTGGTCCGAGATGTGGGTGGATTTGTCCTGAAGAAAAGTCGATAAAATATCTGTACCGATGTTGCAACGAACGAATAGTTGAAACTTGTTGAGAAAGACTAAGACCATATCATTAAAAGTTTGGTATGTTCCCCCAGGTAAATCGATGTACCATTTCGTAGCAACCCCTGTAAGGGTGCGTTGAAACCATCTCAAATGAATAGAATCATCGTTAAGAGAGTTTGACAAGCACCATGGGATAAAAGTGGTAATGTGATCGCCTGGATCCTCTCCACTCTTACACTCGAATTATGGAATGTCCGAGGGAATTTTGGTGGGANGGGGGGGGGGGGTATTCCAAATCATGACACATGGGGTCTTTCATTATTTTTGACAGATATGGAAGATTCAGTGTGGCCAAAAAAGGGAGCCTAGGTTGTGGCATCTGAGACCATGCTCACAAGAAAGACTAATTTGGAGAGACTACAGGTCGAGGAGTGTTCTGGTAGACAGCATCACCGTTACTGGTGGGATAATATCCTCCTCCTACTTGATTCATAAAATTTTGTAGAGGAATCATCATTGATGGGGATGCTTGTGAAGAAAAAGCAATGTGATACAGATTCCTCATGTGAGGATATACATTGCCCCCTAACGAAGATACTCTGTACGGGGGGTTTCCTATATTATAAAATTGTTTCCCCCCTGATTTAATATTATAGGTTGGAGGATGGTTTTCCATAATAAAAGTTTTTTGGGCACCAACATGGTGGACAGAGGATAGATGGATGAGATACATGAAGTAGAAACATTGCCCATGTGTCTATTCCATCCTTGAAAAATATAAATAGGATTGGGTATGAAGGAAGGAGCATTCCAACCCCCTACTATAGGAAAATACCGAGGGATATGAACCCTGCCAAATGGGAAAGGATTATAAGGAGGTGAAATGCCCCCTGACCCAAAACTAGTATTAACATTAGATGTTGAAATAAAGGATGACATGTGCTGAGTCATATTCGGCATACCAAAATAAAAATGATTAGAGACCAAAGGCATCGACTGAGCATTATAACTAGGCATCCCCATCAAAAACGTGCCAGGGGGAGTGGATATTGATGATGGCAGAGTCATACTACTCGAAAATACATAAGGAATCATCCCCATGGACTAAGCTGAGCTCATGGACAGGGTAGTGCTACCTAAGAGAGTTGTAGAAATCCAGGTAATTTATGGTGAGGGACTCTCAGGGACTCCACTAACCATAGTGGAGGTAGGAGTCGAATGGCTTCCTAATACACTCATACATGAATCCATACTCATATCTGAATCAATGCTCATGATGGGATGGTCGTGAGCCTGAGTGGCAGAGATGTATGTACCACATCTATTATCTCTACACATTTTAGGAGGTAGTTTTAGTATCAGAACAAACTGTGGTAATTGATTCAAAAGCTGACAAGACCGGCGGGGAGGCTAGTCTTTCTCTATAATGACTCAAAACCCATGATGAAATACAATGTACTAAGGCCGAATAATATACAAAGAGCACACTCCTAAATGAAGCTAGGGCCAATGCATGCAAACAAGATAGGATGGATGAAAGGGACCTCCCGATCTAAAGATGGTATGCCTCTCCTAGGAGGGGATGAGACTCCCGAACAATAGAGTGGAGGTAACATAATTAGTTATAAGGAATCTTGTGGGATTCACAACACAATTGGTCAGATCCCTCTGGAGAGAAAATGCTCCATAAATTATGTGTGTTGTTTGATCCCTATCTGACTCAGGGTACCTATAGAATAACCCTTGTAGGCAACTTCTGTGAATACCTATATCAAGAAACTAACATCACCATGGTATAACCAATGCTCGAGTGAGAAGTTGTAGGTGAGGTCCACCATATGGGAAGGGTATCAAATCCCAAAGCCTCGAAAGAACCGCCTCTCAAATAGGTAAAGGCACTAGTGAAACCCCCAGATACAAAAAGAACCCTAGAAATATCTTTAACGCTAGGAAGGTATTAGAGGGCTATCTCTGCAACCAACTTTGTGTGACCTTGTGCTTAACTATGGTGTTAGTGGATCCTCCCGAGGACACTAATTATACAATGGGTTTCACCACTCCCTGGACAAACACCTATGTTTAATTTTGTAGCCTTGGAGAAGTTTACTCACAAAATCCTATTCCAAATCCCTAAGTCATAAACTTGTTTTTGTATCCTGGAAAATTAAATCGTTTCTAATCAATTTTAGTTATTGAGCATTAATTTTAGTGGCTTCTTCTTACTCAAGAGGTGCGGACGTGAAACTAATGGTGTGATGACTCAACATATGAAAGAAACATATGTGAAAACATTTCTAAGTACTACTCTTGTATTTCAAAAGAAATGGTATGCTTCTAAATGTTGTGCACAAGATGCATTCTCTTGAATTTGAATGAAAATGAAATATTTCCCAAGATTCCTTGAGACTAATGCAATCTAAACAAAAGTGCAAATTCTTCAAGTGAAATTAAAAACAATTTTTTTTGTATTTTCAATATAAGGGAATGAAAATGCAAAGACTAAATAAACAACCTCTCGGACAGACCCTACCGCTAGCACAAGGAGGCACGCCAATATAGACACCAAGAAGCTACTACTTATACCAAGATGCAAGGACTAAAAATGAGAAAAAAGACAAGAACCAAGTTCTCCCAAAAATTCAACAATAATACAACTTCCTATCACTCTACAAGCACTCAACAAATAGGATAGAGACCCAAGAAGACTCAACAAAACTCAAAACTCACCCAACAAACACCATATTAATCCAAAAATGATTAGAAAAATGTGTACGCAACTGTCTAGGGAACATAAGCATATGTATGCACCCTAAACATATACAACACACATATGTACACAATTGTTAATGGAAAATCCACGTATTCCAAGAAAACAATTGACTGGGTAAGGATTGTTGATTTTTCAATAAGCTAGGCTTAAGCATGAGGTTCATTCCATTTTATCATTTTAATTTAACCATAAACAATTTGTTGCAGCAACCAAGATCACAAGAAGAAACACCATGCATAAGTGCACAAGTATCCTTGGAAACCCTTCTCAACAAGGGAAGAAAACCCAATCAATCCTTTGCTATATTCTTCAAGAGAAATACCTCCACCACCAAGAAAACCTAGCACACAAAATGGTGCTCACAAACCCTAGAATACTAGCGCCCAAGAGAGGTGAAATTTCCAAACTCACACTTAAGATATGATTCCTCGATGGGGAATTTACCTTTACTTATATTAGACTGAACCTGTCAACTTAAGTGTCTATTGGCACAACAGGGCCTGCCTTACTAACTCATAATATAATTAATAATTACCAGATTAATTATTTTTTACATTAATTATCTTTTACATTAAGGTGGGGCTGACTTGTACCCTTTACATTACAATTAGGGTTACTCATAAGTCTAGCTCTTGAACAATATAGAAAAGGATCTCATACACCCACTAGTGCTCAGCCACTAGGGGCACATCCATAGGGATGTCCATATCTCTATCTCGCTGTGTCTCACATGATAACCACAGTCACTAGTGCTCAGCCACTAGGATCACGTTCACCTGTGCTCATCCATAGGCACGTCCAACTTAGAAGATCTTATTTCCCACTGCATTACACATGAGAGTCATCTAGAGTTTATCATCTCAATTCTCTTCTCATAAGAGGCTAATTAATTGTTTTCATCTCTATCTCATAACGATGCACCTAGCTCATAGGAATTCACACATTCACCTTATGCTCATCCACATGCACATCCAACTTAACAGATCTCCTTTCTCACTATGTTACACAAGAGAATCATTTGGAGTTATTCTCAACTCTCTATAAGGAGGAGGCCATCACTACGTTTCAGTTCTTTCTCAGATAGAAACCACATGCCCATATCAGGGGCTCTCTCTTAGGTCTGTGTCCTGGAGGATGTCTCACGCAACTGTAATAATCAACACTCCCTCTTAGCTAGGGAGGCAATCTCTATCAGGACAAGTCTCTCATGTAAGTACTCGAACTTTGTCTTGGCTGTAGTCATGAACACTCCTTCTCAGCTAGAGAGGAATTCTTCACCAAGCCAGTTTGGTGAAGATGTCTGCAATCTGCTCATGTGTAGGAAGGTATTGCACGTGTACTTCTTTCCTCTGCATCATGTCTAAAAAAAATGATATTTTATCTCTACGTGTTTCGATCTATCATGAAACATCAGGTTCTCAAATAGATTCACACACATCTATGGTTATCATCATAGAATTCATCTCATGATCAAGTAAATGTGTTAGAATCTTGTGAAGCCACACTACTTTGCACACTCAATGCTATATACTATGCTTCTATGGTACTCAAGGCCATAAATCTTTGTTTCCTGCTTCACTAGGAAACCATGGCAAACTTCATGGTAAAAGAACAACCATATGTGCTCTTTCGGTCCAATGTACTTTCTGTCCATTTTGTATATCCCTACAAAATCAAGTCTACATTGGAGACATATCTCAGGACATATCTAACTGTGCCTCGTAAATATCAAAATACATGTTTCGTTGTTGTCTAGTGAGTCTATCTCTACTGACTCATGGAATGACTACGTACATTCACTGCATAGCATGAATCAAGTCTATTGTTAACCAGATACATCAATGATCCAATCAGTTGTGGATCAATCTCTTCTGTATCATCATCATTCATTTTCTTCAAATCCATCACCATGGATTTGCATTCTGTCATACTGAACTTCTTTAATATTCCCACTGTATATTTTCCTTGACTCATGAAAATCTCATCGGTCCTCTTTCATACTTCTTGTCCCAATAAGTAGTGCATCATACTCAGATACTTCATCTCGAAATCAGAAGTCAAAGATTACTTATATCCAACAAGAAGGCTTTCTGAATAAGTCATCAAAATCAGGCTCTCATCACCAACACTGTAATAATATAGGTTTGGATCAACAAGACTCTTGCTGAAACCCAAGCTCATTAAGAATCCATCCATCTGATATAGTTTCCAACTCATGGATGGTAGTATGGATGGAAGTGTATCGGTCTTACTGGATCAAGTGTCTCATCATAGACAAATCCCTCAGTTTGTGAGAATCCTCTGGCTATATATATCTCTTTGTATTTCTCAACACTTCCATTAGCTACATGCTTGATCTTATAGATCCACTTGGAAGTCACCACAAACTTCCCTTCTGGTCTCTGAATAATATCTTATACATCATTCTTTAAGATATATTGGTATTCTTCTGTTATGGCATCTTTCCATACATGCTTTCTTGTTTCTTCTTCAAGACAAGGAGGCTTAGAATCAATGAAGTAGCTCATGATTGAAGGATAGATCGGAAATATCTTTTTCTTTCTCGTGATGTGCCTTGAGGGGCTTGCATGTTCCTATGCCTCCTGCAGAGTGAGCCTAGGCATGCATTTTATTCTCTACTACAATATCTCTGGACATATTAACTGGAGAAACTGGATCAGTTGGAAAAATGTTTGTCTCCCTTTGAAATGTTGAAGGGGGAGAAGGTATTGTCTCACTATCAATATCCATCTGAGATTCTATGGATCTTTGAAAGGCTATCTATTCTTCAAGGAAAACATATCTTCTTGTCTCAATCTGTCTCTAACAATGGATGTAGATCTGGAATGCCTTCGAAGATTCACTGCTATCCCATAAATGTATCATTTCTCCCTGAAGGGTCTAGCTTCGACTTATTCTCTTTGGATACATGAAACTACACTACACACCCAAATATCCTAAAGTGTTCAATCTCAAGCTTCACTCCGATGAAGGTTTCTTTGGGAGTTATGTTTTTCAAAGACCGGTGAAGACTCTTTTTCTGAACATATACTGTGTCATGCATGCTTCTTTCCATGAAATCATAGAAATATTTTGATCATGCATTATTTCATTGGTTGCCTCAATGATGGTTCTATTCGTCCTCTTTCTCAAATAGTTTTTACTCCCTCTGAGTCAAGTGAACCCCTCTGAAGGATAAATATATTCCTTTGTCCTTAACCTTTCTGGAACAAGAAAATAAGAGGAACCAAAACAAGAATATCTCCTAAAGGAGAATAATGAGTACATCTCTAGAATCAAATTTTTTTAAGGATTGTTGTCACAACTACAACACCTACTTGTAATGTAGAAAAAATTATAAATATAGGTTAGAGGAATGACAATTACAACAATCAAACCTGGATTCTTCACTTCCAGTGTGTTGTTCCTCTGAATGCACTGATATCCCTCTGGATCCATGAATTCAACAAAGGTTCCTTCCTACTGCAATTACCCTTATGACAATGATACACATAATATATATACAAGTGCATACCTGAGGGTCCTGATATTATTTCTCCAATGGCACCTGGCTGATCTCTATCCTTTGACATCTTCATGAAGAAGGTAGTCACAGTGTCACCTTTTTGTATCACCCACAATAAGCCTTCCTCTGAAGTCTTGTCTTCCAGGAACTTGAAGTTTCTTGATTAATCAAGCTTAACTTCCATCATAGTTCTTATTCATCATAATTTTAGATTCTTCACAAACCCTTGTCAACCGGGCTTGAAAAACTAACAGATAGGCTAGGATATCACTTTTAGGTTTTTTTGGACTTATTATTGCCAACAATAAGCCTTTGAAATATAGGAAAACACTGGTGAGCTAAAGAGCTCCTTCAATGAGTTGCAAAAACCCTAATATTGAAATTTCTGCAAAAATTAGTGAAACCCTAGGGCCAAAAAGTAAAAATGCTCAGAAATGCAATATGAAGCTTGATGGAGGTGCAATGAAGGAGGCCGTACACTCCTATGAAATTTTTATCCCAAATGTGCAAGTGACAAGTGTTGAAACTCCTTAAATAGGTAGGTCGTATGAAATTTCTGGAAACCCTAGGAGGGTCGTACAATTTTGAGGAAGAGGGAGAGGATGAATGAAATTTTATTATGCAATGGGTTCTTCAAGACCTATGCTATGACATCATGTTTATTTTTCAATAATATATGCTTAAGAATGAGGTTCATTCCATTTTATAACTTTACTTAAACCATAAACAATTTGTTGCAGTAGCCAAGATCACAGGACGAAACACCATGCACAAGTACACAAGAAGTATCATGGGAAACCCTTCTCGAAAAGGGAAGAAAAACCAACCAATCCTTTTATATATTCTTAAAGAGAAAGACCTCCACCACCAAGAAAACCTAGCACACAAAAGGGTGATCACAAACCCTAGAAGACTAGCACTCAAGAGAGATGCACACTTTTCCCAAGAAGATGTAATTTCTGAAATTTCCAAACTCACACTTAAGATATGATTCCTCAATGGGGAATTTACCTTTACTTATATTAGACTGAACTTGTCAACAAAAGTGTCTATTGGAACAATAGTTATGACCTCACTAACTCACAATATAATTAATAATTACCAGATTAATTATATTTTACATTAAGGTGGGGCCGACCTGTACCATTTACATTACAATTACGTTTACAAGTAAGTCTGACTCTTGAACAATATAGCAAGGGATTACATACACCTAGTAGTTCTCAACCACTAGAGGCAAATCCATAGGTATGTCCATATCTCTATCTCACTGCATCTCACAGGAGAACCACACTCACTAGTGCTCAACCACTAGGATCATGTTCACATGTGCTCATCGACAAGCACGTCCAAATCAACAGATATTCTTTCCCACCGCATTACATAGGAGAGTCATTTGGAGTTCATCATCTCAACTCTCTGCCAAGAGGAGGATAACACATCGTTTTCATCTCTGTCTCATAAGGATGCACCCAACTCATTGGAATTCACACGTTCACCTTGTGCTCAGCCACAGGCACGTCCAACTCAACAGATCTCCTTTCTCACTGTGTTACACAAGATAATCATCTAGAGTTATTCTCAACTCTCGGTAAGGAGGAGGCCATCACTACGTTCCATTTTTGTCTCATATAGGAACCACATTCCCATATCATGGGATCTCTCTCAGGCCGGTGTCCTCGAGGATGTCTCACGTAGTTGTAATCATCAACACTCCCTCTCAGCTAGGGAGGCAATCTCCATCGGGAAAAGTCTCACATGGAATTACTCGAACTGTGTCTTGGCTATAGCCATCAACACTCCCTCTTAGCTAGAGATGTATTCTTCACCAATCCATTTTGGTAAAGATGTCTCCAATCTTCTCATGTGTAGGAAGGTACTGCACGTGTATTACTTTCCTCTGCATCATGTCTAAAAAAAAATGATATTTTATCTCAACATGTTTCGATCTATCATGAAACACCAGGTTCTCAAATAGCTTCACACACAACTCTGGTTATCATCATAGAATTCATCTCATGATCAAGTAAATCTGGTAGAAGCTTGTGAATCCACACTGCTTTGCACACTCAATGCTATATACTCTACTTCTGCGGTACTCAAGGCCACAGAGCTTTGTTTCCTTCTTCACCAGGAAACCATGTAAAACTTCACGGTAAAACAACAACCAAATGTGCTCTTCCAGTCCATTGTACTTTCTGGCCATTCTGCATATCCTTACAAACTCAAGTCTACACTGGAGACATATCTCAGGCCATATATAATTGTGCCTCGTAGATATCTCAATACATGTTTCGCTACTGTCCAGTGAGTCTGTCTCAGCTGACTCATGGAATGACTAAGTACATTCACTACATAGCATGAATCAAGTCTAGTGTTAACCAGATACATCGATGATCTAATCAACTGTGGATCAATCTCTTATGAATCATCATCATTCATTTCCTTCAAATCCATCATCGTGGATTTGCATTCTGTCATACTGAACTTCTTTAATATTCCCATTGTATATTTTCCTTGACTCAGGAAAATCTCATCGGTCCTTTGTCATACTTCTTGTCCCAAGAAGTAGTGCATCATACTCATATCCTTCATCTTGAAATTAGAAGTCAAAGCTTACTTGTATCCAACAACAAGGCTTTCTGAATAAGTCATCAAAATTAGGCTCTCGTCACCAACACTGTAATAATATAGGTTTGGATGAACAATACTCTTGCTGAAACCCAAACTAATCAAGAATCCATCCATCTGATATAGTTTCCAACTCATGGATGGTACTACAAATGGAAGTGTATCGGGCTTACTGGATCAAGTGTCTCATCATAGACAACTCCCTCTATTTGTGAGAATCCTCTGGCTATAGATATCTCTTTGTATTTATCGAAACTTCCATCAGCTGCATGCTTGATCTTATAGATCCACTTGGAAGTCACCACAGACTTCCCTTCTAGTCTCTAAACAATATCTTATACATAATTCTTTAAGATATAATGGTATTCTTCTGTTATGGCATCTTGTCAAACATGTTCTCTTGTTTCTTCTCCAAGACAAGGAGGCTCAGAATCAATGAAGTGTCTCATGACTGAAGGATAGCTCAAAAATCTATTTTTCTTTCTCGGGATGTTCCTTGAGGGGCTTGTATGTTCCTATGCCTCCTGCAGAGTGAGCCTAGGTAGGCCTTTTATTCCCTACTGCAATATCTATGGACATATCAACTGGAGAAACTGGATCAGCTGGAATAATGTTTGTCTCCCTCTAAAATGTTGAAGGGGGAGAAGGTATTGTCTCACTGTGAATCTCCATCCAAGATTCTCTGAATATTTGAAAGGCTATCTCTTCTTCAAGGAAAACATCTCTGCTTGTCTCAATTTGTCTCTGACCAGGGATTTATTTTTGGAATGTCTTCGAAGATTCACTGCTATCCCATAAATGTATCATTTCTCCCTGAAGGGTCTATCTTGGACTTCTTCTCTTTGGGTACATGAAAATACACTGCGCACCCAAATATCCTAAAGTGTTCAATCTTAGGCTTCGCTCCGATGAAGGTTTCTTCGGGAGTTATGTTTTTCAAAGTCTTGTGAAGACTCTTATTCTGAACATACACTATGTCATGCATGCTTCTGTCCATGAAATCGTAGAAAGATTCTGATCATGCATTGGTTTCCTCAATGATGGTTCTATTCTTCCTCTTTCTCAAATAGTTTTGACTCCCTCTGAGTCAAGTGACTCCCTTTGAAGGATAAACATCTTCCTTTGTTCTTAACCTGTCCGGAACAAGAAAACAAGAGGAACCAAAAGGAGAATAATGAGTACATCTCTAGAATCAAAACAATTTAAGGATTGTTGTCACAACTACAACACCTACTTGTAATGTAGAAAACTTTAGAAATATAGGTTAGAGGAATGAAAATTGCAACAATCAAACCTGGATTATTCACTTCCAGTGTGTTGTTCCTCTGAATGCACTGAGATCCATCTCGATCCATGACTTCAGCAAAGGTTCCTTCCTCCTGCAATTACCCTTATGATAATGATACAAATAATATATATACAAGTGCATACCTGAGGGTACTGATATGATTTCTCCAATGGCACCTGACTGATCTTTGTCTTCTGACATCTTCATGAAGAAGGTAGTCACAGTGTCACCTTTTTGTATCACCCATAATAAGCCTTCCTCTGAAGTCTTATCTTCCAGGAACTTGAAGTTTCTTTATCCATCAAGCTTATCTTCCATCATTGTTCTTGTTCATCATAATTTTAGATTCTTCACAACCCCTTGTCAACTGGGCTATAAAACCTAACGACTAGGCTAGGCTAGAAATTTTAGGTTTTGCTGGACTTATGATTTCCAACAATAAGCCTTTGAAATATAAGAGAACACTGGTGAGATGAAGAGCTCCTTCAATGAGTTGTAGAAACCCTAATATTGAAATTTCTGCAGAAATTAGTGAAACTCTACAAACCCTAGGGCCAAAAAGTCAAAATGATTGGAAATGCAATCTGAAGCTTGTTGGAGGTGCGCTGAAGGAGGATTTACACTCCTATGCACTTTTTATCCCCAATGTCCAAGTGAAAAATGTTGAAACTCCTTAAAGAGGTAGGTCGTATGAAATTTCTGGAAACCCTAGGAGGGTCGTACGGTTTTGCAGAAGAGAGAGAGGATGATTGAAATTTTCTTGTGCAATGGGTTCTTCAAGACCTATGCTCTCAAACCATGTTGATTTTTCAATAATATAGTATTAAGCATGAGGTTCATTCCATTTTATCATTTTACTTAAACCTTAAACAATTTGTTGCAACAACCAAGATCACAAGAAGAAACACCATGTAGAAGTACACAAGAAGTATCCTAGGAAACCCTTCTCAACAAGGGAAGAAAACCTAGCCAATCCTTTGTTATATTATTCAAGAGAAAGGCCTCCACCACCAAGAAAACCTAGCACACAAAAGGGTGCTCACAAACCTTAGAATACTAGCACCCAAGAGAGGTGCACACTTTTCCCAAGAAGATGTACTTGCTGAAATTTCTAAACTCACACTTAAGATATGATTCCTCAATGGGGAATTTACATTTACTTATATTAGAATGAACCTGTCAACATAAGTGTCTATTGGAAAAATAGGGCCGACCTCACCAACTCACAATATAATTAATAATTACCAGATTAATTATCGTTTACATTAATTATCTTTTACGTTAAGGTGGGGCTGACCTGTACCATTTACATTCTAATTAGGGTTGCAGGTAAGTCTGACTCTTGAAAAATATAGCAAGGTATCTCATACACCCACTAGTGCTCAACCACTGGGGGAACATCCATAAGGATTTCCATATCTCGATCTCACTGCGTCTCACAGGAGAGCCACACTCACTAGTGCTTAGCCACTAGGATCACGTTCACTTATGCTCATCCACAGGCACGCCCAACTCAACAGATCTTTTTTCCCACTGCATTACATATGAGAGTCATATGGAGTTCATCATATCAAATCTCTGATCAGAGGAGGCTAATACATCATTTTCATCTCTGTCTCATAACGATGCACCCAAATCATGGGAATTCACACGTTCACCTTGTGCTCAACCACAGGCACGTCCAACTCAACATATATCCTTTCGCATTGCGTTACACAGGAGAATCATCTGGAGTTCTTCTCAACTCTCTGTAAGGAGGAGGCCATCACTACATTCCAGTTCTGTCTCATATAGGAACCACACACCCATCTTAGGGGCTCTCTCTCAGGTCTGTGTCCTGGAGGATGTCTCATGCATCTGTAATCATCAACAAGGATTAGGCCAAGCAACTCAAATGTAAAGTAATGTAGAGTTTGTTAATCAACAAGAGACATACAAACTCAAGAAAATAGAGAGCAATAAAAGAGAAAAATCACCAACTAACCCCAAAAGGGAGAAATTCCCCAGTGGAGTCGCCAATTTTGTTACGAGGAATAAATCTCTATGGTTTGGGGTAAGACCACATCAGACAGAACGACACCCAAAAATCAACTCTAATCTCAATTATGCTAGACAAATGGAAATTCCAACAAAAGAAAGGATAGAAGCCTACCTCTTCCGGACGTCTGTAGGAGACCATCATCGAGCTCATGATCCAATGCTTGTTACCTACAACTTTTCCTCAACACTCAAGATACACAAGCATATGGATAATATATAAAATGCTAGCATATAAACTAGCATATTCCATCAATATGTACAACAAATTTTCCCATGGAAATAAATATAGATATTTGCAACATATAATTGGATGAGAAAAGAGTATTTATATTAATATAATAAACAGAAGTAGATAGGTGACAAACTTTTTTATCGACACTTGACAAAACCGAGAAACTAAGTCCATCCACCTAGTCCTTAACCACTTCAATCCTCCACAAGGAAAGCTCATAAGTTTTAGGACTAATTGGGTTCCTCCTTTAGAAAATACGGAGAGCTTGGGGGATAAACATAAGAGAAGTTTAGACTTAAAAGAAAAAGGGATGTAGACTCAATATGAGGCGAAATTTCTCCAGAGTGTGTTTTCTCTCAACTTTTTCTCTCCTCTCCAAGGCTTGTATATGGATCAATTTATAGCTTCCAAAGTGAATTGAAGGGTCAAATTGAAGTGTTTCTAGCATATGAAAGGCCAAGGGTTATGGATCTCATGACTTGGCATGGAAAACCTGAAATATTTTTAATTTTGAACACAAAACCTGATGTACGCGGGTTGAAATGGAGCAACCTGTGTATACACAATTTGTCTAACTATATCCCACATATATGAACAAAACTTTGAATTATTGACTTTGGATTAAGAAAAATGGGAAAAGTGAGTCTACAGAGGGAAAGGGAAGGCCATCAAAGCACTGTTCATAGAGTGTGGAAAAAAATGTTATAAAAACTACAAGCTACTCACATGATTTACGTAAAATGCACACACATTTTATTTGAGGAGACTCTATGTGAATGAGCCTAAATCACTCACAATTTATAACAACACATTAGTCCTAGCATGATGATTTTTTTTTATGCTAGCACAAATGTGGCATCTATGTAAATGTCAACATGACACTTCAATCAAATGTGCTTGTGATATATTATGGTTGTGTTATATCAAGATATGTTGTGACCTCATTTCACTATGTTAAAAAAATAATCACCACATTTTTATCCATTCATTTATTGGGAAAAAAAATAAAAGTGATTTTCCCCATATATAAACTAAACAAAAAGGGACTCTCCATTTCATAAATTAGATACTCCCTAGTATGAATCTATACTTGAATCTATTAGCTTTTGAGGTTACTCCAAAAAGTTTTACACTATGTATGGGGGTGCTTCATGAGATTTGTGGAACATGGTGTATGATTATCCCCTATATATTCCATGATAGATAGAGAATTGGACACTTGTGTAGTGCTATATACTTTCCATATTCAACAACACTATGGCCTCACACATAGCTATCTCACATGGCATTCACTTTCAAAACAAGATCATAAGTCTTGACTTACCCTAGTTAATACCACATATCTAAATCCATACATGCATGGATTCCATCAACATATTTTATGTTACCTAATCAATTGATGTACTATGGAATATTACATAATCCATTTACCAACCTATTTATCAACACGTTCTTGTCCTTATACTTTATTCATATGGTTGATTGTCATATGCAATAATATCATCAACATCTTCATCCATGCTTATGGCATGTGTAAAAACATACTAATATTATGTCATGTGTGATGGCATACTAATATTAACCAATATGAAATACCACATGTATGTACAATCATATCTTATTCATTATGCACTGTCTTTCAATATTCCCACTAGTGTATATGCATTCCAATTATTTCATTCTATTTCATTTTCATCATTGACATGCCTTAATTAAATATACATATATAAATCAAAGAAATATAAACAATTCAACGAGAGAAGAGTTAAGGAATTCTCCCTTCCAAATCTGCATAGCATGGAATTTCAAATCAAATTTGATCCAATTCATGGCCTTTTTTGTTGGCCATCATCACCATTTACTGCTAGAGAAAATTCCTTAACATCGTGTAGCATCATTTACCATTGTTGTGGCTTCCTTCGTTGTCCTAATTTGTCCTCAAGATCCATTTGACTATGTGTTGACAGGTCGAATTGGTCTGTCAATCAGGTAAGGGAAAATACTTTATGGAGAGTCCCAATCAGACTCACACTCGTTTGGGATGGAAAGTTCCAACCAATATGTGGGCATGGTTTCCACCAAGAATTAAAATAAAAAGAGGAAGAAAAATGAATTGTTCCCCAAAGAAGTCTTACTAAGCCTAAATATAGTCTAATTAAAAAATGCAAAATATCTAATAGAAATAGTATGAAATAATACTACAGATATTAGAAATAGTTAATGTTAACAAAAATAGGTTGAAGAAATAAATAAATAGATGTAATCATAAATAGTTGTAAATTACATCTGCAAAATCATCTTTGTATCTATTATAAACCATAAATGCATAAGACTCTCAAATAAAAAGCATAGAAATAGTTCAAATGACAATATCATTCAAGAAACTCATCAAACAACATCACATGTAGAATAGTCCCATATATAGTCACAAACATTCATGATTCTCAAAATTCCTTCTACTCTTTATTGAATTGGAGATAATAGTACTATTCAATGCTAAAATGGGAAAACATCCCTCTTCATTCAATGACCTTCCTTTTATAAAAAAAGGAAGACCTTTCATATTCTTTAACTGCCAACAATTACATCTCTTTGAATCACTTTTTTTTTTTCTTATCATCTAATTCAAATTTCCCATACATATTCATTAATGAATATATGAAAATTATGAACATAATTTAAGAAGACTCTTAATTCATCAAATTGTCTATGTAGGAATCCCATAAGACATGATTATTGGAAATATCTTCGACCCTGTTTATGTATATCTTCTTTTTTCCTTGAATTTTCTGGGTGTTTCTACAGTCAACCCAGAAAAAAAAGGATTCTACCAACATATCCTTCACTGCTCCATATTTCCAATGAACCCTCTCGCCCGATTTGGCCTCCTAAAATGTGAGTTATGTACTTTTGAACAATTCACAACTCATCTCCAATCAAATTAATGCCTCCATTTTTCTTGAATTTTTCATGTCATTTCCGTTAAAAATCTAGCTCAAATTCTTCTTCTAACATGTTTTCCTCTTCGTTAGGTTTCCAATGAGCCCTCTCATGACTTATTTTGTCTCTTGAAATGTGAGTTATGGCCTATTTAATTTAACACTCAACAGTCGTTGATCTCATATTGTGGTTAATATGGACCATTGATCTCATAAGCCTAAATAATTATCCCACATGCATTGTAGGAAGTGACTAAAAAGGGTATATATAGTTTTTCCCTCCCTTTATAATTTTTGTGTGGAGTTAGGGTAGGCATAGAAAATTCATCCTAAGAAGATGGTAAAATATAGTAATGGTTGGATGGTCGAATTCACAAAGATTGAAAATGTAATGTCCCATAGTTCTAACAAAGATATATTCATAAATTATCCAATAAAATAATCAATCATTTGTAATTAAAGAAACCCTAATGAAATTTTATTCAACTCACAAGAGTGAGTAAATTACCTATGTTGAATAACCCTACTTACCTGCAGCCCCGTGAGTTCATAAATTCATCCATACCATGATCCTTGGCCTGGTAACCACAAAAAAAAGTGGGGGACGACTCTCCACCCAACTGCAGGTTTTGCTACTCTATTCTTTAGTAACAGGTCACCCTCGAACCTTCAATCTACTACCATGTCATTGAATTCTTATCCTTACCCTCTCTATAGCTTCCATCAAAGAGATATGTGTCAAAAGAGAGAGATGTCATTTTTCTCATCCTTTTCCCTCTTTATATAGAGTCCATATGTGGTAAAGAGCCTAATCCCTAGGGTCCATTTTTTAATTATTTATTATAACTTAGGGCTTCTCCATTAATTATGGTTACCTATTTTACCATTCTATTTAATTACCCTAATATCCATAATAAATACTTATTATGACCCCCTTTAGGACCATTATTATATATATATATATATATATATATATATATTTATATTATTTATTCCAATAAGTATTTATTATGACCGTTTTAGGAGAATTATTATATTTTTGATATTATTATTATTATTATTAATAATAATATGAGGCATACCATACACCCCTCCTTCAAGTAAATTTGTCCCAAAGTTAGCTTGATCATGTTTCTTATAGGTTTTTAATTAGCTCACTATCCTCCACAACACCCTCTGTTATCTCTTTTGCCTTCCACAACAACCTCTTCTGGACTAGTATAAAACTATCCAAGTGACTGCAAAATACATTGAAAGTACACATCAAAACATTGGGGAAGCGTGATTCCTCTCTAGTCATCCTTCCCGACTTTCAAAACTAGGCTTAAATACTACTAGTCTAATAAAATCCCCAAGGATCTAGACCTCATTTCCCAAGAAGAAATATGGATCAGTACTCACATACACCATTCATCTCAGAATGATTTCCTAAACTCCCTCCACAACAACTAGGTATAAACCTAGGCATCAAAATCCAATCCCACAACACCACCAGTGAGCAATTATCCAGCGACACTTTGGGACTTCTGCATCACAACTCCAATAAAAGGCATAAATAATAAGACACAAGTAGTATATTGAGTTGTCACTATCGCATAATATGTTATTTTTAATATTATCCTTTATGTTTATGGGCTCCCACGATATCATCAAATAGATCATTCCATCATCACGACCCTCTCGACCCACTGGTGGATAACCTGACAATCACCACCGCAAAACATGCAATCAATGCATTAGTCATTATATCATCATTTCAAGGAAACAATCGACATGTAACATAAAGATTTCCATGGAATTACATCCACATATCTTTATCCATAATATAAATTGCATCAACATAATAGTCATATTATAACATCATGAAAATAATAATCCTTTCAACACATATCACATGCAAGGTAAATAACTATCATGATTCATCCGTAAAATTATGTTTACTAGTCTGCATAATTACTATCTTTGGATCTAAAGCATGAATTTATCATCAAACCTCCATCTAGCACATGTATATACTTATTTAATTTTTTCATCCCAAGCTAATTCAATAAGGATCATTATAATCCTTAGTCCATATTTTCATTTCCTCAAGAAGGTCAAAAATTTAGGGGGTATGTATAATCATCCAATTAATATGCTAGAGTTTTCATATAGGTTCCTTGTCTCAATACACATTTAACCTTCCAGTAATTCCCAATCAATAAATTCCCCACAATCAAGGAAATTATTCTTACTGAGGAGTGAAATTCCACAACAAGCTATTAATGGAAGTAATAGTATGTCTCAAATCATCCAATCCAAATCCAATTTTGCCTTGGAATTTTTTTCCAACAACCTACTAAATTAAAAATCAATGCTTAAAATGCCTCTAAATTATCTTGACTGATTCCCAATCCAATATTAATCTCACTCAAGACAAAATCACAATCTCATTCAATACTATCAACTTAGCATCTTCCAAAAATTGCAAAGTCAAAAATCAAGGCATATGAAGCATTGGCAATGTAAAATTTATGTCCATTTCATATTTCCTTGAGCATGATTCTTATGCAAGTGAGAATTTAATTAGTTTATTTGTTGATGCATAAAGTAACTCACTCTTCCTAAAATTTTTCTCCTTTAGAACAATCATATGCAATCAAATTCACCCTTTTACCATTACGACTACAAAATGTCAAGCGAAAATGATAATGCTTTTCTCAATAACTATTGGTGCATATACTATCAATTCTCTAGAAATATTTCAAGCGGAAATATGGAAACAAGGAACTTCTTCCTTAGCATTAAAATCATGCAAGTGCATCAACTTGTCAGGTGTCACTAATGTATCATTAATTCAAATATGCAAGGTGCATATATCACACATATTGTGCTGACAAGCATCCCTCCTAGTAGTCAAGATTATTATATTGATGCACCAATAAACAATGATATTACCCAAAATAATTTTTAATTAAGATATCAAATCATACATGCATCTCTTCCAAACATGATAACCCAAGACAAATGTGTAGGCATACTTGGACTATAAAATGGCATAACATATGCACTAGAATTTGCTAGAGATGCAATGCACATGAATCAAATTGTGAGTATATTAAGTAATAAAAACATAGATAATTAGGTTATGCATAGGGACACACCAATACATCATGAATCATAACATTCAATGAAAAATGTGTGGGCATATTCCATACGATATAAAATGGTAATACTTTCATCACATACTTTCTACCAATTTCCATGACAAAGTTCCAGTAATTAGTGTTGTTAAAGTTTGTATGTCTCATATCTAATAACCATTTAGCCTTCTTATGTCAAAGATTATATCCGCATAGATAAATACTACCACATCAGCAAAAATGAACCATATTTAGATTACATCACATATGTGCATATAGTCGTTATTGGTGTTTAGAACCTTGGTCCAAATTGCATGTAATGTAAATCCAAATCTTCGAAATAGAGAACCATGCACGAAGGAGTAGGTTTCAAATAGTTTGTGAATTAAGTTTATATCCGACCTACCTCATTTCAACAACGAGCATTCCCACCATGAATCAATACGCGATATGAATCTAGATTGTTCTATGATAACACAATATCAACCAACCACTATATCAATATTATATCCATCACTCAAGAACAACCATCATATGAGTATGAATGTGAACCTGGTAACCATCGATGCAATTTTTTTATCAATAGGGAAAACAATAACGTGCCAAATACTTCAAATAAAAACACTATAAAAAGGCACATACTTGGTGTCATTCACTTGCATATTTGAGTATGTATCTTCATTATCTTCGTCTTAAATCTTTGTACCGCACTTATATTTTTATAGAATATCTACTTCTAATAAAAATTGCATTGTTATTGAGTTAGCTAGGCTCAATGCTTTTGTCAATTTATATATTCAAGACATTTCACCACCACCATACACACATAACAATGGATCTAAGAACACATGAAAACACTGCATTCCAAACACACCTAGATCAATGCATCAACAATTCAGGGTCAATGCCAAAACAATCGATCCTTTTGTGCTTGTTCCAGAAGAAAATAAATAACTGGAAATTAACATATCACATAAATCAACATATGAAATCACACCGTATTCGAAATTTGGAAACCATGTTTTGCAACCAATTAGAATCCACCAACTAGAAATAATAGGCAATCCCAATGTCGTTTCAGAACAGATCTTAGATTATAAAAATAAATATGATCAATTGTTAAGGAGATTCTCGATCCAATGTTTATGGGAAGTTGTGGAGGAACAATGTTTCACCATGCATGGGTTTCTTACTCTACACAAAAACGTGGGCACATTTCCTTAACATCGAACATCCTTGACCCCTTGGTATGTGATCTAGTAGGTGCACATAGTGGTTGGTATCTCACAACAACTTGTATCATACAAATCTTTGTGCTAAGAAAGTTGGATGAAATCACAGTGTTTGAGCTTATAAGCCATCATAGGAAAGAGCAAGTTAAGACTAGTGATTTGGCTTGAGCCTAGGTGCCCTACTAAGTTCATTCTTTAGATTCTTTTACCAAAAATAGAAAGTACACCATAAAACTGACTAGGTTTTAGAAAGAGGTAAATAATCATTTACCCCAGTCATTGCATACCTCATCTATTTTTATACTTGGACGTAACCACCACTCACTCCTAAAGTTATCCACCTTGATCACATGTTGTCATAAGTAACTCGAACTGCCACCAATGGAGAAGCATGCATAGTTAGATAATACAATCACTTGGTCTAATAAATGTCTTATTTCCTTACTACTAACCTTACTTAAGGGATAACCAATCTAATATATGCAAGAACCAATGGCGACAAAACTTTTAGCATTAACATGAATATAACTTCATATGTAACATAGTAAAAAAAATTGATTGCAATGTTAGCCTATATATGCTTCGATTAATATGTGTATGATTCTCAAGCATGGGTATCCATATTAATTCATAAGTTAATTTCCATGCTAACAAAATAAACCATTCATGGATCATCCATAGACCAGTACGTGAAAACCAATGTACTTTGGAAGGGTCTTTGCAAGAAAGTAGGTCTTGACAACATCAAATCTAATAATGAAAAAGAAATCAAAAGGATTCACTAATCATCAAACCTAGGTGAGTCATCCAATTGAAATTAAATACACAAATTTCATTGGGTCATAAGCATTCATGTGAAAAGTGGAAATAAAACAAGTGCATTCTATGATTGTTCAAATTTATTAGTAAGAGTGCCCTTTAAGGTGAGATGTCTAGTCATTATTCACCTTTGTGTGATTTGAGAGTAAGTATAGATAGAAAACATCAATTCACATAAAACACTATCAAGTAGAGACATTTTATTCTTTGCAACACTCTTCCACATCTCCTCATTGTTCAATGATCAATCACAAAGCTCAACAAAACAATATGACTTAAAGATTAGAAAAACCCAGTACTATGTTATGATCCAAAGGGGGAATATATAGGATTAAATGTATATGATATGACCCTAAGGGGGGGAATATATGGGGATAAATGTACATGTAATGTGTAAACATATATATGTAATAGGTTCAACCTAATAGCAAAGGGGACTCATGTGTAGGTGTGAATAAGTATCTATAGAGATCGCGTATTAATTATTGTAGACATGTGAATTGTGATTTATGAATGTAACTCGTTATTTGGAGGAGGTTCTCCTATTCTTGACAGAGTTATTGCATAACTTATCTATCTTGGAGTTGTGCTCCATGCTCGGATTTTGTACATGGTGTGTAATTCTATTATGTTATGATATTTTAAGCATTTGGAACATTACAATGGAATCTTGTTAGCGGTGGTGAATGAAATGGTGGTGGTACAGATGACCCAATAGTGGATGAAACAACCTGCATACATATTTATAATATTTTTATTAGTACAAAAATGTAAAATTCAACCAAAAAAATACAACAAATTTCACATTTAAACAAGATTTAAATCAACCCATGATACTTGAGAAGGTGGTGATTTATCCATCATAGGTGGACATGATTCATCATCGTATGGAACTGCAACTTGTAGAAACACAAGAACATTATATTTGAGGATGACATAGAATAAACAAATTACTATGGTGAATTTATAGAAGGTGACACATACTTGTGTATGTGGTACACCAAATGAGTAGGCTACCTCTATTGTTGCATCAGTAGTGGAAACTAGCACTGATTCATATATTGATGTACACGGTTTGCTACAAGGGCATATAAACTGCTAAACATCATAAAATAAGAAATGGTAAGAAATACATAACAAAATGTATTATATATATATATATAAAAAAAAAATCATGACTAACATGAAGATGGTCAAGATACTAACCTCCTCCATGAAACTCTCATGTCCATTGGCCTCCATCGACCTATAACAAATCTTACTGCAACTCAAGCATCTATGAGGCTTGCATGAATGTCTACTTTATCCATGTGCCCTCTCCCAACTGCACTGTGTTGCAGGGCTTGAAGGTCTAACCCCTCTACCAATGTCACCAAGAGGCACATCTTACCAAGATAGTGCTACAAAAATCCCATGCTACACGAGGCTTTGATTCAATGTTGATATCAATAAATATTTTGGCATAATGCCTTCCGTGATGGGGTGATACTGAGTAGGGGGGTTTTTCCTTCACCTAGGAGGACAAGGACCTAGCAATGGGTCACACCTATCATTCTCTATGTCCTGTGTTGACCCACGACCCACCCCCTGGAATTCACCAATGTCAAAGAAGTTTACATGCTGGCCCAAAATAAAATCTACCCATAATTTCCAGAGGAAATATAAAGGCACCTCCTTGTTATTGCAGGGAGGTTTATCAAACACCATAAATGATCTATCCATCCAATTTTCCTTAAACTGTTGATGGATGCACTAATCCATACATATACGAGTGAGTGAAAGCTAATGATGGTCTCTCATGAAACATTAGTGGAAATGAAAAAATGGAAAAAAAACAATTTGTTAACTCGAATGGACTATTCAAGGTACTTTTACAATGACTTTGAATTTGGTGTAAAAAGATGAAACATAGGAAATTGAATTAGCTTTCCGAATATACAAATTTTATTTATAGATATTGGGAAGAAGTATGTGAAATTTGATTTTTTCTGACAGTGGTATGTTATTTTTCCAGCAAAATATAAGGTATATGTCTCCAGTCATGCAGGTTTTGAGTACCTTAATGGAGAAATTTCATTCCAAAAACTATATAAATGTAGAGAACCCATTTTTCTAGTGCACTATATTTTTTGGAAATTTATAATATTAATTTTATATATTTTTTTAAATTATGAAAGTCAATATATCCTTGAAATTACAATGCCTTTTGTTCGTGTAGGTTAAGAGGGTCTTAACATGATCAAAATATATTTGTTTTAGATCATAGATATCAATCTATTCCAGTGTAGCATATAACTCATTTTATAAATGGTTAAGCCGACCAAACATTATAGTAGAAATAAAAGAGGTATGTATTCTAGGATTTTTATATATGTCAAGACAAAAATAGATTAAAAATAGTAAACATTATTAATTTTAGAAAAAATGTGTATTTGGAATTTGCATAGCTGACTATATCTATGTTTGTAGTTTCATCAACACCATATTTTTGTAGCCTATAGAAAAGTAATGTAAAAAACAAATATATAGAGCTATTCATAAAAATGGAGGTTTTATGTATTTACAGACCGAACCACTAGGTTTGTCATCCCAAAATTAAATCCAAGGAAACCAACTTAGCAAACACATATTCTAGAGTTGTCACTCCCATTTGAAAAGAATTGAAATTCAAACAAATCGCACACATTCCTAAACCGCGCGTGCATTCCAAAAGAGTGCTTGTGTTCCTAAAGCACACATGCTTTCCTAAAGCATGTGCACATTCCTAAAGAGTGCACATGTTATTAGGAAAAAGAATTCATGTGCATCCTTGTTAACACAAAGTATTTTTCTCTCCCTCCCTCTCCCCCTTCCCCCCTCTCCATCCCTCCCTCTATCTTCCTCTCTCTCTCTCTCTCTGACCTCTCTCTCCCGATCTCTCACTCACTCTCTACCATGTCTATCTCCATCTCCCTCTCTTTCTTCCCCCCTTTCCCCTCTCTCTTTTTGTCCCTATTCCCTCCCCTCTCTCTTTCCCCCATAGTTCCCCCCCTGATATCTCTCTCTACCCCCTCACTCTCTTTTTATTCTCTCCACATTCCTCCCTCTTCCACCCTCTAATTATATATATATATATATATATATATATATATATATATATCCATCCCCCTCTCTCTCTCTCCTCCCACTCTCTCTCTTTCCCTCCTACTTTCTCTTGCCTTCCCCTCTATCTCTCCCTCTCTCTCTCTACTCTCTCTTTTGCACACACACATCTCCACTTCCCTCTTTCTATATCTCTCTCTGTCTCCTATTCCATTCTCTCCCTCTCTCCCCCCATCCCTCCCCTCTCTCTAGCATCTACCCCTCTCTCCCCCTCACTATGTATCCCCATTCCTCTATCTTTCTCTCTCCCTTTTTTTTTTTTTTTTTTTTCTCCCCCCCTCTTCCCTCTCACGCCTCCCCCCTCTCTCTCTCTCTCTCTCTCACACACACACACACACACACACACTGGTTGTGTATCCCCTCTCCCTCTTTCCCCTTGTCTCTCCCCCACTCTTCACCCTCTCTTCACCTGTGTCCTCTCCCCCCTCTCCTTCTCTCTCCTCCCTTCCCTCCCTCATCCCACTTGTGCTGTTCTCTCTACATTCCTTTATCCTTCCTCCCCTCCTCTCTCTCCTCCATCCCCCTCCCTCTCTCCCTTCCCCTCTGCTCACTCCCCACCCTCTCCCTCCATCCCCCACCCTCTCCCTCCCAATCCCCCTCCCTCTCTCCCTCCCCTTCCCCTCCTCTCTCTCCTTCCCTCTCTTTACCTCTCTCTCCCTATTTCTCTTTGAAACTCCCATCTCTCCTCTCTCTCTCTCTCACCTCCCTTTTGACCTATCTGTGACCACTCTCTATCTATCCCCTACCCCCCTCTCTCTCTCTCCCTACATTTCTGGCTCTCCCCCCCACTCACTCTCTCTTTCCAATCCCCTTCCAACCTCTATCTCTCTTTCCTCTCACTAATCCTCTCTCTACACCTTTTCTCCTCTACCCCTATCTTCATCCCTCCCTTTATCTTTACCTCTCTCTCCCCCATGCCTCTCTTTCCTTCCTTCTTCGCCACCTCCCCCCCATTGCCCCTCGACGCCTCCTCTCCCCCCTCTCTCTCCCTCTCAAAATATATATTATGGGACAAAATCTCTCCCTCTCAAAATATATATTATGGGACAAAATCTCATAGAGATCTCACTAAATACACAACAAAATAATCCTAAGACTTGGCTAGTGATCCTAGACAGAAAGTGGTTTAGATTTCTATAGTTTCCTATATCTAGATAAAAAATATATATTTTACACCAACAAAAGGCATATTAGCATACATTTGATTTGAATGTTGTTCCTGTGTATCATTGTTGGTGTAGATATGAAGTTCCAGCTCCAGCGCTTGTCACTTGTTTCCTGCACACAA
Source organism: Picea sitchensis (assembly GCA_010110895.2). Lineage (NCBI taxonomy): Eukaryota > Viridiplantae > Streptophyta > Pinopsida > Pinales > Pinaceae > Picea > Picea sitchensis. The sequence goes on from SNQJ01S0001286.1 coordinate 172,413, forward strand.
GCAACAAAGAATAACAATATCTTCTTTCTCAAGTGTTAGAAATAATCAATATGGCTCAGATCTAATTTGATTTATCATTCATACAATCAAATCCAAATATCTTGCATAATCAACAAAAACATTTGGGGAAAACCATTGATATATTAATATAATAGAGAACTTACATCAAAACATACCTTGGTGATGATTTCATTCTTCTTTGACTCCTTACTCCATGCTTCTCCCTTCAACTTCTCATTTATGCTAGGCTCTCTGAATTCTGGCTGTGATGGACATGACAAGCCCCTATGTAAATGGAAAACATAAAAATACTCTTGATTCTTCCTCCTTCTTTCCCAAGACTTTCCTTTGTTATTTATCTCTTTGGAGGAGGCTTGGGAGAGATTCTAGATATTCTAGAGACCACTAGAGACTCGAATGTTGTGAGTTCCTAGGCCCTTGACACAAGGATACAAATCGTCTCTCGCCTCTCTCCTTGTAACTCAATGAATCTAGAATTTTTATAGTTCATCACATGTTGCACTAGTGCCAATGTGCGAGGATCATCATGTATTGAACCTTCTTAAACTTGCAAGAACCTCCAAAAAGGGGATAAACCTTACGAAAAAAATGTGTTTATCCTTGCATCATATTATGAATTCCCTTCTGGCTTGTAGGGTGGAAATTAAGGCTATAAGAGATGCCCCCTAATGTGTGAGGTCAAGAAAGGAATGGATGGTTGAAACAAGTTACAATAAAATAACATCCATGTGAGGTAGCATGATGAGAGAGAAAATGAGTGTCGGTAGTCAAATAAGTCCTGCAAACAAACACCAAGGATGCAATCATATATAAACCATGCCTTAGGTAGACATACTCAAACTCTAAATGAGCATGGCCACCAAACAATACACTGTGAATCCATGATAGAAATGCCATACCGTGGCCAAAAAAGAATACACAGTGGATCCATGTCATCAATAAGATTGTATCCATGAGACAATACAATGTGGATCTATGTCATGAACATAATAATATCCACCAACAAATACAATGTGGATCTATGACACAACATATAGATATCAAGAAGAAAATGATAACTAAGGAGATTTCCTCCAAAGTATTCAAAGTACTGATAGACAAGTGATATACTCCATCACAAATTGGGAGGGAATGTTTGAAAGGAATGATATGGCCCCAAACACCATATACCGTTAATATACACGAGGGGACCCATAAATGATGAAGATGAACCCCAAGGTACCTATTAAAATCTAGCAAGTGTGAATAGATGAGCTAGTGTTGAATAGTATTAGAATTAATCGATCATGATTCAATGATGAAAACCAATTGTCAATCACAAGGAGGCCTACCACTAATGACTGCAAACTCTAAGGTACTAGCTATTTTCGAGATCCCTCTCCTAGATAATGTGATGAAGTCGATAGGAAGAGATCCATCAAAGGAGGGCCTTGATGTATCCCCCATCAATCGACACGAAACATACACCAAGTGATGAAGTGAAGAGAGAGTATCAAAAAGTACAACTAACACAGGGATGGATGGCTTAGAAAGTCAACAAAACATCATATGGTTGACTCAAGCTTAAACTTCCCATGAACATATAACATGAAAAAATGGTGACTTGGTAGCGAGACACAAGAGCTGGAAAAATATAGTGAAACAACGCATAAGGCATTGAAGCACTCTCGATAATGACTAGAAGAGTAACCAGTTAGAGGAGTATCTCTAACTCATATTACTAGGATGACTCCCAGGAAAGATAAAACCCAACTATATGATGAGGACTCAAACATGTTCCATGTTCACAGGCAACTCGACTGATGCTTCCATGTTGAGAATAAACCAATGGTGAAACCCCCCCACAATTTTTTTTTTTTTTCCTCCTTTATGGTTAAACAAGTGCGAAAGAGGAACAAAATTATGCTCGGTTTCTTTCATGGTTCAACAAGAACAAAATAATGATGCAAGTATGCTCGGTGTGTTCCTTTTTTTTCCCCTTTTATGTGTTTGAAAAATAGATAAAAGTGTACTCAGTGGGAGAAAATGTGTGGCTTAACATCATGCTCCTATGTTCCAAGTGCATGGAACCGACCTAATAAAAATGAATGCAAATGGTACAGGCAAGTGAGATCCACTCTTATCTGTTTATCTTTATTTGGGTAGGTGGATGCAAAATGGAGGCAAAATAATGCAAGAGGAGTATGGTCAAGGATAGTGCAATAGTGGTAATAAGGATATGGGAAAACAACAATGCAACAATTGGAAACATGACACGAGAAGAAAATGCATAGGCAAAAATTAAGCAACAATTTTTTTTCGGAAACACCCTTGGGATAAGGCCATCAAGTAGACGAAGACAGAGAAGAATGAGGCTCAATCATCAAGTCGTGGTAGGGATAAAAGAGGGCTCTCAGGCCTATCGAAAGTTGCAGCATGGGCACCAAATGGAAATATGGGTGATAACTAGGGCACCCATGAAAGGTAGGAACTATTGAACCAGTTACAATTGGCAAAAGGAGTGGTTAATGTCATAACTGGTCGGGATTGAACCTAAGGATTAGTCCTAACAATATGAATTGTTAATAATGAAAGGAGGGAAATGCAGGGAAACCTATCCCTATATGCGATTTTGGGAACAAGTACCTCAATTTCAATGGATGTCTTCATCTTTATAAAACACAAGTCCTCGTAATCCTATCTACACATGTAAACTAGATTCTGGGGGTCAAAATGCATAGTGAAATCTCAATTTTATTTTTTTTTGGATTTTTTTGGATATGATATATGAAAAATAAAAAGCACTCACACCAGACACCTATGTACAAGGAACTACACATTTTGATGATTTACACCAAGTAGATCCCATTTCTAGTCTCAGGCCAAGGATATTTTTCATAGTCAGTGAACTCATGAGATGATGTTGGCATCATATGGCTTAAAATGTTGGGGCCATGCCACATAGGAATGAATTTCTATAGTCGAAGAAACTCATCATGAGTGGTTTCATGAGCTATGAAATATCCTTGATGGACTCCATCAAGACATGAAGGAAGGACAAAACATAAATATTTGATGGAAGGGGAAACTGAGAATTTGGTGGAAAATTATGAAAACGATAACCAAGGTGGAAATGGGTCAAGACTAGTGGTTTCATTGGATGCCCCAACAAATTCCCCCTAGTCCTGGATCAAGACTCGTCATGATAAATCTCATCGATTATGAATTAGGAGAATATGATTGATACATCGCCTCATCCTTTTTATTTTTTATGGAATCCATGACTTCCAAGATGGCATCTTATGAAGGAAACTCGGTGTCTAGGAAATCATGTGAACGTGGAGAGTCAACAACCCATTTGGGCAGAGTAGGTTGATCACACTCCATATGAGTATGGAGTTGATGAAGAATATTAGGATATATTTATAGGATTTTCATATCAACAATATCAACCATGATGAGCGATGTGGAAGATCCATGTGATTCAACATATTCGAGATGAGGTACCACCCAATGATCAACAAACCCAAGGGATCCACTAGTAAATGATGAAGTCATGTTTATAGGAGACATAGTTGCAGCAAGATATGGTGGGGGAAGGGGAAAAATTCCCATCAGTGAAGGATATTTTAACATTCCCAAACAAACGTTCAAGGAAGGAACAAACGTTCATAAAAGGATACTGAGTATCACCGAAAAATGGTACATTTGAATCTGCATTGGATCCAAGGTCTAGGGTGCAGAACACAAGTTGATCGATTGTCATTATTTTCCCTTGATGAGGGAAGTGCAGGACCCTAAAGACTGACACAGAAACTATAGTCATCTCATATAACCAAGTACACCTGAGTAGAAAATTTTACTCAAGAGGTGTGTCGATGACCTCCATGACAACAAAGACAGTATTACCACCTAATTCAATGGGTAAGGTGGTGATGATTCCATGAGGCTAGAACATGTGTCCATCAAATTATTTTAGCAGTTTTGCAGATGTTTCAAGATTAGGAAATTTGAGGTCCTTCCAATGATAAATAGAGATTATGAAATTCGAGGCTCCTTCATCCACTACCATTTAGTAGATTTTTTTTCCCATTGACCACACACCAAGGCAAATAAATCTCCCTTTCACCGTCAAGGGGGGAGGAAGAAAATTGCTTCACTTTCTTCACACTATGATCTGGAAGGAAAAATGATG